>CM061749.1:177276912-177671622 GCA_030979885.1 Lolium multiflorum | reverse complement strand
CCATGCATACGCTCGGCATAACTGAAAACAGGCTGGAGCCAACTCACACAACTTTCCACAGCATTGTTCCAGGATTGTCCTGTTCGCCCATGGGCAAAGTCCGGGTGGATGTATTGTTCAGAGGACGTGATAACTGTCGGGTTGAGAACATTCTGTTCGAAGTGGTTGATCTGGACAGCCCTTACCATGCACTGATGGGGAGGCCGGCGCTGGCTATGTTCATGGCCACGACTCATACCTCGTACATCAAGATGAAGATGCCGGCACCCAATGGACCCTTGACTGTGGTGGGAAACTACAAAGTGTCGCTGGAAACCGCGTCCGCCGGATCAAATCTGGCCGAATCGCTGGTGATAGTAGAGGAGAAAAGAAGGATTCAAACCGCTGTGGCGCTGGCTCAGTCCTCCCAGCTAAACTTAGCGACAATGAGCAGCAACTTTGACGCACCGGCTTTCAAGCTGACAAAGGAAACAAAGGACATTGTGCTGGATCCGGCTTGCCCAGAGCGCACCGTTTGTGCTCAGTGCGGCACGAAATGAGGAGCACGAAGCGCGCTCGTCGGCTTTCTCATGAGAATCGGAACATCTTCGCCTGGTCTACCGATGACTTGGTGGGTGTGCCGAGGGAGTTGGCTGAGCACTCTTTGAATGTCCGGAACGATAAGAAAAGCCGGCGAGACAACCTTTACGCCGGTTTGCAGAAGATAGTAGGAAAATCATTGGAGAGGAGGTGACAAATTTACTGGTTTCCGGTTTCATCGTGGAGGTGCTGCATATCGAGTGGCTGGCCAATCCGGTGCTGGTCGAGAAGAAAAAAGAAGAAGACCCCAAAGCTCCAAAGGTGTGGCGCATGTGCATCGACTACACCAACCTGAACAAGGCGTGCCCAAAAGATCCATTCTCGTTACCCCAGATTGATCAGATGATCGATTCCACCGCTGGTTGTAAATTGTTGTCTTTTCTGGATGCTTATTTCGGTTTCCATCAAATTACCTTGAAAAAGGAAGATCAAATAAATATTGTGTTCATTACCCTGCACGGGGCTTATTGTTATGTCACTATGCATTTTGGTTTGAGAAACGCCGGCGCAACATACCAGCGATGCATGCAAAAATTCCTGTTCGATCAAATCGACAAAAACGTGCAAGTCTATGTAGACGATGTCGTGATAAAAACTAAGGTGAAAGATACCTTGATCGATGATCTGAGGCAAACATTTGAATTTTTGCGAATATTCCGGATGAAACTTAATCCGGCAAAATGCACCTTTCCTGCCGGAAAACTGCTCGGTTTCCTGGTATCAAGCCGGGTATAGAAGTTAACCCGGTAAAAATTCGAGCCATCGAAAGGATGACCATACCTCAAGACCTCAAGGACGTGCAAAAGTTTACCGGAAGCTTGGCATCGCTAAGCCGGTTCATAAGCTTTGGGAGAAAAAGCTTTGCCGTTGTATGCCTTAATGAGAAAATCGGATACTTTCCTGGACCCCGCAGGCAGACACAGCTTCAAGGAGCTAAAGAAAATGCTAGCCACAGCTCCGGTATTGGCTTCACCTTTGGAAAGGGAACCCATGTTGCTTTACATAGCAGCAACGAACCGGGTTGTGAGTGTTGTGGTTGTGGTAGAAAGAGACGAGGAAGGAAAAACCGTGCAGAGGACGGTATACTACCTGAGCGAGGTGCTCTCACTCTCAAAGCAAAACTACCCGCACTTCCAGAAAATGACCTACGGCGTGTTTATGGCCGCCACTAAGCTCAAACATTACTTTGAGGAACATCCGATGAAGGTAGTGAGCGAGGCACCTATCTCGGAGATCATCGGCAACAAAGATGCCAGCGGCCGGATTGCTAAATGGGCAATTCAGCTATCACCATACGTACCGGCGTATGAGAGAAGAGACGCCATAAAATCACAAGCTTTGGCGGATTTCCTGGTTGATTGGGCTGAAATGCAGTATAAGCCGCCTAAACCGGAAGTGGACTACTGGAAAATGCCCTTTGACGGGTCCAAACTCAAAGAGGGTCTAGGTGCAGGAGTGGTTCTCACCTCACCAAAAGGGGATCACCTGAGATACATGCTACCGATACACTTCAGGGCATCAAACAATGTCGCTGAGTATGAAGCCTTGGTCCACGGGCTCAAGGTCGCAAAAGAAATCGGTGTGCACCGGATCATTTGCTATGGAGATTCGGATCTGGTGGTGCAGCAGTGTTCCGAAGATTGGGATGCAAAAGATGCCAACATGGCCGCATACCGCTTCCATGTGCAGAAGATTGCCGGATTCTTCGACGGGTGTGAGTTTCACCATGTACCGCGAGCAGAAAATGAAGCAGCGGACACACTCTCCAAGCTGGGCTCGTCTAGGCAAGAAATTCCTTTCGGAATAGCCTTAGCTCACCTAAGAAAACCATCAATCAAACCAAGTCCGGAGTCTGAGTCAGTTTTCATACCGGAATCCCACGTCGTACCAATGGATGTTGATGAAGGAAACCCGGGGACTGTTCCGGCTAACCCGGGGACTTCGGGGTCAAAACCGGAAGAAACTATGATGGTGGATTACATGGAGATTGATGTACCGGTGTTTACGGTTCGGGAAGCACCAACCTGGGTGAAACCTATTAAGGAACTCCTGATCAACGGCGTCTTGCCGGCTGATGAAACCGAATCAAGGAGGATCCAAAGGAGGTCCAAGGCGTACACCATCATCAATGGTGAGATGTACAAGAGAAGTGTTACCGGTGTCCTCCAACGATGTGTGGAACCGGAAGAAGGAAAAGAGACGCTCCTAGAAGTTCACCAAGGGGAATGTGGGCACCATGCCTCATCTAGGGCGCTGGTGGCAAAAGTGTTCCGGCATGGGTTCTATTGGCCCACTGCTTTGGAGGATATTGAGGACTTGGTCCGGAAATGAAATGGGTGCTAGAGGTACGCCAAGCAAAATCATACCCCAGCATCCGGTTTAAAACCGATACCGATAACTTGGCCATTTGCTGTTTGGTGCCTGGACATGGTCGGACCGTTCAAAACGGCAAGAGGAAGCATGACTCACATCTTGGTGATGGTCGATAAGTTTACTAAGTGGCTTGAGGTAAAGCCAATCGCAAAGTGTGATGGGATACAACCGTGAAATTCTTGAAAGATGTCATCTTGCGATATGGATACCTGCACAACATAATCACTGACAACGGAACAAACTTTGCTCAAGGAGAGTTTAAGTGGTTCTGTGCCGATAACAACATCCGGTTGGATGTGTGTTCCGTGGCACACCCACAGGGCAATGGGCAAGTTGAAAGAACAAACGCACATGTGCTTTCCGGTATCAAACCGAGGCTTATTGAGCCACTCGAAAAAACGCCGGGATGTTGTCTTGATGAGTTACCATCAGTGTTGTGGAGCATAAGAACCACACCGAACCGGTCTACCAGATATACACCATTTTTCATGGTATACGGAGCAGAAGCGGTCATACCAACCGACATTCTACATGACTCACCAAGAGTTCAACTCTATACCGAAGAGAGGTAAAAGAGGCTCGAGAAAACGATGTTGATTTGCTTGAGGAACAAAGAGCAATGGCTTTGGCAAGATCAGCCATATACCAGCAAAACCTGAGGCGCTATCATAGCCGGAAGGTAAACCCGAGGGTGTTCCGGGAAGGAGACCTAGTGTTACGTCTAGTGCAGCGCACTGAAGGACGGCACAAACTCTCCCCTCCGTGGGAAGGGCCTTTCATTGTGAGCAAGGCTCTGCACAATGATGCCTACTACTTGATCGATGCACATGAATCAAAGAAGGGAAAGAAGGACAGGTCAGGAGAGGAAACCAAGCGCCCATGGAACATAGCTTTACTCTGCCCTTTCTATTCCTTAAGATGTGATGTAAGGAGTTCCTTTTTGTACCTTATTTGCTATTAATAAAATGCCGGCACCTCGAATGTATCTCGGGGACTGCCTCTACCGGAGTTGCATGCAATGTGTTTATTTTTTTGAATTCTGGTTTGATTGTTGGAAACTTTCCTTTCTGGTTTAGTAACGTGCTAAACCTAAAGGGGAATCTTCGACTCTGCTTCTGTCCGCAACCCGACTTCATGGAAAGCAAGATAAACCGGAAGGGTCTAAGCACGCGAAAAACGAAAAAGAAACCGAGAACAAACAACCCGACGAAAGTTTAACTAACCCCAGTTATACCGGTTTTTTGTGAAATTTTTTGAATTTTTTCTAAGTTCAAGAAAATGCTTGCTTGGCAAAAGAACTTTGAGTCTCATACGTCAAACACCCAAAAGAGATAGACAGAGCCAAAGCAAAAGAACCAAGCGTGCATCAGACTGAATTTGGAAATGAATCCGGAGTATTCACCGATGCAAGAAATCAAACCGAAACGATTTCTGGTAAACCCAACTTAACCATGTTATAGCATAACAGGCTTAAAGGTTCCGACAAGCAAACCTATTATGCTACTAAAAGTTTAACGTACCAAAAGGACTTAGAGTATTGTGTTACATCTTCCCACCCGGCATACCGGGGAAATTTCACGATTGTTTTTTTAAGACAGGATCAGGGGGTACGGTACAGAGGAGACGAACCCTTTGGGCTTGCACTTGAGTAGCAGGGATTTCTGGGGAAGCTTCGGGGACAACCGGCGCTTCTGGGGATTGCTCTGGGGGGGCCAGCAGCTGCTTCCTCAGGAATGATAACTTCGGCTTCAACCTCGTCCTCTCCGGCCTCTTCTTCTTCCTCCTCCTCGTCAGAGAATTCATCTGCGAGATCAGCTGGGGGAGGGATGAAGGTGCTGGTGGAGGCGAACTGGGCAATCCGGTAGGCGTGGTCGCGGCGCTGGGCGGTCTTCTTGGGGTCCATATCAGTAGGAGCGTTCGCGCGCATGTTGTGAAGGGCGTCCAAGTCCAGATCTTCGTACCAGGAGCAGGCAACCCGGAGAGCTGCATCCGCCCCGGCACGCGCTGCGGAACACCGCCACTCACAGAACCTCTTGCCGGCGTCCTTGAGCCGCTTGGCGAGGAGAGTCAGGTTATTCGGCACGGGCTCCCCGGACCACAGAAACTTGAAGACTTGGAGGGCAACTTCCGGCACCTCGCCAAGATGCCGGTCGATAACCCTCATGTGTGTGATCCGGGCGTGCAGCGCAGCAAGATGATCATAAGCGTTCCAGGGAGCGCCGGGGTCCGAAACAGCGTTCTCGGCCCGGAGCTGGGTGACCTTTCCGTGCGCGTGCTCCTGGGAGTCCGGAAAGAATTCTGGAAAAAATCAAAAGAGAATGATGTAAGAATCTACCGGTAAGTAATATAGGCCGGCAAGTAAAAAAGAAGTGGCACTCACTTAGCGCTTGGGCGTCGGTGTCAATGATTATCCGATCAAGAGAAACTTGATCGGACACAAGTTCAGCATTCCGCTCTTGCGCCTGTTGCAGCAACTTGGTATCCTCCTCGAGCTCCTTCCGCAGTTGCCCCGCAGCATCGGCAAACTCCTTCCGGGCCTCCTCCACCTTGGCGTCGCCGGCAGCTATAGCCTCCTTCAGCACCCTCGCATGCTGGAGCCCAGCCTGGATCAGTTGATCCTTAAGCTCAGCAGCATCTTTCCGATGGGCTTCCAGTTTGCGGCGGTGTTGAACGGCCAGCTCTTCCTTTTCAGCTGCAATCCGGAATGGCAAAGATTTAGTAAAAAGAAGCCGGTGAGCTCAAGGAAAAGAGAAAACAGACAGACGGATGAAATTTACCCTTAAGTGCGGCAATTTGGCCGGCAAGGTCTTGGAGGGAGGTTTCCGGAAGGGTGGCTGCACAAAAGAAACTTTTCAGTGATATTCATCAAGAGAAAGCCGGTACAAAAGAAGCCGGAATGCTGGAACTAACTTGGCACTTGCCGTGGGTCCGCTCGAGGGCGGTGAAGGCCTCGGAAAGGTCCCGGTGCTCCCCGGCAGCCCCTCGAACAGTGCTTCCTGGAGTCGAGCGTGCCCTGTAAAATCAAAGGATGCGGTGAGCTATGCTGATTTTTTGCATTTCGCTAAGTACTATGTGCTTAGCCCGAAACTCGGGGACTGGCTATGCCGGTTTTGCAAGTCGCGCTAAGTATGTGCTTAACCCGAAACTCGGGGACTAGCTATGCGGTTTTTCGTTTCCTAAGTACTATGTGCTTAACCGAAACTCCAGCTGGTTTTTTGTAGTTTCGCGCTAAGTACCATGTGCTTAACCCGAACTGGGGGACTAGCTATGCCGGTTTTGCAGTTTCGCGCTAGGTACCATGTGCTTAACCCGAAACTGGGGGACTAGCTATGCCGGTTTTTGCAGTTTCGCCGCTAAGTACCATGTGCTTAACCGAAACTCGGGGCTGCTATGTTTTTTGGTTCGCTAAGTACTATGTGTTAATCCGAAACTCGAGACTAATGCAGGTATTTTGCAACTTGGCGCTCAGTACCATGTGTAACCGAAACTCGGGGACTAGCTATGCCGGTTTTGCAACTATGTGCTTAACCCCGAAACTTGGGTACTATGCTATTTTGCGGTTTGGCGCTCGTACCATGTGTAACCCGAAACTGGGGCTGGCTATGCCGGTTTTTGCGATTTCGCGCTAAGTACTATGTGCTAACCCGAAACTGGTATGCCGGTATTTGCTTTGGCGCTCACCGTGCTTAACCGAAACTCGGGGACTAGCTATGCTTTTTTGCGGTTTCGCGCTAAGTACTTGTAACCCGAAACTGGGGACTAGCTATGCGTTTTTTGCAGTTTTGCGCTATCTGCGTGCTTAACCCAAACGGGAACTGAGGATATATCTATAAGTTGAAAAATGAAAACCGGAGCTGGTATAAAAGAAAAGAGTTGAAGTTTAAGTGACGAGCTTACCACCACGTTGGCGTTGGCGTCGTGCCAAGCGGTGTCGAACTCCTTCATGGCACGCTTGAGCCGGCTAAAATGTTGCACCGTGCTCCGCGGGCCAGAGTTGTCAACCACCGGCTGCTTGTCCTTGTCAACGCCGCGGGTGGCAGCGGAGAGGTCCGCCCGGTTCCATTTATCAACGTAGTCCTGGAGCGAGCCCAAGTTGGCCTCGCCACGGGTCAGCTCAACGATCCGGCCCAGCTGTACCGAGACCTTCTCGCCGGCAGTGACGGCGGCGCGCCCGGCGTGTAGAACGAGGGCCTGGGCCTGAGAGCCGCCGGCTGGAGGCGCAACGATGGTGATAGCGTCGGAGAGCTCCTCGGCGGTAATCTCTGTGTGCTTCCGGGAACCCTTCCGCGAAGCACGAGGAGGTTTGGGCGCAGAGGCCGGCGGTGGTGCAGGAGCGTCCTTGGCCGGGGAAGAGGTTGGCGGTGGAGCTGATGAAGTCTTGGCAGAAGTTGCAGGTGATTGTGGGGTTATCTCGGGGGCGGACGGAACCAGAGGCTCCGGCCGCCCGGTATCTTCTGAGCCGGCGCCCATGTTGCTGGCGCCGGTGTCTTCATGTTCTGGAGGGGAAGAAGTGGCCTCCTCGGACACAAGTTCAGCATTCCGCTCCTGCGCCTGTTGCAGCAGCTTGGTCTCCTCCTCGAGCTCCTTCCGCAGTTGCCCCGCAGCATCGGCAAACTCCTTCCGGGCCTCCTCCACCTTGGCGTCGCCGGCAGCTATAGCCTCCTTCAGCACCCTCGCATGCTGGAGCCCAGCCTGGATCAGTTGATCCTTAAGCTCAGCAGCATCTTTCCGATGGGCTTCCAGTTTGCGGCGGTGTTGAACGGCCAGCTCTTCCTTTTCAGCTGCAATCCGGAATGGCAAACGCTTAGTAAAAAGAAGCCGGTGAGCTCAAGCAAAAGAGAAAACAGACAGACGGATGAAATTTACCCTTAAGTGCGGCAATTTGGCCGGCAAGGTCTTGGAGGGAGGTTTCCGGAAGGGTGGCTGCACAAAAGAAACTTTTCAGTGATATTCATCAAGAGAAAGCCGGCAAAAGAAGCCGGAATGCTGGAACTAACCTTGGCACTTGCCGTGGGTCCGCTCGAGGGCGGTGAAGGCCTCGGAAAGGTCCCGGTGCTCCCACAGCAGCCCCTCGAACAGCTGCTTCCTGAGTCGAGCGTGGCCTGTATAAAATCAAAGGAAGTAGTGAGCTATGCCGATTTGAAGTACTATGTGCTTAACCGAAACTCGAGGACTGGCTATGCGGTTTTTTGCAATTCCGCGCTATACCATGTGCTTAACCCGAAACTCGGGGGCTAGCTGCAGGGCACGTGCTAAGTACTATGTGCTTATGCGCCCGGTTTTTTGCAGTTTAGCGCTAAGTACCATGTGCTTAACCCGAAACTGGGGACTAGCTATGCACGCTAAGTACCATGTGCTTAACCGAAACTCGGGGACTAGCTATGCCGGTTTTTTGCAGTTTCGCGCTAAGTACCATGTGCTTAACCCGAAACTCGGGGACATGGCGCGCTAAGTACTATGTGCTTAACCCGAAACTCGGGGACTGGCTATGCCGGTATTTTGCAGTTTCGCGCTAAGTACCATGTGCTTAACCCGAAACTCGGGGACTAGCTATGCCGGTTTTTTGCAGTTTCGCGCTAAGTACTATGTGCTTAACCCGAAACTTGGGGACTAGCTATGCCGTTTTTTTGCAGTTTTGCACTAAGTACTGCGTGCTTAACCCGAAACTCGGGGACTGTGAGGATATATCTATAAGTTGAAAAAATGAAAACCAGCACTGGTATAAAAGAAAAGAGTTGAAGTTTAAGTGACGAGCTTACCACCACGTTGGCGTTGGCGTCGTGCCAAGCGGTGTCGAACTCCTTCATGGCACGCTTGAGCCGGCTAAAATGTTGCACCGTGCTCCGCGGGCCAGAGTTGTCAACCACCGGCTGCTTGTCCTTGTCAACGCCGCGGGTGGCAGCGGAGAGGTCCGCCCGGTTCCATTTATCAACGTAGTCCTGGAGCGAGCCCAAGTTGGCCTCGCCATGGGTCAGCTCAACGATCCGGCCCAGCTGTACCGAGACCTTCTCGCCGGCAGTGACGGCGGCGCGCCCGGCGTGTAGAACGAGGGCCTGGGCCTGAGAGCCGCCGGCTGGAGGCGCAACGATGGTGATAGCGTCGGAGAGCTCCTCGGCGGTAATCTCTGTGTGCTTCCGGGAACCCTTCCGCGAAGCACGAGGAGGTTTGGGCGCAGAGGCCGGCGGTGGTGCAGGAGCGTCCTTGGCCGGGGAAGAGGTTGGCGGTGGAGCTGATGAAGTCTTGGCAGAAGTTGCAGGTGATTGTGGGGTTATCTCGGGGGCGGACGGAACCAGAGGCTCCGGCCGCCCGGTATCTTCTGAGCCGGCGCCCATGTTGCTGGCGCCGGTGTCTTCATGTTCTGGAGGGGAAGAAGTGGCCTCCTCGGACACAAGTTCAGCATTCCGCTCCTGCGCCTGTTGTAGCAGCTTGGTCTCCTCCTCGAGCTCCTTCCGCAGTTGCCCCGCAGCATCGGCAAACTCCTTCCGGGCCTCCTCCACCTTGGCGTCGCCGGCAGCTATAGCCTCCTTCAGCACCCTCGCATGCTGGAGCCCAGCCTGGATCAGTTGATCCTTAAGCTCAGCAGCATCTTTCCGATGGGCTTCCAGTTTGCGGCGGTGTTGAACGGCCAGCTCTTCCTTTTCAGCTGCAATCCGGAATGGCAAACGCTTAGTAAAAAGAAGCCGGTGAGCTCAAGCAAAAGAGAAAACAGACAGACGGATGAAATTTACCCTTAAGTGCGGCAATTTGGCCGGCAAGGTCTTGGAGGGAGGTTTCCGGAAGGGTGGCTGCACAAAAGAAACTTTTCAGTGATATTCATCAAGAGAAAGCCGGTACAAAAGAAGCCGGAATGCTGGAACTAACCTTGGCACTTGCCGTGGGTCCGCTCGAGGGCGGTGAAGGCCTCGGAAAGGTCCCGGTGCTCCCACAGCAGCCCCTCGAACAGCTGCTTCCTGGAGTCGAGCGTGGCCTGTATAAAATCAAAGGAAGTAGTGAGCTATGCCGATTTTTTGCAGTTTCGCGCTAAGTACTATGTGCTTAACCCGAAACTCGGGGACTGGCTATGCCGGTTTTTTGCAATTCCGCGCTAAGTACCATGTAACCCGAAACTCGGGGACTAGCTATGCCGGTTTTTTGCAGTTTCGTGCTAAGTACTATGTGCTTAACCCGAAACTCGGGGACTGGCTGCCGCGCTACCACTGTGCTTAACCCAACGGGGACTAGTTATGCTGAAATGGCCGGGCAGTACTATGCCCAAACCGAAACTCGGGGGACTGCCCGGTTTTTTGCAGTTTCGCGCTAAGTACCATGTGCTTAACCCGAAACTCGGGACTAGCTATGCCGATTTTTTGCAGTTTCGCGCTAAGTACTATGTGCTTAACCCGAAACTCGGGGACTGGCTATGCCGGTTTTTTGCAATTCCGCGCTAAGTACCATGTGCTTAACCCGAAACTCGGGGACTAGCTATGCCGGTTTTTTGCAGTTTCGCGCTAAGTACTATGTGCTTAACCCGAAACTTGGGGACTAGCTATGCCGTTTTTTTGCAGTTTTGCACTAAGTACTGCGTGCTTAACCCGAAACTCGGGGACTGTGAGGATATATCTATAAGTTGAAAAAATGAAAACCAGCACTGGTATAAAAGAAAAGAGTTGAAGTTTAAGTGACGAGCTTACCACCACGTTGGCGTTGGCGTCGTGCCAAGCGGTGTCGAACTCCTTCATGGCACGCTTGAGCCGGCTAAAATGTTGCACCGTGCTCCGCGGGCCAGAGTTGTCAACCACCGGCTGCTTGTCCTTGTCAACGCCGCGGGTGGCAGCGGAGAGGTCCGCCCGGTTCCATTTATCAACGTAGTCCTGGAGCGAGCCCAAGTTGGCCTCGCCATGGGTCAGCTCAACGATCCGGCCCAGCTGTACCGAGACCTTCTCGCCGGCAGTGACGGCGGCGCGCCCGGCGTGTAGAACGAGGGCCTGGGCCTGAGAGCCGCCGGCTGGAGGCGCAACGATGGTGATAGCGTCGGAGAGCTCCTCGGCGGTAATCTCTGTGTGCTTCCGGGAACCCTTCCGCGAAGCACGAGGAGGTTTGGGCGCAGAGGCCGGCGGTGGTGCAGGAGCGTCCTTGGCCGGGGAAGAGGTTGGCGGTGGAGCTGATGAAGTCTTGGCAGAAGTTGCAGGTGATTGTGGGGTTATCTCGGGGGCGGACGGAACCAGAGGCTCCGGCCGCCCGGTATCTTCTGAGCCGGCGCCCATGTTGCTGGCGCCGGTGTCTTCATGTTCTGGAGGGGAAGAAGTGGCCTCCTCGGACACAAGTTCAGCATTCCGCTCCTGCGCCTGTTGCAGCAGCTTGGTCTCCTCTCGAGCTCCTTCCGCAGTTGCCCCGCAGCATCGGCAAACTCCTTCCGGGCCTCCTCCACCTTGGCGTCGCCGGCAGCTATAGCCTCCTTCAGCACCCTCGCATGCTGGAGCCCAGCCTGATCGTTGATCCTTAAGCTCAGCAGCATCTTTCCGATGGGCTTCCAGTTTGCGGCGGTGTTGAACGGCCAGCTCTTCCTTTTCAGCTGCAATCCGGAATGGCAAACGCTTAGTAAAAAGAAGCCGGTGAGCTCAAGCAAAAGAGAAAACAGACAGACGGATGAAATTTACCCTTAAGTGCGGCAATTTGGCCGGCAAGGTCTTGGAGGAGGTTTCCGGAAGGGTGGCTGCACAAAAGAAACTTTTCAGTGATATTCATCAAGAGAAAGCCGGTACAAAAAGAAGCCGGAATGCTGGAACTAACCTTGGCACTTGCCGTGGGTCCGCTCGAGGGCGGTGAAGGCCTCGGAAAGGTCCCGTGCTCCCACAGCAGCCCCTCGAACAGCTGCTTCCTGGAGTCGAGCGTGCCCTGTATAAAATCAAAGGATGCAGTGAGCTATGCCGATTTTTTGCAGTTTCGCGCTAAGTACTATGTGCTTAACCCGAAACTCGGGGACTGGCTATGGCAGTTTCGCGCTAAGTACCATGTGCTTAACCCGAAACTCGGGGACTAGCTATGCCGGTTTTTTGCAGTTTCGTGCTAAGTACTATGTGCTTAACCCGAAACTCGGGGACTGGATACGCCAGTTTTTTGCAGTTTCGCGCTAAGTACCATGTGCTTAACCCGAAACTCGGGGACTAGCTATGCCGGTTTTTTGCAGTTTCGCGCTAAGTACCATGTGCTTAACCCGAAACTCGGGGACTAGCTATGCCGATTTTTCGCGCTAAGTACCATGTGCTTAACCCGAAACTCGGGACTGCCTGCCGATTTTTTGCGTTCGCGCTAAGTATTAACCCGAAACTCGGGGAGTGGCTATGCTGGTATTTTGCAGTTTCGCGCTAAGTACCATGTGCTTAACCCGAAACTCGGGGACTAGCTATGCCGGTTTTTGCAGTTTCGCGCTAAGTACTATGTGCTTAACCCGAAACTTGGGGACTAGCTATGCCGTTTTTTTGCAGTTTTGCACTAAGTACTGCGTGCTTAACCCGAAACTCGGGGACGTGAGGATATATCTATAAGTTGAAAAAATGAAAACCAGCACTGGTATAAAAGAAAAGAGTTGAAGTTTAAGTGACGAGCTTACCACCACGTTGGCGTTGGCGTCGTGCCAGCGGTGTCGAACTCCTTCATGGCACGCTTGAGCCGGCTAAAATGTTGCACCGTGCTCCGCGGGCCAGAGTTGTCAACCACCGGCTGCTTGTCCTTGTCAACGCCGCGGGTGGCAGCGGAGAGGTCCGCCCGGTTCCATTTATCAACGTAGTCCTGGAGCGAGCCCAAGTTGGCCTCGCCATGGGTCAGCTCAACGATCCGGCCCAGCTGTACCGAGACCTTCTCGCCGGCAGTGACGGCGGCGCGCCCGGCGTGTAGAACGAGGGCCTGGGCCTGAGAGCCGCCGGCTGGAGGCGCAACGATGGTGATAGCGTCGGAGAGCTCCTCGGCGGTAATCTCTGTGTGCTTCCGGGAACCCTTCCGCGAAGCACGAGGAGGTTTGGGCGCAGAGGCCGGCGGTGGTGCAGGAGCGTCCTTGGCCGGGGAAGAGGTTGGCGGTGGAGCTGATGAAGTCTTGGCAGCAGGTGATTGTGGGGTTATCTCGGGGGCGGACGGAACCAGAGGCTCCGGCCGCCCGGTATCTTCTGAGCCGGCGCCCATGTTGCTGGCGCCGGTGTCTTCATGTTCTGGAGGGGAAGAAGTGGCCTCCTCGGACACAAGTTCAGCATTCCGCTCTGCTGTTGCAGCAGCTTGGTCTCCTCCTCGAGCTCCTTCCGCAGTTGCCCCGCAGCATCGGCAAACTCCACGGGCCTCCTCCACCTTGGCGTCGCCGGCAGCTATAGCCTCCTTCAGCACCCTCGCATCTGGAGCCCAGCCTGGATCAGTTGATCCTTAAGCTCAGCAGCATCTTTCCGATGGGCTTCCAGTTTGCGGCGGTGTTGAACGGCCAGCTCTTCCTTTTCAGCTGCAATCCGGAATGGCAAACGCTTAGTAAAAAGAAGCCGGTGAGCTCAAGCAAAAGAGAAAACAGACAGACGGATGAAATTTACCCTTAAGTGCGGCAATTTGGCCGGCAAGGTCTTGGAGGGAGGTTTCCGGAAGGGTGGCTGCACAAAAGAAACTTTTCAGTGATATTCATCAAGAAAGCCGGTACAAAAGAAGCCGGAATGCTGGAACTAACCTTGGCACTTGCCGTGGGTCCGCTGAGGCGGTGAAGGCCTCGGAAAGGTCCCGGTGCTCCCACAGCAGCCTCGAACAGCTGCTTCCTGGAGTCGAGCGTGCCCTGTATAAAATCAAAGGATGCAGTGAGCTATGCCGTTTTTGCAGTTTCGCGCTAAGTACTATGTGCTTAACCCGAAACTCGGGGACTAGCTATGCCGGTTTTTTGCAGTTTCGCGCTAAGTACCATGTGCTTAACCCGAAACTCGGGGACTAGCTATGCCGGTTTTTTGCAGTTTCGCGCTAAGTACCATGTGCTTAACCCGAAACTCGGGGACTGGCTATGCCGGTTTTTTGCAGTTTCGCGCTAAGTACTATGTGCTTAACCCGAAACTCGGGGACTAGCTATGCCGGTTTTTTGCAGTTTCGCGCTAAGTACCATGTGCTTAACCCGAAACTCGGGGACTAGCTATGTCGGTTTTTGCAGTTTCGCGCTAAGTACCATGTGCTTAACCCGAAACTCGGGGACTGGATATGCTGGTTTGCAGTTTCGCGCTAAGTACTATGTGACCCGAAACTCGGGAGGCAGGTTGGTATTTTTGAAGCCAAGGCTATACTATAAAGGAAAAACTCGGGGACTAGCTATGCCGTTTGCAGTTTCGCGCTAAGTACTATGTGCTTAACCCGAAACTTGGGGACTAACTATGCCGTTTTTTTGCAGTTTCACTAAGTACTGCGTGCTTAACCCGAAACTCGGGACCTGTGAGGATATATCTATAAGTTGAAAAAATGAAAACCAGCACTGGTATAAAAGAAAAGAGTTGAAGTTTAAGTGACGAGCTTACCACTGGCATTGGCTCGTGCCAGCGTGTCGAACTCCTTCATGGCACGCTTGAGCCGGCTAAAATGTTGCACCGTGCTCCGCGGGCAGAGTTGTCAACCACCGGCTGCTTGTCCTTGTCAACGCCAAGGGTGGCACGGAGGTCCGCGGTTCCATTTATCAACGTAGTCTGGAGCGAGCCCAAGTTGGCCTCGCCATGGTCAGCTAACGATCCGGCCCACTGTACAGACCTTCTCGCCGGCGGACGAGCGCGCCTGCGTAGAACGAGGGCCTGGGCGAGAGCCGCCGGGAGGCGCAACGACGGTGATAGTCGGAGAGTCTCGGCGGTAATCTCGTGGTGCTTCCGGGAACCCTTCCGCGGCACGGAGGTTGGGCGCAGAGCCGGCGGTGGCGCAGAGCGTCCTTGGCCGGGAAGAGGTTGGCGGTGGAGCTGATGAAGTCTTGGCAGAAGTTGCAGATTGTGGGGTTATCGCGACGGACCCGCAGGCTCCGGCTGCCCGGTATCTTCTAAGCCGGCGCCCATGTTGTTGGTGCCGGTGTCTTCATGTTCTGGAGGGGAAGAAGTGGCCTCCTCGGTTCGGTGATGTTTCTTTTTTGGGGCCGCACACCCCAAACTTGTTTACCTCCCGAGGGAGGATGGAGTTTGCGGCACCGGAACGTGCCGGACTTGGAGGAGGAGGAGATGAAGCCCTTCCGGCATCCTCGGAGGTCTCCGGCCTCATACCTGGAGCGCTCCTGGTAAGTACCAGGGGAGCCCTGAAAAAGAAAAGAGAATATAAAAGTAAGCTATGAGACAGCAAGTACAAAAGTTCAAGCCGGAAAGATGGGGCGCTAGCATCTTACCCAGAAGAGACCGGCATAGTGTTCTTGCGTTTCCTTTCGGGAGGCCCGGAGCTTCCTTTATTTTGGCGCTTGGCAGGGGAGTTTCACTGGTACCGGCATCGGGGGCCGGGGATTTCCGGGTTCGAGGAACCGGTGGATCCCCGACCTCGGCAGCAAGTGGAGTTAGCTCCAACACATGGGGTTCGAGTCAGCTGAAGCGGGTACTACAAAGGAAAAATATATAAGATGAAGAAGGTGTACAAAGTACCTCAAGAACAATGACTTCATCATCAGTATCGGAACCATTTGCCGGGTTCTAGGTAGAAAAGTTACCGGGGCGCCGGGAGTGCGTCGAGCCCATCTTGTGCTTCCCCTTCACGTAAGGATCAGCGTCCACATCGTCGTAGAAAGCGCACTTGGGAGTGAAGGAGGCTGGTTCCTCAGAGGCGATGCGAGCAAAGTTCTGCTGCATCACAAAAAAGCAAGTTAGAACCTTGGATTACAAACATACCGGAAACAATTTTCCGAAAAACCCGAGATCTTACTCGGGGCGCAGGAGGGTTGGAGCGATTGAAAGGCTTCCGACCCCATTTCCAGTTATCAGGCAGATCTGTCTGGCCTTAAGGACCACATCAGTTTTGCTCAGCGAGTGGGCGGTCATCCTTATCGGATCCCTTAGGCCGTGCATCTGGCTCATCTTGTGCACGCGGCGCTGAAGAGGCAGGATCCGGCACATGATGAACAACCGGACGATATCGTCGGAGCAGATGTCGCTCTCGCGGTTGAGCTTCTTGATATACCGGGCGATCCGCTTGGACTCCTCGTGGTCCTTAGGATTGTGCAGCCAGTTGGTCATAGAGGGAGGCCCGGGAACGTATGCCGGCAGGTTGATGAAGAACGTATGCACGGGAGTTCCGAACATAGAAGAAAGATTTTTGCCAGGTCCGGACCGATTCCACACCGGCAAACTTGTAGAAAGTGCTCCCCTGGCGGGGTGCAAGGATGCACCCCCCGATCGAACAAAAGGTTTGGGGTACGGAAGCTTCTTGTCCTGGAGAGAGTTCTTCCGGAGGTTGAAGAAATAAGCAAAATTATCGACAGTGGGGGTGATACCGGCGTATCCCTCCATGAAAGTGGCGAAGGAGAAGAGGTAGAAGATGGCATTGCCCGGAAGGTGGTGAGGCTGGAGCTCGTAGAAGTTTAGAAAGTGCCGGAAAAAATCCGACACTGGGAGGCCTAAGCCGTGCTCAAAATGGGCGGCGAAGACAACAAACTCGCCTGGCTCGGACACAGGCTCCCGCTCTTTGCCGGGAATCCGGCAAAACACTTCTTCCGTTATCCTCCTGGACCGGTAGAGTGATACGTCTCAAACGTATCTATAATTTCTTATGTTCCATGCTACTTTTATGACAATACTCACATGCTTTATACATACTTTACATCATTATTATGCATTTTCTGGCACTAACCTATTAACAAGATGCCGAAGCGCTGTCGTTTCGCTGTTTTTGGTTTCAAATCCTACAAAGGAAATATTCTCGGAATTGGACGAAATCAACGCCCAGGGTCTTATTTTTCCACGGAGCTTCCAGAAGACCGAAGAGCATACGAGGTGGGGCCACGAGGAGCCGCCACCATAGGGCGGCGCGGCCAAGGAGGGGCCCGTGCCACCCTATGGGGTGGGCCCCTCGGGCGCCCCCTGCGCTGCCCTTCCGCCTACTTAAACTCTCCGTCGCGAAACCCTATTACCGAGAGCCACGATACGGAAATATTTCCAGAGACGCCGCCGCCGCCAATCCCATCTCGGGGGATTCAGGAGATCGCCTCGGCACCCTGCCGGAGAGGGGAATCATCACCGGAGGGCTCTACATCACCATGCCCGCCTCCGGATTGATGCGTGAGTAGTTTATCCTTGGACTATGGGTCCATAGCAGTAGCTAGATGGTTGTCTTCTCCTCTTGTGCTATCATGTTTACATCTTGTGAGCTGCCTAACATGATCAAGATCATCTATTTGTAATACTACATGTTGTGTTTGGTGGGATCCGATGAATATAGAATACTATGTCAAGTTGATTATAAATCTATCATATATGTGTTGTTTATGTTCTTGCATGCTCTCCGTTGCTAGTAGAGGCTCTGGCCAAGTTGATACTTGTAACTCCAAGAGGGAGTATTTATGCTCGATAGTGGGTTCATGCCTCCATTGAATCTGGGACAGTGACAGAAAGTTCTAAGGTTGTGGATGTGTTGTTGCCACTAGGGATAAAACATCGATGCTTTGTCTAAGGATATTTGTGTTGATTACATTACGCACCATACTTAATGCAATTGTCTGTTGTTTGCAACTTAATACTGGAAGGGGTGCGGATGCTAACCCGAAGGTGGACTATTTAGGCATAGATGCATGCTGGATGGCGGTCTATGTTCTTTGTCATAATGCCCTGATTAAATCTCATAGTGATCATCATGATATGTATATGAATCTTTATTTGTCAATTGCCCACCTGTAATTTGTTCACCCAGCATGTTATTTATCTTATTGGAGAGACACCACTAGTGAACTGTGGACCCCGGTCCATTCTTTTACATCTGAAATACAATCTGCAATGTTCTCTGTTGTTCTTCGCAAACAAACATCATTTTCCACACCATACGTTTAATCCTTTGTTTTCAGCAAGCCGGTGAGATTGACAACCTCACTGTTACGTTGGGGCAAAGTATCTTGATTGTGTTGTGCAGGTTCCACGTTGGCGCCGGAATCCGTGTTGCGCCGCACTACACTCCTCCACCAACAACCTTCACGTGGCCCTTGACTCCTACTGGTTCGATAACCTTGGTTTCATACTGAGGGACTTGCTTCTATACGCATCACACCTTCCACTTGGGGTTCCCAACGGACGTGTGCTTCACGCGTTATCAAGCTAAATTTCTGGCGCTGTTGCCGGGGAGATCAAGACACGCTGCAAGGGGAGTCTCTCACATCCAATCTCTTTACTTTGTTTTTGTCTTGCTTTACTTTATTTTACTTACTGTCTTGTTTGCTTTATATCAAAAACACACAAAAATTAGTTGCTTTACTTTCTGTATTGTTTACTTGCTTTATATCAAAACACAAAAAAATTAGTTACTTGTTTTTACTTTACTTTATTCTGTTTGCTTAGTTTACTTTTATTACTGCTAAAATGAGTAATCCTGAAGTTGAAGTTCGTTCTTTTAAGCAACAAGGGGGAGAAAGTTTTAAAGATGCCTGGTACAGAATTAGTGATGCTCATCATAGGTGCACTAAGAAACACTCCACTATTATCCTCCTTAGGAACTTTTATGTTGGTATCTCTAGCTGGAATAGATATGTTCTTGATACTCTTTCAGGGGGTAATTTCCTAGGTACTCCTGCTTTAGAAGCTAGTTGCATCATTGAGAGTCTAGTTGGAATACCACCTGTTAATGAAGTTAAAATTGAAATCTCTCTTGAGGATGTCATGAAAAAGTTGGAAGCCATAGAGAAAAAATTTCCAAGTGTTGAGACTAAATTGGGAATATTACTTGATAATACTGATAAACTTGATAAATCCCTAGGAGGAATTAATGAAAGAATTGCTGTCCTAGAAACTTGTGTTATCCATGATAATCAAACCAATAGGATTAGTGAACTTGAAAAAGCTATGGGAACCTTGGGTTCAACTTTTTCTTCTCTTAAGTTTAAGGAGAAAGCTTATGTGGGTAAAGAGCAAAAATTCATGTATGTCTCTAAGGTGCCTAAACCAAAGAATTATTATAGGCCTAAAATTGATAAAACCCTTAGTACCACTATGGGAAATTTAGATAATGGAGCATCTAAGGTACCCTCTGCAACAAGTTGTGTTTGTAAGAAAAATTATGATGTTGATGCTTCTTCTCTTGATGTTACTTGATTTGCACTTTCTGCGCCTAGCTGAAAGGCGTTAAAGAAAAGCACTTCTTGGGAGATAACCCATGGTTTTATTTTACTACTGTTTTGTTGAGTCTTGGAAGTTGTTACTACTGTAGCAACCTCTCCTTATCATGTTTTTGTGCCAAGTAAAGTCTCTATAGTAAGGTTGATACTAGATTTGGATTGCTGCGCAGAAACAGAATTGCTGTCTGTCACGGATTCGTGTCCTTCTCTCTGTAGAAGAATCAAAAAAATCCGCCAATTTACGTGCGTGATCCTCAGATATGTACGCAACTTTCCTTAGTTTTGAGTTTTTCCATCTGAGCAAGTTAAGTGCCTCAGAAAAATTCGTCTTTACGGACTGTTCTGTTTTGACAGATTCTGCCTTTTATTTCGCATTGCCTCTTTTGCTATGTTGAATGGATTTCCTTGGTCCATTAACTTTCAGTAGCTTTGTGCAATGTCCAGAAGCGTTAAGAATGATTATTTCACCTCTGAATATATGAATTTTTGATTATGCACTAACCCTCTATTGAGTTTGCTTTAAGTTTGGTGTGGAGGAAGTTTTCAAGGGTCAAGAGAAGAGGATGATACAATATGATCAAGAAGAGTGAAAAGTATAAGCTTGGGGATGCCCCCGTGGTTCATCCCTGCATATTTCAAGAAGACTCAAGCATCTAAGCTTGGGGATTCCCAAGGCATCCCCTTCTTCATCGACAACTTATCAGGTCACTTCTAGTGAAACTATATTTTTATTCCATCACATCTTATGTTCTTTACTTGGAGCGTCTGTTTGTTTTTGTTTTTGTTTTTGTTTTGGATTGAATAAAGTTGGATCCCACAATCCTTGTATTGGAGATATTACGCTCCGCTTTTTAATTTGAACACTTGTGTTCTTAGTTATGCTTTAATGTTCATGGCGAAGGCTGAAAATTGCTTCGTTGATTGCTATTTGGTTGGAATCAGAAAATGCTTCATATGGTTTTGAATAATTTGATACTTGGCAATTGTTTTGAGCTCTCATAGATCATGTTTAAGCTCTTGCATCATGTAGTTTAATCTATTAGTGGAGAACTACTGTAGAGCTTGTTGAAATTTGGTTTGCATGATTGGTCTCTCCAAGGTCTAGATATTTTCTGGTAAAGTGTTTGAACAACAAGGAAGACAGTGTAGAGTCTTATAATGCTTGCAATATGTTCTTGTGTAAGTTTTGATGTACCTGTTCATACTTGTGTTTGCTTCAAACAACCTTGCTAGCCAAAGCCTTGTACTGAGAGGAAATGCTTCTCGTGCATCCAAACACCTTGAGCCAAAACCCATGCCATTTGTGTCCACCATATCTACCTACTATGTGGTATTTTTCTGCCATTCCAAAGTAAATTAATTGAGTGCTACCTTTAAAATTTCATTCCTTTGTCTTTGCAATATATAGCTCATGGGAAAATAGCTTAAAAACTATTGTGGTGATGAATATGTAGCTATGTATCTTAGTTCTTATAAGTTGCTTGTTGAGCGGTAACCATGTTTCTTGGGACGCCATCAACTTTTTACACCTTTGTTGAATATCATGTGAGTTGCTATGCATGTTCGTCTTGTCTGAAGTAAGGGTGATTTATCATGATCAAATGGTTTGAGTATGCATATGTTAGAGAAGAACATTGGGCCGCTAACCAAAGCCATGTATCATGGTGGAAGTTTTCAGTTTGGACATTCATCCTCAATCTCTTATGAGAATATTATCTGTTGTTGAATGCTTATGCATTAAAGAGGAGTCCATTATCTGTTTTCTATGTTGTCCCGGTATGGATGTCCTAAGTTGAGATCTATTAAAAACGAGAAATCAAATGCGATTTATCTCCTTGGACCTTTGTACAGGCGGCATAGAGGTACCCCTTTGTGACACTTGGTTGAAACATATGTTATGCAATGATAATCCATGTAAATCCAAGCTAATTAGGACAAGGTGCGAGCACTATTGGTATTCTATGCATGAGGCTTGCAACTTGTAGGAAGTATTATGCATAACACATATGAATTATTACTACCGTTGACAAAATTGTTTCTATGTTTTCAAAATAAAAGCTCTAGCACAAAAATAGTAATCCATGCTTCTCTCTGCGAAGGGCCATTCTTTTACTTTATGTTGAGTCAGTTTACCTACCTCTTTCTATCTTAGAAGCAAACACTTGTGTCAACTATGTGCATTGATTCTTACATGTTTACTTATTGCATTTGTTATATTACTGTATGTTGACAATTATCCATGAGATATACATGTTACAAGTTGAAAGCAATTGCTGAAACTTAATCATCATTTGTGTTGCTTCAATGCCTTCTACTTTGAATCTATTGCTTTATGAGTTAGCTCTTATGCAAGTCTTGTTGATACTTGTCTTGAAAGTACTATTCATGAAAAGTTTTGCTATATGATTCAGTTGTTTAGTCATTATCTCTTTGTTAGCAATCTATTGCTTTGAATCACTCCATTCATCTCATATGCTTTACAATAATGTTGATCAAGATTATGTTGGTAGCATGTCACTTCAGAAATTATTATTGTTATCGTTTACCTACTCGAGGGCGAGTAGGAACTAAGCTTGGGGATGCTTGATACGTCTCAAACGTATCTATAATTTCTTATGTTCCATGCTACTTTTATGACAATACTCACATGTTTTATACATACTTTACATCATTATTATGCATTTTCCGGCACTAACGTATTAACAAGATGCCGAAGCGCCAGTTGCTGTTTTCTGCTGTTTTGGTTTCAGAAATCCTACAAAGGAAATATTCTCGGAATTGGACAAAATCAACGCCCAGGGTCTTATTTTTCCATGGAGCTTCCAGAAGACCGAAGAGCATACGAGGTGGGGCCACGAGGAGCCGCCACCATAGGGCGGCGCGGCCAAGAGGGCCCGCGCCACCCTATGGGGTGGGCCCCTCGGGCGCCCCCCTGCGCTGCCCTTCCGCCTACTTAAACTCTCCATCGCGAAAACCCTATTACCGAGAGCCACGATACGGAAATACTTCCAGAGACGCCGCCGCCGCCAATCCCATCTCGGGGGATTTAGGAGATCGCCTCCGGCACCCTGCCGGAGAGGGGAATCATCACCGGAGGGCTCTACATCACCATGCCCGCCTCCGGATTGATGCGTGAGTAGTTCATCCTTGGACTATGGGTCTATAGCAGTAGCTAGATCTTGTGAGCTTCCTAACATGATCAAGATCATCTATTTGTAATACTACATGTTGTGTTTGGTGGGATCCGATGAATATAGAATAGTATGTCAAGTTTATTATCAATCTATCATATATGTGTTGTTTATGTTCTTGCATGCTCTCCGTTGCTAGTAGAGGCTCTGGCCAAGTTGATACTTGTAACTCCAAGAGGGAGTATTTATGCTCGATAGTGGGTTCATGCCTCCATTGAATCTGGGACAGTTGTGGATGTGCTGTTGCCACTAGGGATAAAACATCGATGCTTTGTCTAAGGATATTTGTGTTGATTACATTACGCACCATACTTAATGCAATTGTCTGTTGTTTGCAACTTAATACTGGAAGGGGTGCGGATGCTAACCTGAAGGTGGACTATTTAGGCATAGATGCATGTTGGATGGCGGTCTATGTTCTTTGTCGTAATGCCCTGATTAAATCTCATAGTGATCATCATGATATGTATATGAATCTTTATTTGTCAATTGCCCACCTGTAATTTGTTCACCCAGCATGTTATTTATCTTATTGGAGAGACACCACTAGTGAACTGTGGACCCCGGTCCATTCTTTTACATCTGAAATACAATCTACTGCAATCTCTGTTCTCTGTTGTTCTTCGCAAACAAACATCATTTTCCACACCATACGTTTAATCCTTTGTTTAAAGCAAGCCGGTGAGATTGACAACCTCACTATTACGTTGGGGCAAAGTATCTTGATTGTGTTGTGCAGGTTCCACGTTGGCGCCGGAATCACTGGTGTTGCGCCGCACTACACTCCTCCACCAACAACCTTCACGTGGCCCTTGACTCCTACTGGTTCGATAACCTTGGTTTCATACTGAGGGAAACTTGCCTCTATACGCATCACGCCTTCCACTTGGGGTTCCCAACGGACGTGTGCTTCACGCGTTATCATAGAGACAGTCGATTTCGGCTTGCGACACGTTAGAGCCTATCCAGGCTCCGCGGGTGTAGGAGGAGAGATCTATACCGGCATAGCTGGCACCGGCGCCCTGGCTCGAGCTGCCGGCGTGTTCCCCTTGGTCGCTGGTAGCTTGGTCTAAGCTGCCGGCCTCTTCCTCAAACTGGGCGAGCTCCGCCTCGAGCCCATCATCAGCTTGATCTACCGGGAGTTCTTCGCCCGAAGAGATCTCCGGGCTCTCCCTATGCCAGGTGCTAGCAGAAAGTTCCAGCACAGAATCTTCAGACGACATATTTTGCTAAGTGTTTTAGACTACCTACAAACTGATTCCCGCAGATCTACTTCTTCCCGAAGATCTAGCCAAGAGAAAAAATGCAAAGGAAAAGGGAAGTAAATACCCTACCGCGCCAGAGAAGAACAGTAAAGGGGGAGGAGCAGCAGATCTGGGAGAACTGACCTCAGAACGGCGGCGGAAGTCCTGTGGGCCGATGGGGCTGAGAGTTCCCCGGAGTTTGTCGAAGAGGGCGTCGACGGCGACGAACTTTGAGGCAGAACCGGGCACGGTGATGCGTCCCTGAGGCGAGGAAGAATGGCGCTGCGCAATCTTGACGCAGAAGTTGGAGCGGGCTCTGCTGTGCACTCCCGCAGAGTTTCGCCGGAGAGTTTGGGCGCAGCGACGAGCGGCGGTGCGGAGAACGCGAGCAGCGGAGTGCGCAGAGGAGTTGGAGCAGAAAAGAATGAGAGTGTAGGGGTGACGAGGAACCGTCACTCCCTTAAATAGCGAGGAGGCAAATGGGCTGAAAACAGCCAGGCCCACACCGTTTCGTTCCATGGGCCGCCACGTGGCGCGGGGATACACGCGCCGCATAAGGTTGCCACACCGAAGGCCACATGGATCCGCTGTGGCACATTAACTACGCGCGGGAGTCGAAGGATTTGACGCCTGACACTGGCGCGTCAGGCACAGTGCGCATGTCACTGGCAGGCACGATTTTCAATATATTCTCGACTTCGCCGAGGAGAGTTTAATGGCAAAGCAACCGGAAAAAGATACCGGGAAGCTTTGTTGAGAACAGTATGTTAAGGTAAATCCGGCAAAGAATCCGGAGGTTTATAAACTGAAACCGAAGAGATTAATCCGATACGTTTGGAGTGGGAACCTGGCATGGCCCGTCGGATAGAATCCGCCGGACTATACCAGCTTCGGGGACTAATTACGGGGGGATGGCCCCCGGTAGGCCAAAGACCTGGCAAACTTGCCATGTTTAGGTATCAATATAACGGATTAAAGGTTAATCCGGGTGACCAAGCTAGAGAGAATCCTGCTAAGTTAGAGCATGCCGGTAGGGGGTATGCCGGAATGCGGTAAACATAAGAGAGGCCGGAATACATGCAAAGATTTAACTGTAGCATGTCGGCATTCTGGTCAAAGATTCCACCAAGGACAAGAGGACAAGGATGAGCGAAGCACATAAGCTTTAATCGAAGCCCTGAAGCCAAAGCAGAAGGTGACGCAAAAGGTACCGGACGAGGTCATCGCTCCCTGATTAAAGACAGGACCGGTGTCATCAAGGCCAAAGAAGCTTTATAAAGTAGCTTAGCTCATCAAAGATTCCATTAGGGTTCCTTCCCTTGTAAGCCACCCTCTCCCCTATATAAGGAGAGGGGCACACCCCTACGCGGGACGGATCAACAGACAGAAGTTAGACTGAGAAATTGCTCGTGTAGCAAGTAGAACAGGGTCTTGTACCGTACATTCTTCAACGTCCGGCCAAGGGCCAAGTTCATCAATCTATACCGGTGTCTTTTCCACCTTTCCCTGTTAACAAAACCCTCCCCCGAATCCTTGATGACCCACAAGTATAGGGGGTGTATCGTAGTACTTTCGATAAATAAGAGTGTCGAACCCAACGAGGAGCAGAAGGTGTTGACAAGCTGTTTAGATGAAGGACTCACTGTAAATGCTCACAAGTATTCAGGGTGTTTTGATATAGCAGATAAATAAAGTACAAGTAAATAAAATGTGAGAGAAATAATTGCAGCGAGTGGCCCAATCCTTTTTAGCACAAAGGACAAGCTGGTTTGTTTACTTATAATGACCAAACGTTCTCGAGGACACACGGGATTTTAGTCTAGTGCTTTCGCTTCCTATAGTTGATTAATCTTCATTGTTTTGATAAGTGTTGTGTGGGTGAACCTATGCTAATGCACCGCCCTTCCTAGGACTAATACATACTTGTGATTATACCCCTTGCAAGCATCCGCAAATACAAGAAAGTAATTAAGATAAATCTAACCACAGCCTTAAACTCTGAGATCCTGCTATCCCTCCTGCACCGATATACTAACGGGGGTTTAGGTTGTGTCACTCCGGCAACCCCACAATTAGCAAACGAATACAAGATGCACTCCCCTAGGCCCATAAAGGTGAAGTATCATGTAGTCGACGTTCACATGACACCACTAGAAGAGTAACACCACAACTTAAATATCATAACATTGAATATTACTCAACCATAATTCACTACTAACATTTAGACTTCACCCATGTCCTCAAGAACTAAACGAACTACTCACGAGACATCATATGGAACATGATCAGAGGTGATATGATGATAAATAACAATCTGAACATAAACCTTGGTTCAATGGTTTCACTCAATAGCATCAATAACAAGTAGAAATCAATACCGGGAGAGTTTCCCCTATCAAACAATCAAGATCCAACCCTAATTGTTACAGCGGTGACGAGGTGCAGCGGTGGAGATGGCGGTGTAGATGGTGGAGATGATGATGATGATGATCCCAATGATGCCCAGCTCGATGACGGTGGCGATGGCTGATACGTCTCCAACGTATCCATAATTTCTGATGTTCCATGCTTGTTTTATGACAATACCTACATGTTTTGCTCACACTTTATAATGTTTTTATGCGTTTTCCGGAACTAACCTATTAACGAGATGCCGAAGGGCTAGTTGCTGTTTTCTGTTGTTTGGTTCCAGAAAGGCTGTTCGGGCAATATTCTCGGAATTCGATGAAACGAAGACCCAATACCTTATTTTTCCCGGAAGCATCCAGAACACCGAAGGAGAGTCGGAGAGGGGCCAGGGGGCCACCACACAATATAGCGGCGCGGCCCCAGGCCTGGCCGCGCCGGCCTCTTGTGAGGGGGCCCAGGCACCCGACTCCGTCTCTTCGCCTATATAAGCCCTTTCGACCTAAAAACGCGATACCAATTGACGAAACTCCAGAAAGACTCCAGGGCGCGCCGCCATCGCGAAACTCCAATTCGGGGGACAGAATCTCTGCACTCCGCCGGGACGGGGAAGTGCCCCGGAAGCCATCTCCATCAACGCCACCGCCTCCATCATGCTCCGTGAGTAGTTCCCCCATGGACTACGGGTTCTAGCTGTAGCTAGTTGGTATTCTCTCCCCCATGTACTTCAATACAATGATCTCATGAGCTGCCTTACATGATTGAGATTCATCTGATGTAATCGGTGTTGTGTTTGTTGGGATCCGATGGATTGTTACATTATGATTAGTCTATCTATAAAGTTTGTGAAGTTATTGTTGCTGCAATCTTGTTGTGTTTAATGCTTGTCACTAGGGCCCGAGTGGCATGATCTTAGATTTAAGCTCTATACTTATTGCTTAGATTGTATCTACAAGTTGTTTGCACATGTCTATGTCCGGAACCCGAGGCCCCAAAGTGACAGAAATTGGGACAACCGGAGGGGAAGGCGTAGGTATGAGGATCACATGTTTTCACGGAGTGTTAATGCTTTGCTCCGGTACTCTATTAAAAGGAGTACCTTAATTTCCAGTAGTTTCCCTAGAGGCCCGGCTGCCACCGGCTGGTAGGACAAAAGATGTTGTACAAGTTTCTCATTGCGAGCACGTATGACTATATATGGAAAACATGCCTACATGATTAATAATCTTGATGTCCTGTCTTAATGCTTGATGGCGTGTAACTCACACGTTCGTTGGGAACCCCAAGAGGAAGGTATGATGCGCACAGTAGCAAGTTTTCCCTCAGAAAGAAACCAAGGTTTAATCGAACCAGTAGGAGCCAAGAAGCACGTTGAAGGTTGATGGTCGCGAAATGTGATGCGGCGCAACACCAGGGATTCCGGCGCCAACTAGGAACCTGCACAACACAACCAAAGTACTTTGTCCCAACGAAACAGTGAGGTTGTCAATCTCACCGGCTTGCTGTAACAAAGGATTAAACGTATCGAGTGGAAGATGTTTGCAAAGAAAACAGTAAAACAAGTAGATTGTATGCTATGTAAAGAATAGGACCGGGGTCCACAGTTCACTAGAGGTGTCTCTCCCATAAGATAAAAGCATGTTGGGTGAACAAATTACAGTCGGGCAATTGACAAATAGAGAAAGGCATAACAATGCATATACATGACATGGTAAATATAGTGAGATTTAATCCGGGCATTACGACAAAGAACATAGACCGCCATCCAACTGCATCTATGCCTAAAAAGTCCACCTTCAGGTTATCGTCCGAACCCCCTCCAGTATTAAGTTGCAAAGCAACAGACAATTGCATTAAGTATGGTGCGTAATGTAATCAACAACTACATCCTTAGACATAGCATCAATGTTTTATCCCTAGTGGCAACAACACATCCACAACCTTAGAACTTTCTGTCACTCCCAGATTCAATGGAGGCATGAACCCACTATCGAGCATAAATACTCCCTCTTGGAGTTAAGAGTAAAAACTTGGCCAGAGCCTCTACTAATAACGGAGAGCATGCAAGATCATAAACAACACATGAACAATAGATTGATAATCACCATAATCATAGTACTCTCTATCCATCGGATCCCGACAAACACAACATATAGAATTACATATAGATGATCTTGATCATGTTAGGCAGCTCACAAGATCTAACAATGAAGCACAACAAGGAGAAGACGACCATCTAGCTACTGCTATGGACCCATGGTCCAGGGGTGAACTACTCACTCATCACTCCGGAGGCGACCATGGCGGTGTAGAGTCCTCCGGGAGATGAATCCCCTCTCCGGCAGGTGCCGAGGCGATCTCCGAATCCCCGAGATGGGATTCGCGGCGGCGGCGTCTCTCGTAGGTTTTCCGTATCGTGGCTCTCGCACGGGGGTTTCGCGACGGAAGCTTTAAGTAGGCGGAGGGTCAACGCGAGGGGCCACACGAGGGGCCCAGGGGATAGGTCGGCGCGGCCAGGGCCTGGGCCGCGCCGGCCACCCCCTGGCTGCCTCGTGGCCCCACTTCGTTAGGTCTTCGGTCTTCTGGAAGCTTCGTGCAAAAATAGGACCCTGGGCGAAAGTTTCGTCCAATTCCGAGAATATTTCTTTACTAGGATTTCTGAAACCAAAAACAGCAGAAACGGCTCTTCGGCATCTTGTTAATAGGTTAGTTCCAAAATGCATAAATATGACATATAATGTGCATAAAACATGTAGGTATCATCAATAAAGTAGCATGGAACATAAGAAATTATCGATACGTTGGAGACGTATCAGCATCCCCAAGCTTAGTTCTGCTCGTCCCGAGCAGGTAAAACGATAACAAAGATAATTTCTGAAGTGACATGCCATCATAATCTTGATCATACTATTTGTAAACATATGTAATGAATGCAGCGATCAAAGCAAAGGTAATGACATGAGTAAACAACTGAATCATATAGCAAAGACTTTTCATGAATAGTACTTCAAGACAAGCATCAATAAGTCTTGCATAAGAGTTAACTCATAAAGCAATAAATCAAAGTAAAGGTGTTGAAACAACACATAAGAAGATTAAGTTTCAGCGGTTGCTTTCAACTTGTAACATGTATATCTCATGGATATTGTCAACATAAAGTAATATAACAAGTGCAATATGCAAGTATGTAGGAATCAATGCACAGTTCACACAAGTGTTTGCTTCTTAAGGTGGAAGGAGATAGGTAAACTGACTCAACAATAAAAGTAAAAGAATGGTCCTTCAAAGAGGAAAGCATCGATTGCTGTATTTGTGCTAGAGCTTTTATTTTGAAAACATGAAACAATTTTGTCAACGGTAGTAATAAAGCATATGAGTTATGAAAATTATATCTTACAAGTTGCAAGCCTCACGCATAGTATACTAATAGTGCCCGCACCTCGTCCTACTTAACTTGGACTACCGGGTCTTCGCATGCCATGTTTCAACCAAGTGTCACAAAGGGGTACCTCCATGCCGCCTGTACAAAGGTCCAAGGAGAATGCTCGCATTTCGGATTTCTCGCTTTTGATTATTCTCAACTTAGACATCCATACCGGGACAACATGGACAACAGATAATGGACTCCTCTTAAATGCATAAGCATGTAGCAAAGTTATTATTCTCATATGAGATTGAGGATATATGTCCAAAACTGAAACTTCCACCATGGTTCATGGCTTTAGTTAGCGGCCCAATGTTCTTCTCTAACAATTTTGCATGCTCCAACCACTAAAATGATAGACCTTCAGACAAGACGGACATGCATAGCAACTCACATGATATTCAACAATAGTTGATGGCGTTCCCCAGAAGCATGGTTATCGCACAACAGGCAACTTAATAAAATATAAAGTGCATAAGTACATATTCAATACTACGATAGTTTTTAAGGCTATTTTGTCCCATGAGCTATATATTGCAAAGGTAAATGATGGAATTTTAAAGGTAGCACTCAAGCAATTTACTTTGGAATGGCGGAGAAATACCATGTAGTAGGTAGGTATGGTGGACACAAATGGCATAGTAGTTGGCTCAAGGATTTTGGATGCATGAGAAGTATTCCCTCTCGATACAAGGTTTAGGCTAGCAAGGTTATTTGAAGCAAACTCAAGGATGAACAAGTGCAGCAAAACTCACATAAAAGACATATTGTAAACATTATAAGACTCTACACCGTCTTCCTTGTTGTTCAAAACTCAATACTAGATATTATCTAGACCTTAGAGAAACCAAATATGCAAATCAAATTTTAGCAAGCTCTATGTATTTCTTCATTAATGGGTGCAAAGTATATGATGCAAGAGCTTAAACATGAGCACAACAATTGCAAAGTATCACATTATCCAAGACATTTTTAGAATTACTACATGTAGCATTTTCCAATTCCAACCATATAACAATTTAACGAAGAAGAAACTTCGCCTTGAACATTATGAGTAAAGCCTAAGGACACATGTGTCCATATGCAACAGCGGAGCGTGTCTCTCTCCCACAAAGTGAATGCTAGGATCCATCTTATTCAAACAAAAACAAAAACGAAAACAAACCGACGCTCCAAGTAAAGAACACCAGATGTGACTGAATAAAAATATAGTTTCAGGGGAGGAACCTGATGATGTTGTCGATGAAGAAGGGGATGCCTTGGGCATCCCCAAGCTTAGACGCTTGAGTCTTCTTAAAATATGCAGGGGTGAACCACGGGGCATCCCCAAGCTTAGAGCTTTCACTCCTCTTGATCATAGTATATCATTCTCCTCTCTTGACCCTTGAAAACTTCCTTCACACCAAACTTCAAGCAAACTCATTAGAGGGTTAGTGCATCATTAATAATTCACTCATTCAGAGGTGACACAATCATTATTTTCACTTCTGGACATTGCATAATGCTACTGGACATTAATGGATCAAAGAAATAAATCCAACATAGCAAAAGAGGCAATGCGAAATAAAAGGCAGAATCTGTCAAAAACAGAACAGTCCGTAAAGACGAATTTATAAATGGCACCAGACTTGCTCAAATGGAAAAACTCAAAACTAATGAAAGTTGCGTACATATCTGAGGATCACGCTCGTAAATTGGCAGATTTTTTCGAATTTTCTACAGAGAATTGTGCCCAGATTCGTGACAGACAGCAATGCTGTTTCTGCGCAGCGATCCCAAATATAACATCAACTTTGACATAGAAACTTTACTTGGCACAAAAACATGATAAGGAGAGGTTGCTACAGTAGTAAACAACTTCCAAGACTCAACAAAACAAAAAATTGCTGTAGGTAAAAACATGGGTTGTCTCCCATAAGCGCTTTTCTTTAACGCCTTTCAGCTAGGCGCAGAAAGTGTAAATCAAGTAACATCAAGAGTAGAAGCATCAACATCATAGCTTGTTCTAATAATAGAATCAAAAGGCAACTTCATTCTCTTTCTAGGGAAGTGTTCCATACCTTTCTTGAGAGGAAATTGGTATTTAATATTACCTTCCCTCATATCAATAACAGCACCAACAGTTCGAAGAAAAGGTCTTCCCAACACAATAGGACAAGATGCATTGCATTCGATATCCAAAACAACAAAATCAACGGGGACAAGGTTATTGTTAACCGTAATATGCACATTATCAATCCTCCCCAAAGGTTTCTTTTTAACATTATCGGCAAGATTAACATCCAAATAACAGTTCTTCAATGGTGGCAAGTCAAGCATATCATAAATCTTTTTAGGCATAACAGAAATACTTGCACCAAGATCACATAAAGCATTACATTCAAAGTCATTGAATTTCATTTTAATGATGGGCTCCCAACCATCTTCTAACTTTCTAGGAATAGAAGTTTCAAGTTTTAATTTCTCTTCTCTAGCTTTTATGAGAGCATTTGTAATATGTTTTGTAAAGGCTAAATTTATAGCACTAGCATTAGGACTTTTAGCAAGTTTTTGCAAGAATTTTATAACTTCAGAGATGTGGCAATCATCAAAATCTAAATCATTATGAGCTACAGCAATGGGATCATTGTTCCCAAGGTTGGAAAAAATTTCAGCAGTTTTATCACAAGCAGTTTCAGCAGTTTTAGCAATTTCAGGCAGTTTTGTTTGCTTTGCACTAGGAGTAGAAACATTGCCAACACCAATTATTTTACCATTGATAGTAGGAGGTGCAGCAACATGTGGAGAATTAGCATTACTAGTGGTGGTAATAGTCCAAACTTTAGCTACATTATTCTCTTTAGCTAGTTTTTCATTTTCTTCTCTATCCCACCTAGCACGCAGTTCAGCCATTAATCTTATATTCTCATTAATTCTAACTTGGATGGCATTTGCTGTAGTAGTAATCTTATTATCAATATCATTATTAGGCATAACTTTCAACTTTAAAAGATTTACATCAGAGGCAAGTCTATCAACTCTAGAAGCAATAGTATCAATTTTATCAAGCTTTTCCTCAACAGATTTGTTAAAAGCAGTTTGTGTACTAATAAATTCTTTAAGCATGGCTTCAAGACCAGAGGGTACACTCCTATTATTGTTGTAAGAATTCCCATAAGAATTACCATAACCATTACCATTAGCAGAAGGATATGGCCTATAGTTATTACCAGAGTTGTTCCTATAAGCATTGTTGTTGAAATTATTATTTTTAATGAAATTCACATCAACATTTTATTCTTGAGCAACCAATGAAGCTAAAGGAACATTATTTGGATCAACATTAGATCTACCATTCACAAGCATAGACATAATCGCATCAATCTTATCACTCAAGGAAGAGGTTTCCTCAACAGAATTTACCTTCTTACCTTGTGGAGCTCTTTCCGTGTGCCATTCAGAGTAATTTATCATCATATCATCAAGAAGTTTTGTAGCCGCCCCCAATGTGATGGACATAAAGGTACCTCCAGCAGCTGAATCCAATAAATTCCGCGAAGAAAAATTTAGTCCTGCATAGAAGGTTTGGATGATCATCCAAGTAGTCAGTCCATGGGTTGGGCAATTCTTTACCAAAGTTTTCATTCTCTCCCAAGCTTGAGCAACATGTTCAGTATCTAATTGTTTAAAATTCATTATGCTACTTCTCAAAGATATAATTTTAGCGGGAGGATAATATCTACCAATAAAAGCATCCTTGCATTTAGTCCATGAATCAATACTATTCTTAGGCAAAGATAGCAACCAATCTTTAGCTCTTCCTCTTAATGAGAAAGGAAACACTTTCAATTTAATAATATCACCATCTACATCTTTATACTTTTGCATTTCACAAAGTTCAACAAAATTATTGAGATGGGCAGCAGCATCATCAGAACTAGCACCAGAAAATTGTTCTCTCATAACCAGATTCAGTAAAGCAGGTTTAATTTCAAAGAATTCTGCTGTAGTAGCAGGTGGAGCAATAGGTGTGCATAGGAAATCATTATTATTTGCATTTGTGAAGTCACACAATTTAGTATTTTCAGGGTTGGCCATTTTAGCAACGGTAAATAAAACAAACTAGATAAAGTAAATGCAAGTAACTAATTTTTTTGTGTTTTCGATATAGAGAGCAAGACAGTAAATAAAGTAAAACTAGCAACTAATTTTTTTGTATTTTGATTTAGTGCAGCAAACAAAGTAGTAAATAAAATAAAGCAAGACAAAAACAAAGTAAAGAGATTGAGAAGTGGAGACTCCCCTTGCAGCGTGTCTTGATCTCCCCGGCAACGGCGCCAGAAAAAGAGCTTGATGGCGTGTAACTCACACGTTCGTTGGGAACCCCAAGAGGAAGGTATGATGCGCACAGTAGCAAGTTTTCCCTCAGAAAGAAACCAAGGTTTAATCGAACCAGTAGGAGCCAAGAAGCACGTTGAAGGTTGATGGTCGCGAAATGTGATGCGGCGCAACACCAGGGATTCCGGCGCCAACTAGGAACCTGCACAACACAACCCAAGTACTTTGTCCCAACGAAACAGTGAGGTTGTCAATCTCACCGGCTTGCTGTAACAAAGGATTAAACGTATCGAGTGGAAGATGTTTGCAAAGAAAACAGTAAAACAAGTAGATTGTATGCTATGTAAAGAATAGGACCGGGGTCCACAGTTCACTAGAGGTGTCTCTCCCATAAGATAAAAGCATGTTGGGTGAACAAATTACAGTCGGGCAATTGACAAATAGAGAAAGGCATAACAATGCATATACATGACATGGTAAATATAGTGAGATTTAATCCGGGCATTACGACAAAGAACATAGACCGCCATCCAACTGCATCTATGCCTAAAAAGTCCACCTTCAGGTTATCGTCCGAACCCCCTCCAGTATTAAGTTGCAAAGCAACAGACAATTGCATTAAGTATGGTGCGTAATGTAATCAACAACTACATCCTTAGACATAGCATCAATGTTTTATCCCTAGTGGCAACAGCACATCCACAACCTTAGAACTTTCTGTCACTGTCCCAGATTCAATGGAGGCATGAACCCACTATCGAGCATAAATACTCCCTCTTGGAGTTAAGAGTAAAAACTTGGCCAGAGCCTCTACTAATAACGGAGAGCATGCAAGATCATAAACAACACATGAACAATAGATTGATAATCACCATAATCATAGTACTCTCTATCCATCGGATCCCGACAAACACAACATATAGAATTACATATAGATGATCTTGATCATGTTAGGCAGCTCACAAGATCTAACAATGAAGCACAACAAGGAGAAGACGACCATCTAGCTACTGCTATGGACCCATGGTCCAGGGGTGAACTACTCACTCATCACTCCGGAGGCGACCATGGCGGTGTAGAGTCCTCCGAGATGAATCCCCTCCGGCAGGGTGCCGGAGGCGATCTCCGAATCCCCCGAGATGGGATTCGGCGGCGTCTCTGTAAGGTTTTCCGTATCGTGGCTCTCGGTACTGGGGGTTTCGCGACGGAAGCTTTAAGTAGGCGGAGGGTCAACGCGAGGGCCACACGAGGGGCCCAGGGGATAGGTCGGCGCGCGGGGCCTGGGCCGCGCCGGCCACCCCCTGGCTGCCTCGTGGCCCCACTTCGTTAGGTCTTCGGTCTTCTGGAAGCTTCGTGCAAAAATAGGACCCTGGGCGAAAGTTTCGTCCAATTCCGAGAATATTTCTTTACTAGGATTTCTGAAACCAAAAACAGCAGAAAACAGCAACTGGCTCTTCGGCATCTTGTTAATAGGTTAGTTCCAGAAAATGCATAAATATGACATATAATGTGCATAAAACATGTAGGTATCATCAATAAAGTAGCATGGAACATAAGAAATTATCGATACGTTGGAGACGTATCAATGCTATTTCAATCCTATCAATTGCCCAACTGTAATTTGTTCACCCGACACTTGTTATTGGAGAGTTACCACTAGTGTAGATAGCTGGGAACCCCGGTCCATCTCGCATCATCATATACTCGTTCTACATGTCATTGGAAGTAGTATCAACTATTTTCTGGTGCCATTGCTCTCATATTACTGCTGCTTTCACATCACCCCTGTTACTAGTGCTTTTCCAGGTGCAGCTGAATTGACAACTCAGTTGTCAAGGCTTATAAGTATTCTTTACCTCCCTTGTGTCGAATCAATAAATTTGGGTTTTACTTCCCTCGAAGACTGTTGCGATCCCCTATACTTGTGGGTTATCAAGACTATTTTCTGGCGCCGTTGCCGGGGAGGCATAGCTCTACTCATAAGTTCACCTGGGGAGTACACTCTACCTCTCTCTCTGCTTTTATTTTATTTTGTCTTGCTAGTTTATTTCTGTCTAGTTTTATTTTGCTTAGTTTACTTTTGCCTAGTTTATTTTTGTCTTGTTTTATTTTCCCTATATACCCAAAAATCCATAAAATTTTGAAAAACCTAAAAATTAAAAACTGCTGTTATGGGAGAACCTACAACCTATTTGGAGCTTATAGAATTATATAATAATTATAGAGAATCAAGAAAGGGAAAAGTTATGAGTGTTGTGATAGAAAAATTAAATACAATTGCTAAAATCTTGCTTAAACGCCATGATATAAACTGTTGCTCTAAACAGGATACTAAACATCTTAAATTTCAATGTGGCTTTAGTGAGGAAGTTTTAATTAAGAACTATAATTGGAATAGCTATATTCATTTTGGGTTCGAAGAGGTAGAACAATTTGTCTTATTTATGGGAGCCTCTGAGATAGAATCATTAATGTCTAAAAATTATGAAACTTAAAGATTATGTCTCTTCTATCCTTAATTTTTGCATAGAAAGCTACAGTGATAATCCTTATATCATTGATTATAAAGAGAGACTCATTAATGCACAAGAATGCACTCACAATTTGCAGGAACCAGTGGAAGAAGAAATTGATGAACCTGAAAGCTCATTGGATGAAAAAGAGGAGGAAATTGATGAACCTGAAAGCTCATTGGATGAAAAAGAGGAGGAGAGTGATGAACAAAAGGAGGAAGAATGGATTAGCTACCCATGCCAACCTTCTAATGAGAGTAACTCTTTATCTCTTACACTATTTGATTGTCCTCCATGCTTACCGAAAGAGGATGAATGTTATGTTCCTGTGGATTCTCTTGAAATATTCCCTATGAGTAAAACTTGTGAGAATAATTATGCTACTGTTATTCATGATAATCCATGCTACTTTGATAAATCTTATGATAATGCTTTGTTTGTGCCTGATGTCGAAATGCATGGTACTAAAGAGTTTTGCTTGGCAAATGTTTATGATAAATCTCTAGATGATGGTCCTATGTTACTTGATAATATTAATTGTACTACTAATGAAAATGGGATTGGAGAGTTCTTGACTTTATCTATGAGTCCCATATCTTTTGAGATTGATCAATCATCTTGTTATATTATTGATAAAAGTGGGTTTGAAAGTTTTAATCCTATTATTTCTGAGCTTGATAAAAATTATGTGCTTATGGATCATGAAAAACATGCTTTATGTGATAGTTATATTGTTGAGTTTGTTCATGAAGCTACTGAAAATTATTATGAGAGAGGAAAATATGGTTGTAGAAATTTGCATGGTACTAAAACACCTCTCTATATGCTGAAAATTTTGAAGTTACTCTTGTTTTATCTTCTTATGCTTGTTACTTTGTTCTTCATGAATTTATTTGTGTACAAGATTCCTATGCATAGGAAGTGGGTTAGACTTAAATGTGTTTTGAACTTGCTTTTTGATATTCTCTTTTGCTTCAACTCTCACCCTTATGTGAGCATCATTAAAATTGCTGAGCCCATCTTAATGGCTATAAAGAAAGCACTTCTTGGGAGATAACCCATGTGTTTATTTTGCTACTGTTTTGTTGTGTCTTGGAAGTTGTTACTACTGTAGCAACCTCTCCTTATCTTTATTTTATTGCAATGTTGTGCCAAGTGAAGTCTCTAATAGAAGGTTGATACTAGATTTGGATTTCTGCGCAGAAACAGATTTCTATCTGTCACGAATCTGGGCAGATTTCTCTGTAGGAAACTCAGAAAAATCTGCCAATTTACGTGCGTGATCCTCAGATATGTACGCAACTTTCATTAGTTTTGAGTTTTCTGATTTGAGCAACGGAAGTACCATTTTAAAATTCGTGTTTACTGGCTGTTCTGTTTTGGCAGATTTTGTCTCTGTTTTTTGCATTGTCTCTTGTGGACTTTAAGTGAGGCTTTCTAGACGTGGAGAGCTGTAGCTAATGTTTTATTGAGTTCTTGCAATGTGTCACTACAGGGCCAAAGTGGATTAAAGTTTTTTGAGTACTAACCCCTCTAATGAAGTTTATGAGAAGTTTGGTGTGAAGGAAGTTTTCAAGGGTCAAGAGAGGAGGATGATATATGATCAAGAAGAGTGAAAAGTCTAAGCTTGGGGATGCCCCCGTGGTTCATCCCTGCATATTTCAAGAAGACTCAAGCGTCTAAGCTTGGGGATGCCCAAGGCATCCCCTTCTTCATCAACTTATCAGGTTTCTTCTATTGAAACTATATTTTTATTCGGTCACATTATATGTGCTTTACTTGGAGCGTCTGTGTGCTTTTATTTTTGTTTGTGTTTGAATAAATTCGGATCCTAGCAATCCTTGTATGGGAGGGAGACACGCTCCGCTTTTTCATATGAACAATGGTGTTCTTCGTTTTATTTTTAATGTTCATGGCGGAGTTGAAAACCGCTGCACTTATTGTTATTTGGTTGGAAACAGAAAATGCTTCATATTGTCTTGGATAATTTGATACTTGGCAATTGTTTTGAGCTCTCAAGTAGATCATGATTAAGCTCTTGCACCATGTAGTTTAAACCTATTAGTGGAGAAATATCGTAGAGCTTGTTGAAATTGGTTTGCATGATTGGTCTCTCTAAGGTCTAGATATTTTCTGGTAAAAGTGTTTGAGCAACAAGGAAGACAGTGTAGAGTTTTATAATGCTTGCAATTTGTTCTTATGTAAGTTTTGTTGTACCGGTTCATACTTGTGTTTGCTTCAAACAACCTTGCTATCCCAAGCCTTGTACTGAGGGGGAATGCTTCTCGTGCATCCAAAACCTTGAGCCACAAACCTATGCCATGTGTGTCCACCATATCTACCTACTATGTGGTATTTCCTGCCATTCCAAGTAAATACTTCATGTGCTACCTTTAAACAATTCAAAAACTATATTATCTCTTATTTGTGTCAATGTTTCATAGCTCATGAGGAAGTATCTGGTGTTTTATCTTTCGATCTTGTCATTTACTTTTGACAGACTTTCACCAATGGACTAGTGGCTTCATCCGCTTATCCAATAATTTTGCAAAAAGAGCTGGCAACGGGGTTCCCAGCCCCAATTAATTAACTTTCATTAATAATTCTCTTCACATGTTTTGATCTGATCTATCAATAAGCAACTTAATTTTGCAAATAGACACTCCTCCATGGTATGTGAATGTTGGAAGGCACCCGAGGATTCGGTTAGCCATGGCTTGTGTAAGCAAAAGGTTGGGGGGAGTGTCATCTAATAAATAAAACTAAAGTACATGTGTAAACAAAAGAGAAGAGGGATGATCTACCTTGCTGGTAGAGATAACGTCCTTCATGGGAGCCGCTCTTGAAAGTCTGGTTGATGAGGTAGTTAGAGTGCCCGCTACCATTCGTTGACAACAACAAACACCTCTCAAAATTTTACTTTTATGCTCTCTATATGATTTCAAAACTTGAAAAGCTCTAGCACATGATTTTATCCCTGCTTCCCTCTGCGAAGGGCCATTCTTTTACTTTTATGTTGAGTCAGTTTACCTACTTCCTTCCATCTTAGAAGCAAACACTTGTGTCAACTTTGCATTGATTCTTACATACTTGCTTATTGCACTCATCATATTACTTTGTGTTGACAATTATCCATGAGATATGCATGTTGAAAGTTGAAAGCAACTGCTGAAACTTATATCTTCCTTTGTGTTGCTTCGATGCCTTTACTTTGAATCTATTGCTTTATGGGTTAACTCTTATGCAAGACTTTTGATGCTTGTCTTGAAAGTACTATTCATGAAAAGTTTTGCTATATGTTATCTATTTGTTAGCAACTATAGATCATTGCCTTGAGTCACTTCATTCATCTCATGTGCTTTGCAATAGTATGATTAAGATTATGTTGGTAGCATGTCACTTCAGAAATTATTCTTTTTTATCGTTTACCTACTCGAGGACGAGTAGGAACTAAGCTTGGGGATGCTGATACGTCTCCAACGTATCCATAATTTCTGATGTTCCATGCTTGTTTTATGACAATACCTACATGTTTTGCTCACACTTTATAATGTTTTTATGCGTTTTCCGGAACTAACCTATTAACGAGATGTCGAAGGGCCAGTTGTTGTTTTCAGTTGTTTTTGGTTCCAGAAAGGCTGTTCGGGCAATATTCTCGGAATTCGACGAAACGAAGACCCAATACCTTATTTTTCCCGGAAGCATCCAGAACACCGAAGGAGAATCGGAGAGGGCCAAGGGCCACCACACAATATGGCGGCGCGGCCCGTGCTTGGCCGCGCGGCCTACTGTGAGGGGGGCCCAGGCACCCTCCGACTCCGTCTCTTCGCCTATATAAGCCCTTTCGACCTAAAAACGCGATACCAATTGACGAAACTCCAGAAAGACTCCAGGGGCGCCGCCGCCATCGCGAAACTCCAATTCGGGGGACAGAATCTCTGTTCCGGCACTCCGCCGGGACGGGAAGTGCCCCCGGAAGCCATCTCCATCAACGCCACCGCCTCCATCATGCTCCGTGAGTAGTTCCCCCATGGACTACGGGTTCTAGCTGTAGCTAGTTGGTATTCTCTCCCCCATGTACTTCAATACAATGATCTCATGAGCTGCCTTACATGATTGAGATTCATCTGATGTAATCGGTGTTGTGTTTGTTGGGATCCGATGGATTGTTACATTATGATTAGTCTATCTATAAAGTTTGTGAAGTTATTGTTGCTGCAATCTTGTTGTGTTTAATGCTTGTCACTAGGGCCCGAGTGGCATGATCTTAGATTTAAGCTCTATACTTATTGCTTAGATTGTATCTACAAGTTGTTTGCACATGTCTATGTCCGGAACCCGAGGCCCCAAAGTGACAGAAATTGGGACAACCGGAGGGGAAAGCGTAGGTATGAGGATCACATGTCTTCACGGAGTGTTAATGCTTTGCTCCGGTACTCTATTAAAAGGAGTACCTTAATTTCCAGTAGTTTCCCTAGAGGCCCGGCTGCCACCGGCTGGTAGGACAAAAGATGTTGTACAAGTTTCTCATTGCGAGCACGTATGACTATATATGGAAAACATGCCTACATGATTAATAATCTTGATGTTCTGTCTTAATGCTATTTCAATCCTATCAATTGCCCAACTGTAATTTGTTCACCCGACACTTGTTATTGGAGAGTTACCACTAGTGTAGATAGCTGGGAACCCCGGTCCATCTCGCATCATCAGATACGCGTTCTACATGTCATTGGAAGAAGTATCAACTATTTTCTGGCGCCATTGCTCTCATATTACTGCTGCTTTCACATCCCCGTTACTAGTGCTTTTCCAGGTGCAGCTGAATTGACAACTCAGTTGTTAAGGCTTATAAGTATTCTTTACCTCCCCTTGTGTCGAATCAATAAATTTGGGTTTTACTTCCCTCGAAGACTGTTGCGATCCCCTATACTTGTGGGTTATCAATGGCGTCGATTTCCCCCTCCGGGAGGGAATTTCCCCGGCGGATTCCTGCCCGCCGGAGAGCTCTTTTCTCTCTGGTGTCTCTCCGCCCCGCAGAGGCGGCTCTGTCTATTCTCCGTAACTCCCCGTGGCTTAGGTTTTCGGGTGAAGATGTACGCGAAGGAGAGGAGGCCAGAGGGGTTGTGGGCCCCCTCCCCACATGGCGGCGCGGCCAGGCCAGGGCCCGCGCCGGCCTATGGGGGGCCCATGGCAGCCCTCCTCGGCTCCTCCTTCTGACTCCCTTCGTCTTCTGGAAAAATAGGATTTTTCGTATAATTTCCGTCAATTGTTGATCTTCCGAAATATGGTGTCCTGACGGTGCTTTTTCCAGCAGAATCCTGACTCCGGTGAATAATTCTCCAATGATCATGAAACATGCAAAATAGGTGAAATAACATAAGTATCATCTCTAAATATGAAATATATCAATGAATAACAGTAAATTATGATATAAAATAGTGATGCAAAATGGACGTATCAACTCCCCCCAAGCTTAGACCTCGCTTGTCCCCAAGCTCAATAAACAAGACCACATGTTTATGGAGTGAAGAGTCGATAAATAAAATACGGACAAGAAGCATCATATTGATTCACACAAGATATTCTAGTAAACATCCTCCTCATATAACTCAACTTGAAATAAGTAAAGAGAAATCACAAATAGAGGTGCATAGGAAATCATAAATGGTTATGGCAAACTTTGTTCTTGGTCAGAGAACTACTAACAGATTGTACTTATCTTCTAAACAAAGCTTTCATATCAGAACTTATATGGCAGGGCTCTCATCCTTAATCATAACAATCTCCTCATAATCATTGATAACTTTCAAAGTCATATTCATTCAGATAAAATTTGCACTAAAAAAGAAAGCATAAAAGACATGATTAACTAGATCATAGCATAAATAGTTGGTTCACAACAACTCGATTGCTTGCTTAAGATAGAGGGAAATAGGTTTACTGACTCAACATAAAAGTAAAAGATAGGCCCTTCGCAGAGGGAAGCAGGGATTAAATCATGTGCTAGAGCTTTTCAAGTTTTGAAATCATATAAAGAGCATAAAAGTAAGATTTTGAGTGGTGTTTGTTGTTGTCAACGAATGGTAGTGGGTACTCTAACCCCCTTGCCAAACAGACCTTCCAAGAGCGGCTCCCATGAAGGACGTTATCTCTACCAGCAAGGTAGATCATCCCCCTTCTCTTTTGTTTACACATGTATTTTAGTTTTATTATGGATGACACTCCCCCAACCTTTGCTTTCACAAGCCATGGCTAACCGAATCCTCGGGTGCCTTCCAACATTCACATACCATGGAGGAGTGTCTATTGCAAAATTAAGTTGCTTACTGATAAATCAGGACAAAACATGTGAAGAGAATTATTAATGAAAGTTATTAATTGGGGCTGGGAACCCCGTTGCCAGCTCTTTTTGCAAAATTATTGGATAAGCGGATGTGCCACTAGTCCATCGGTGAAAGTCCGCCCAACAAGATTGAAAGATAAAACACCACATACTTCCTCATGAGCTATAAAACATTGACACAAATAAGGAATAATATAGTTTGAATTATTTAAAGGTAGCACATGAAGTATTTACTTGGAGTGGCGCAAAATACCACATAGTAGGTAGTTATGGTGGACACAAATGGCATGGGTTTGGTCTAAGGTCATAGATGTATGAGAAGCATTCCCTCTCAATACAGGTCTTTGGCTAGCAAGGTTGGGTAGCAAGCATAAAGGTTGAGGGAAACAAACAAATATACATGTGATAGAAACAATCATGCATCTTTCTCGTAAGCACAAGCAATTTTAACTTCAGAATACTAAACTCATTAGCAGAAAGATAATAAAGTAATATATCTACATGTATTTCCCTTTTCTATTTAAACATCAAGGTGTTGTTGCTATTGACCAATGCTAAGTTTGCCAAAACCAAATAGATTTACTTGATGCTCCCAAAGTGATATCAATACTAATGTCAAGAGTAATCATATAAAAGAAATTGCAAACTAAAATAAGGTGTGCAAAAAGTAAATGATAAGACTTCTCATTAATATTCCATAACGATAACTCACACCAACGGATACATAGATAACCAACTAAGAGAGAGATACTTCCACACTGCAAACTATTCTATATGATAACTTCCCTACTCATGATATGAAACTACTTGATAGTAAAAGATAAAGATAGTGATGATGTGATACCGCGGCACTCCCCCAAGCTTGGAACAAACCAAGGGGATGCCAATACCGATGATGAATTACTCCTCCGGTGGCGATGATGGTGGATTCTTCTCGTCATCAGACTTCCAGGGAAGAGGCTCTCCATCAACAAACGATGTCTTGGTCTCGGGAATCCTGAAACTAGCAGCATCGCTAATGCGTTTAAACCTGTTTTCATACTCACAGTTTTGATTCCAAACATCATAAAGTTGCGCCTGAAGTTGGTTGGTAGTGTTGTGAAGTGAGAGGATATCGCTCCACAGCTTTGCAGTCTCCTTCTCATGTTCACCAATGAGTTCGGACACAATCCTGTGGAAGATGTCCACTTCACGCTCAGCCATCTTCTTGTAGGTGAAGACCTCTTGTTCCAGTTTCTTCATCCTGTCCTCCAAACTTCCTTCTCCCTTGGGTCCCCGAACATCTTCTATCTGCAACTCTCCATCTACGAGCAGCAATTCCTTGGGATGCATCTTCAACTCGCTCATGTTTGGGTTGACGACATTCTCAAAGAAGTTGTCCTTCGGAGGCTCCGACGAAGACATGGTGGCTCTAGATCTGAAAACAATATCTGGCAGAAAACAGCTCGAAACAAAACACGACGAGAAAACGATATACGGACCTCCAGGGGATCCGGGGGATTATATAGCAAATATTTTTACGATAAAAGGAAGGTTCCAGGCCGAAAACGAGTGGAAACGGGACGCCGAGGGGCTGTCCCCATAGGGCGGCGCGGCCAGGGTGGGGCCCGCGCCGGCCTATGGTGACGGGCCCTCGCGCGTCTCCTCCACTCCGTTTCGATCTCGTAATTTTTCATATTTTCCATAAACAGCAGAAATATTGTTCGGAAAGTTAAACGCGGACTTTTTATTACTAAAACTGTTACCTATTCAAAGTCGGACTCTGCAGAACTATCAATTTGATCTTTGATGAAAGCTTCCGGAGTCATCACTTGAATAACATCAATATCTTCATTATAAGAATCTCCAGAAATATAATGCTTGAGTCTTTGTCCATTCACTACTTGTGTGGCATTACCTTCCAAAGAGCTAATTTTTATTGCCCCTGAACGATATACCTCCTCAATAACATATGGTCCTTCCCATTTTGAGAGTAATTTCCCTGCAAAAAATCTGAGACGAGACCGATACAATAGGACCTTATCTCCAACATTAAATTCTCTTTTAATAATTCTTCTATCATGCCACTTCTTAACTTTCTCCTTAAAGAGTTTAGCATTTTCATAAGCTTCACTTCTCCATTCATCTAAAGAACTCAATTGTAGCAACCTCTTCTTACCGGCAAGTTTAAAATCTTTATTAAGTTCTCTTACAGCCCAATAAGCTTTGTGCTCTAGTTCTAAAGGTAAATGACAAGCTTTTCCATAAACCATTTTATAAGGAGACATTCCCATAGGGTTTTTATAAGCAGTTCTATAAGCCCACAATGCTTCCTTTAACTTACTAGCCCAATTCTTTCTAGATTTATTAACAGTCTTTCCCAAGATAGCTTTAATTTCTCTATTTGATAATTCTACCTGCCCACTAGTTTGAGGATGATAAGCTGAAGCAATTCTATGATTAATACCATATTTGGCAAGAGTTTTTCTAAAACCACCATGAATAAAATGAGAACCTCCATCAGTCATAATATATCTAGGTACTCCAAATCTAGGAAATATAACATCTACAAGCATTTTTATAGAGGTCTCACCATCAGCACTTTTTGTAGGTATGGCTTCTACCCATTTAGTAACATAATCAACAGCGACAAGTATATGAGTGTTACCTTCTGAAGAAGGGAAAGGACCCATGAAGTCAAATCCCCAACAATCAAATGGTTCAATAACAAGAGTATAATTCATATGCATTTCATTGCGTCTAGAAATATTACCAACTCTTTGACATTCATCACAAGATAAGATAAACTTCCTTGCATCCTTGAAAAGTGTTGGCCAATAAAAACCTGATTGTAGAACCTTTTGTGCGGTTCTATCTCCGGCGTGATGTCCTCCATAAACACTACCATGACACTTACTCAATATCTCTTGTTGTTCATATTCTGGGACACATCTTCGCATAATACCATCCACTCCTTCTTTATATAAGTGTGGGTCATCCCAAAAATAATGCCTCAAATCATAAAAGAATTTCCTCCTTTGCTGAGCTGAAAAGGTTGGAGGCAAATACTTCGAAACAATGAAGTTAGCATAATCAGCATACCAAGGACTCTCTCGGGAGCTCACATTTATTGCAGCCAATTGTTCATTTGGAAAACTATCATTAACAGGAACAGGATCATAAGCAATATTTTCCAATCTAGACAAATTATCAGCAACAGGATTATCAGCACCTTTCCTATCTACAATATGTAAATCAAATTCTTGCAAAAGAAGCACCCATCTAATAAGCCTTGGCTTAGCATCTTTCTTTTCCATAAGGTACCTAATCGCAGCATGATCAGTATGAACTGTAACTTTTGAATCAACAATATAGGATCTAAACTTGTCACATGCAAAAACTACGGCTAATAACTCTTTCTCAGTTGTAGCATAATTTCTTTGAGCAGCGTCTAGAGTTTTACTAGCATAATGAATAACATTCAATTTTTTATCTACTCGCTGTCCAAGGACAGCACCTACAGCAAAATCACTAGCATCACACGTAATTTCAAAAGGTAAATTCCAATCAGGAGGTTCGACTACAGGAGCAGTTGTTAAGGCTTTCTTTAGAGTTTCAAAGGCTTCCTTACAATCATCATCAAAAACGAAAGGTACATCTTTTTGAAGAAGATTAGTAAGAGGCTTTGAAATTTTAGAGAAATCTTTAATAAACCTCCTATAAAAACCAGCATGACCAAGAATACTACGAATACCTTTAACATCCCTAGGATAGGGCATCTTCTCAATTGCTTCAACTTTAGCTCTATCAACTTCAATACCTCTCTCGGAAATTTTATGTCCCAATACAATTCCTTCATTAACCATAAAGTGGCATTTCTCCCAATTAAGAACAAGGTTAGTTTCTTCACATCTCTGCAAAACTTTATCAAGGTTTCGCAAGCAATTATCAAAAGAATTCCCATAGATAGAAAAATCATCCATGAATACCTCAACAATCTTTTCACAAAAGCCATGAAAAATAGCAGACATGCATCTTTGGAAAGTAGCAGGAGCATTACATAAACCAAAAGGCATACGCCTATAAGCATAAGTTCCATAGGGACAAGTAAAAGTGGTTTTCTCTTGATCTTTAGCTCTAACAGCAATTTGTGAAAACCCAGAATAACCATCAAGAAAACAGAAATGAGTATTTTTAGACAACCTTTCTAACATTTGATCAATAAAAGGTAAAGGGTAATGATCTTTCTTAGTTACTTTATTAACTTTTCGAAAATCAATGCACATTCTATACCCTACAACTACTCTTTGAGGAATGAGCTCATCATTATCATTAGGCACAACAGTCATTCCTCCTTTCTTAGGAACACAATGCACAGGACTAACCCATCTACTATCAGCAATAGGATATATAATACCTGCTTCAAGAAGTTTTAATACCTCATTTATTACCACATCCTTCATCTTGGGAATTAGACGACGCTGATGTTCAACAACGGGTTTTGCACCATCTTACATATTGATAGCATGTTGGCAAATAGCGGGAGAAATCCCCTTCAAGTCATCAAGAGTGTAGCCAATAGCTCCTCGGTGTTTCTTCAATATTTCCAATAAACTTTCTTCCTCAATATCTGAAAGCTTAGCACTAATAATAACAGGATATGTTTTCTTATCATCAATATAAGCATACTTAAGATTATCAGGTAATGGTTTCAAATCAAATACAGGATCTTCCTTTGGTGGTGGTGTTACACCTAAATCTTCAACCGGTAAGTCATGTTTAAGAATAGGTTGACGAAGGAAAATTTCATCAAGCTCATCCCTTTCTTCCCTAAAAACTTCACTCTCACTATTCTCCAAATGTTGCTGCAAAGGATTACTAGGAGCAAGAGCAATAGATGCACACTGTTCAACTCTAAAATCATCATTAGGCAAATCAGCTTTATAAGGAGTTTTGGCAAATTTAGAGAAGTTAAACTCATAAGATTCACCAACAAATTTAGTAACAATTTTCTCTTTCTTGCAATCTATAATAGCTCCACAAGTATTCAGAAAAGGTCTACCAAAAATAATAGGACAAGACTTACTAGCAGCAGAACCAAGTACCAAAAAGTCAGCAGGATATTTAATCTTACCACATAGAACTTCAACATCTCGAACAATACCAATGGGAGAGATAGTTTCTCTATTAGCTAGCCGAATAACCACATCAATATCTTCAAGTTCACAAGAACCAATTTCATGCATAATTTCCGTGTAGAGCTCATAAGGAATGGCACTAATACTTGCACCAATGTCGCATAAACCATAATAGCAATGATCACCAATTTGAACAGAGAGCACAGGAACACTGGCTTTCCTAGACTTATTAGGATGCGAAACAATATTAGAAGCATCTTCACAAAAAATAATATGACCATCTTCCACATTTTCAGTAACAAGATCTTTAACTATTGCAACAACAGGTTCAACCTTTATTTGTTCTTCAGGTTCTATGGGTTTCTTTGCACTTTTATTAACTACACTAGTTATAACAGAATACTCCTTCATTTTAGCAGGGAAAGGAGTTTTTCAATATAAGCTTCAGGAAGAACATGATCAACAGTTTTAATTTCAATACATTTACCTTTAGGTGAATCAGTTTTATCTTTATAAGGTTCATGATACTTATCAAAATTCTTCCTAGGAAATTCAAAATGAGAGGCAAAGGCTTTATAAATATTTGCAACAACTTGAGAGTCAAGACCATATGTAGCACTTATATTACGATATTCATCAGTATCCATAAAAGTTTCAATGCATTCATAATCATAATTTATACCTGACACTCTACCTTTGTCGTTCTCCCATCCTTCAGTATTTTCTTGGATTCGATCAAGAAGGTCCCATTTAAACTCTTATTTATTGCGTGTGAATGATCCAGAACAAGCAGTATCCAGCAAGGTTTTATCTTGAAAAGAAAGTCTTGCATAGAAATTATCAATGATAATATTACCAGGAAGCTCATGAATGGGGCATTTGAGCATTAAAGACTTCAATCTCCCCCACGCTTGGGCAATACTCTCTCCATCATGAGGCCAGAAATTATATATACGGTTGCGGTCTTTGTGAATTTCACTTGGAGGATAGAATTTAGAATAAAATAGAGGCACAATATCCTTCCAATCAAGAGAACGCCCATCCTTCAGCAGTTTATACCAATGCGCCGCTTTACCAGATAGCGACATAACAAATAATTTCTTCCTAACTTCATCCATTGAAATACCTGCACACTTGAACAACCCGCATAATTCATGTAAAAACAGTAAATGATCTCCAGGATGAACAGTTCCATCCCCTTCATAATGGTTATCCACAACACGTTCAATAATTTTCATAGGTATTTTATACGGTATTACTTCCTCACTTGGCGCCTCATCCACTACCGTTGCAGTAGTAGTAGATTTCCTCAATAGAAATTCAAGGGAGGATCTCTCCATAATGACTTATAGCAGCAAGCAGAAACAAAATCAGCACGTACAGTAAAAGTTTCCTTACCAATTCCACTTACCAATAGCGCTTCACTCCCCGGCAACGGCGCCAGAAAATAGTCTTGAATACCCACAAGTATAGGGGGTGTATCGTAGTACTTTCGATAAATAAGAGTGTCGAACCCAACGAGGAGCAGAAGGTGTTGACAAGCGGTTTCGATGAAGGACTCACTGTAAATGCTCACAGACAAGTATTCAGGGGGTTTTGATATAGCAGATAAATAAAGTACAAGTAAATAAAATGCGAGAGAAATAATTGCAGCGAGTGGCCCAATCCTTTTTAGCACAAAGGACAAGCTGGTTTGTTTACTTATAATGACCAAACGTTCTCGAGGACACACGGGGATTTTAGTCTAGTGCTTTCGCTTCCTATAGTTGATTAATCTCCATTGTTTTGATAAGTGTTGTGTGGGTGAACCTATGCTAATGCACCGCCCTTCCTAGGACTAATACATACTTGTGATTATACCCCTTGCAAGCATCCACAAATACAAGAAAGTAATTAAGATAAATCTAACCACAGCCTTAAACTCTGAGATCCTGCTATCCCTCTTGCACCGATATACTAACGGGGGTTTAGGTTGCTGTCACTCCGGCAACCCCACAATTAGCAAACGAATACAAGATGCACTCCCCTAGGCCCATAAAGGTGAAGTATCATGTAGTCGACGTTCACATGACACCACTAGAAGAGTAACACCACAACTTAAATATCATAACATTGAATATTACTCAACCATAATTCACTACTAACATTTAGACTTCACCCATGTCCTCAAGAACTAAACGAACTACTCACGAGACATCATATGGAACATGATCAGAGGTGATATGATGATGAATAACAATCTGAACATAAACCTTGGTTCAATGATTTCACTCAATAGCATCAATAACAAGTAGAAATCAATACCGGGAGAGTTTCCCCTATCAAACAATCAAGATCCAACCCTAATTGTTACAGCGGTGACGAGGTGCAGCGGTGGAGATGGCGGTGTAGATAGTGGAGATGATGATGATGATGATCCCAATGATGCCCAGCTCGATGACGGTGGCGATGGCGTCGATTTCCCCCGGGAGGGAATTTCCCCGCGGATTCCTGCCCGCCGGAGAGCTCTTTCTCTGGTGTCTCTCCGCCCCGCAGAGGCGGCTCTGTCTATTCTTCGTAACTCCTGTGGCTTAGGTTTTCGGGGTGAAGATGTACGCGAAGGAGAGGAGGCCAGGGGTGTGGGCCCCTCCCCATGGCGGCGCGGCCGGCCAGGGCCCGCGCCGGGGGGCCCATGGCAGCCCTCCTCGGCTCCTCCTTCTGGCTCCCTTCGTCTTCTGGAAAAATAGGATTTTTCGTATAATTTCCGTCAATTGTTGATCTTCCAAAATATGGTGTCCTGACGGTGCTTTTTCCAGCAGAATCCTGACTCCGGTGAATAATTCTCCAATGATCATGAAACATGCAAAATAGGTGAAATAACATAAGTATCATCTCTAAATATGAAATATATCAATGAATAACAGCAAATTATGATATAAAATAGTGATGCAAAATGGACGTATCAATCCTCTAGCGCACATTCGGCCCCAACTTAAGCCATCCCATGGCATCTGCTGTTCCACCACGATGACAGGGGCATTTCTCCCAATTAAGAAAAAGATTAGTTTCTTCACATCTCTGCGAAACTTTATCAAGGTTGTGCAAATAGTTATCAAAATAAGTCCCATAGACGGAGAAATCATCCATGAATAGTACCACAATCTCTTCAAAAAAAACATGAAAGATATCAGGCATGCATCTTTGAAACGTAGCAGGAGGATTACACAAACCAAAAGGCATATGTCTATAAGCATAAGTTCCATAGGGACAAGTAAAAGTGGTTTTCTCTTGATCTTGCTTTTTAACAGCAAATTGAGAAAACCCAGAATAACCATCAAGGAAACAAAAATGAGTTTTCCTATACATCTAAAATTTGATCAATAAAAGGTAAAGGGTAATGATCTTTCTTAGTAACTTTATTAACTTTTCTATAATCAATGCACATCCTATAACCAACTACTACTCTTTGTGGAATAAGTTCATTATTCTCATTAGGCACAACAGTAATTCCTCCTTTCTTAGGGACACAATGCACATGACTAACCCATCTACTATCAGCAATAGGATAAACAATGCCAGCATCAAGGAGTTTCAATACCTCATTTCCTACCACATCCTTCATCTTCGGAATTAAACGGCGTTGATGCTCAACCACTGGCCTTGCATCCGGTTCCATATTAATAGCATGCTGACATATAGTAGGAGAAATCCCCTTCAAATCATCAAGAGTATATCCCATAGCTCCTCGGTGCTTCTTCAATACTCCCAATAATCTTTCCTCTTCCTGTCCTGAAAGTTTAGAACTAATAATAACAGGATATATTTTCTTATCATCAATATAAGCATATTTAAGATCATCAGGTAAAGGTTTTAAATCGAAAACAGGATCCTCCTTGGGTGGTAGTGTGGTACCCAAGTCTTCCACAGGTAAATCGTGCTTAAGCATCTCCGCTTGACGAAGAAAAATCTCATCAATTTCCTTTATTTCCTCCATAAAGACCTCACTTTCGTGATCCTCCATATATTGCTGCAAAGCATTGTTAGGAGCAACAACAATAGAAGCAAGTTGTTCAACTCTAAAATCTTCATTAGGCAATTCAGTTTTATAAGGAGCTTTAGCAAACTTAGAAAAATTAAACTCATAAGACTCTCCATCAAATTTAGTAAGAATTTTCTCCTTCTTGCAATCTATAATAGCACCACAAGTATTCAAGAAAGGTCTACCAAAAATTATAGGACAAGTCTTACTAGCAGCTGAACCAAGTACTAGAAAGTCAGCAGGATATTTAATCTTACCACAGAGAACTTCCACATCTCTAACATTACCAATCGGAGAGATGGTCTCTCTATTAGCAAGCTGAATAACCACATCAATTTCTTCAAGTTCACAAGAACCAATTTCATGCATAATTTCTCTGTAAAGCTCATAAGGAATAGCACTAGAACTTGCACCAATATCACATAAACCATAATAGCAATAATCACCTATTCTGATAGAAAGCACAGGAACACTAGTTTTCTTGGATTTACTAGGATGTGGACAATATTAGAAGCATCTTCACAATATATAATATGTCCATCTTCTACATTTTCAGTAACCAAGTCCTTTACTATTGCTACCGCGGGTTCAAAAGTTATTTGTTCATCAGGTTCTATAGCTTTCTTTTTACTTTTATTAACCACACTAGTTACAATAGAATGTTCCTTTACCTTGGCAGGGAAAGGTACTTTCTCAATATAAGGTTCAGGCAAAACACGATCAGCAGTACAAACTTCAATATTTCTAGCAGGAACACAATTAACAATATCTTTATAAGGTGCATGGTACTTGTTCCACTCCTTTTTGGGAACATCAAGATAAGAGGCAAAAGCCTTAAAACAATTTGCAAGAACTTGAGAATCAAGACCATAAACAACACTAGTATTACGAAAGTCATCAGTTTGCATAAAAGATTCAATGCATTCATAATCATAATTAATACCTGACTTTCTTCCTTTATCATTCTCCCATCCTTCAGTATTTTCCTGAATGCGGTCGAGAAGATCCCATTTAGCTTCTTCTTTCATACGTGTAAATGATCTAGAACAAGAAGCATCCAATAAATCCTTATCATGAAGGCAAAGCCTTGCATAGAAATTATTAATGACAATATCACTGGGGAGCTCATGAATGGGGCATTTGAGCATAAGTGACTTCAATCTCCCCCACGCTTGGGCAGTACTCTCTCCATCTTGAGGCCAGAAATTATATATTTGATTCCGATCTTTATGAATCTCACTTGGAGGATAGAATTTAGAATAAAAGAGAGGTACAATTTCCTCCCATCCAATAGATCGGCCATTCTTCAGCATCTTATACCATTCCGCAGCTCTTCCCTTAAGTGATAAAGAGAATAATTTCCTCTTAACTTGGTCCATTGAGATGCATGCACACTTGAACAACTCGCATAATTCATGTATAAAGAGTAAATGATCACCCGGATGGACAGTTCCATCTCCAAAATAGCAGTTATTCATAACACGTTCAACAATTTTCATAGGTATTTTAAAAGGATCCAATTGAGCATGCGGTGGTTCATCTACTACCGTAACAGTGGTAGTAGTAATTCCAAATAGAGAGTCAAAGGGAGACGCCTCCATAATGAAATAAAGCAGTAGGAGTCAGAAATAAAACAGCACTTACAGTAAAAGATACCTTTACCAATTCCACTCCTCAATAGTGCTTCACTCCCCGGTAACGATGCCAGAAAATAGTCTTGATGACCCACAAGTATAGGGGGTGTATCGTAGTACTTTTTGTAAATAAGAGTGTCGAACCCAATGAGGAGCAGAAGGTGTTGATGAGCAGTTTCGATCAAGGATTCACTGTAAACACTAGCAAATAGGTTTGCAGGGGTATTTTGTATTGCAGATAAATAAAGTACGATTAAATAAAATGCAGTAACAATAATTGCAGCGAGTGGCCCAATCCTTTCTGTAGCAAAGTACAAGCCAGTTGTTTTACTTATGATGACCAAACGTTCCTGAGGACACGCGGGAATTATGTCAAGTGCTTTCGCTTCACATAGCTAAATAATCTTCAATGGTTTGGTAAGTGTTGTGTGGATGAACCTATGCTAATGTACTACCCCATACTTGGACTAGTACATACTTGTGATTATATCTCTTGCAAGAATCCGCAACTACAAGAAAGTAATTAAGATAAATCTAACCACGGCCTTAAACTTTGAGATCCTACACTCCCTCGTGCACCGGTTTCCTAACGGGGGTTTGGGTTTCTATCGCTCCCACAACCCGACAATTAGTAGCCAAATACACGACACATTCCCCTAGGCCCATAAAGGTGAAGTATCATGTAGTTGACGTTCACATGATACAACTAGAAGAATAACACCACAACTTAAACATCAAATCATTGCATATTACTCAACATAGTTCCACTACTAATAGCATGACTTCTCCCCTGTCCTCAAGAACTAAACGAACTACTCACGAGACATCATATGGATCATAATTAGAGGTGATATAATGATGAATAACAATCTGGACATGAATCTTAATTCAATGGTTTCACTTAATAGCATCAACTACAAGGAGTAATCAACACCGGGAAAGTTTCCCCCTATGAACTAGCTAGACAAGTATCAAACCCAAGATGTTACAGCGGGACGGCGTGGAGACGGCGGTGATGATGGTGCTGGTGGTGGAGATGATGCTGATGATAATCCTGATGAAGTCCAGCTCGATGGCGGTGACGATGGCGACGATTTCCCCCTCCGGGAGGGAATTCCCCCCACAGAATTCTGCCTTCCCTAGAGCTTTTCTCTCTCTTTGGTTCTCCGCCCCGTAGCGGCGGCAAAATATTTCTCTAGCCGCTCCCCCGATGTTACGTTTCTAGGGGGTTTGAAATACGCGAGGGGGCAATGCCAGAAGTGGGCTAGGGTGCCCAGACCATACCTAGGCGTGGCCTGGGGTGGGCCCGCGCCTAGGGGTGGTCTGGCACCCTCCTGGCCCATCTCGGCCTCCCTTTATGGTTTCTTCCGTCATCTGGCAAAATAGGATTTTCTGTATGTTTTCTGGAAATTGTTTTTCTTCAAAAATATGGTGTCTTGACGGTCCTTTTTCCAGCAGAATCCTGGCTCCGGCGGTTAATTCTCCAATAATCATCAAACATGCAAAAATAGATGGAATGACATAAGTATCACCTCTAAATATGAAATATATCAATAAATAACAGTAAATTATGATGTAAAATAGTGATGCAAATTGGACGTATCACTGCCCATTATTACATGGCGCACCATGACGGAGGTTATGCGAGCTCGTTTTGTTCCCACTAATTACTTGAGATCAATATATGATAAGTTACCCTGTTGGAACAAGGTGTGATGACGGTTGATGATTATTACATGGAGATGGGGATGCTTATGCAGCGTGCCCATGTCCATGAGTCACTTGGATGACGATGCAACGTTATCTTCATGGTCTAAAATATACCATCAAGGGTATTGTTCATCATCACCGTTACACTACTATGAATGAGCTTCTACATTTTGAAGAGAAGCTAAATCATAGTTGGGTGAAGAGGCGCAAATCAAGGGCCGTGTTACTGGTGCTAGGCGCTACACGCCTCGGGCGCCATCTTCGCGCCCCGCAGATTTTTCTACTTCGTCTAGAAAGCCGGTCTCCAATGTATCTAACACAAAAAAGCCCACACGTGTAGCAAGTGGAAGTGGTTCTATCATATCTATGGCGCGCAACCGCGATATGGCTTGTCATAAATGTGGTGGCAAGGGTCACTTCGAGAGAGATTGTCCTAAATGCAAGGTGATGATTATTGATGAGGACAATGAGTATGAGACTGGAGATGATGCTGATTTGGAGGCTCCAGAAGATGATCATTATGACAACGATGGTGTTGATTCTTATCCTTCTGAAGCACAAGCTATTGTTGTGTCACAGCGTGCTCTTAATGTGCAGCCAAGTGCATCTACTCAGTGCTGCAATTTGTTCCAAACAAAGCCACTAGTTGGTCCCGGTAAAGTTTGTAAGGTCATTATTGATGGCGCGAGTTGTCGCAATCTAGCAACCAAGGGGTTATGTGCCAAGATGAATTTCAAGTATCTACCGCACCCGCATCCATACTATATTCAGTGGTTGAGCAACAATAGTGAGATGAAGGTATATCACATGGTGCGTGTTGATTTCGAGATAGGACCATACAAAGACTCCATTGAGTTTGATGTGGTTCCAATGACGGTGTGTCATTTACTCTTGGTCCGGCCATGGCTCTATGACCGTTCTGTGCAACACAATAGCCGCACCAATACATATCACTTGGAGTTCAAGGGCAAGAAAGTTAACTTGCAGCCTATGTCACCACAACAAATTGTCAATGAATCTCGTCAGAAAACTGAAGTAAACTTGGAGGATGCACCCATAGATAGGCGAGAGAATTGTAATGCCGTGAGTGATATAACGAAAAGTGAGAGAGTGAATTCCTTAGTCATATTAGCCACCAAAGAGGATATGAGAGAATTTAGTGAGGATCCTGCAGCCATGCCTCTTGTGCTCATGTACAAGGGTAAGATTTTGGTTTCTAACGACATGACCCCTGTTTCTCTTGATGTTTCTCATGTTTTGCAAGAATTCAGCAACGTGTTTCCGGAGGAGGTGCCCCCAGGATTTCCACCATTGCATGGTATTGAGCATCAAATTGATTTGATCGGCGCCTCACTTCCCAATAGGGCACCATACAGGATGAGCCCCGAAGAGACGAAGGAAATACAGAAACAAGTGCAAGCGCTTCTCGACAAAGGTTATATTCGCATAAGCCTAAGTCCTTGTGTTGTTCCTGTTATTTTAGTTCCTAAGAAAGATGGTACATGGCGCATGTGTGTTGATTGTAGAGCGATAAACAACATTACTATTCGATATCGTCATACTATGCATATTCGACATGTTTTGCAAGTGTTGCGTGATAATAAAGTATATGGTAATCTTGAGAAGTGCATATTTTGCAAAGATAAGGTCATCTTTCTGGGTTATGTTGTCTCTAAGCATGGATTAGAAGTAGATTCATCTAAGATTGAAGCAATTCAAAATTGGCCTACTCCCATGAATGTGAGTCAAGTAAGAAGTTTTCATGGTCTTGCTGGTTTAGTACTATTGCTGCACCTTTGAATGAATTGACTAAAAAGGGTGTTGCATTTGAGTGGGGCGCAGCCCAAGATCATGCATTTGATGAGCTGAAACGTATGTTAACTTCTGCACCATTGCTTGCATTTCCTGATTTCAATAAGCAATTTCAGATTGAATGTGATGCTAGTGGTATTGGAATTGGTGGTGTTTTGATGCAAGAGGGTCGTCCAATTGCATATTTTTCTGAGAAACTTTCTTGCGCTAAGTTGAACTATCCTATCTACGATAAAGAATTGTATGCTTTAATTAGAGTTCTTGAGGTTTGGCAACATTATTTGTGGCCAAGAATTTATCATATATTCTGATCATGAAGCTTTGAAATATCTGATACGTCTCCAACGTATCTATAATTTATTATGTTCCATGCTAGTTTTATGACAATACCTACATGTTTTGTTCACACTTTATGATGTTTTGATGCATTTTCCGGCACTAACCTATTAACAAGATGCCGAAGCGCCAGTTGTTGTTTTCTGCTGTTTTTGGTTTCAGAAATCCTACAAAGGAAATATTCTCGGAATTGGACGAAATCAACGCCCAGGGTCTTATTTTTCCACGGAGCTTCCAGAAGACCGGAGGGGATACGAAGTGGGGCCACGAGGGGCCGTCGCCATAGGGCGGCGCGGCCTGCATGGGGCCCGCGCCGGCCTATGGTGTGGGGCCCCTGTGCCGCCCCCTGCGCTGCCCTTCCGCCTACTTAAACTCTCCGTCGCGAAAACCATATTATCGAGAGCCACGATACGGAAATACTTCCAGAGACGCCGCCGCCAATCCCATCTCGAGTGATTCAGGAGATCGCCTCCGGCACCCTGCCGGAGAGGGGAATCATCACCGGAGGGCTCTACATCACCATGCCCGCCTCCGGATTGATGCGTGAGTAGTTCATCCTTGGACTATGGGTCCATAGCAGTAGCTAGATGGTTGTCTTCTCCTCTTGTGCTATCATGTTTAGATCTTGTGAGCTGCCTAACACGATCAAGATCATCTATTTGTAATGCTACATGTTGTGTTTGGTGGGATCCGATGAATATGGAATACTATGTCAAGTTGATTATCAATCTATCATATATGTGTTGTTTATGTTCTTGCATGCTCTCCGTTGCTAGTAGAGGCTCTGGCCAAGTTGATACTTGTAACTCCAAGAGGGAGTATTTATGCTCGATAGTGGGTTCATGCCTCCATTGAATCTGGGACAGTGACAGGAAGTTCTAAGGTTGTGGATGTGTTGTTGCCACTAGGGATAAAACATCGATGCTTTGTCTAAGGATATTTGTGTTGATTACATTACGCCCCATACTTAATGCAATTGTCGGTTGTTTGCAACTTAATACTGGAAGGGGTGCGGATGCTAACCTGAAGGTGGACTTTTTAGGCATAGATGCATGCTGGATGGCGGTCTATGTTCTTTGTCGTAATGCCCCGATTAAATCTCATAGTGATCATCATGATATGTATATGAATCTTTATTTGTCAATTGCCCACCTGTAATTTGTTCACCCAACATGCTATTTATCTTATTGGAGAGACACCACTAGTGAACTGTGGACCCCGGTCCATTCTTTTACATCTGAAATACAATCTACTGCAATCTGTTCTGTTGTTCTTTGCAAACAAACATCATTCTCCACACCATACGTTTAATCCTTTGTTTTCAGCAAGTGAGATTGACAACCTCACTATTACGTTGGGGCAAAGTATCTTGATTGTGTTGTGCAGGTTCCACGTTGGCGCCGGATTCACTGGTGTTGCGCCGCACTACACTCCTCCACCAACAACCTTCATGTGGCCCTTGACTCCTACTAGTTCGATAACCTTGGTTTCATACTGAGGGAAACTTGCTTCTATACGCATCACACCTTCCACTTGGGGTTCCCAACGGACGTGTGCTTCACGCGTTATCAAGCTAAATTTCTGGCGCCGTTGCCGGGGAGATCAAGACACGCTGCAAGGGGAGTCTTCCACATCCAATCTCTTTACTTTGTTTTAGTCTTGCTTTACTTTATTTTATTTTCTGTCTTGTTTGCTTTATATCAAAAACACAAAAAAATTAGTTGCTTTACTTTTTGTATTGTTTACTTGCTCTATATTCAAACACACAAAAAATAGTTACTTGTCTTTACTTTATTCTATTTGCTTAGTTTACTTTTATTACTGCTACAATGGGTACTCCTGAAAATACTAAGTTGTGTGATTTCACTAGCACAAATAATAATGATTTTATAAGTACTCCTATTGCTCCACCTGCTACTACAGCAGAATTCTATGAAATTAAACCTGCTTTACTGAATCTTGTTATGAGAGAGCAATTTTCTGGTGTTAGTACTGATGATGCTGCTGCCCATGTTAATAATTTTGTTGAACTTTGTGAAATGCAAAAGTATAAGGATATAGATGGTGATATTATAAAACTGAAATTGTTTCCTTTCTCATTAAGAGGAAGAGCTAAAGATTGGTTGCTTTCTTTGCCTAAAAATAGTATTGATTCATGGACTAAATGTAAAGATGCTTTTATTGGTAAATATTATCCTCCTGCTAAGATTATATCTTTGAGAAGTAGCATTATGAACTTTAAGCAATTTGATAATGAACATGTTGCTCAAGCATGGGAGAGAATGAAATCTTTGGTAAAGAATTGCCCTACCCATGGACGACTACTTGGATGATCATCCAAACCTTTTATGCAGGATTGAATTTTTCCTCAAGGAATCTATTGGATTCAGCTGCTGGAGGTACTTTTATGTCCATCACCTTGGGCGCCGCAACAAAGCTTCTTGATGATATGATGATCAATTACTCTGAATGGCACACTGAAAGAACTCCTCAAGGTAAGAAGGTAAATTCTGTTGAAGAAACCTCTTCTTTGGGTGATAAGATTGATGCTATTATGTCTATGCTTGCAAATGGTAGATCTCATATTGATCCTAATAATGTTCCTTTAGCTTCATTGGTTGCTCAAGAAGAGCATGTTGATGTAAATTTCATTAAGAATAATAATTTCAACAACAATGCTTATAGGAATAATTATGGTAACAACAACTATAGGCCATATCCTTCTAATAATGGTAGTGGTTATGGTAATTCTTATGGTAATTCTTACAACAATAATAAGAGTGTACCCTCTGGTCTTGAAGTCATGCTTAAAGAATTTATTAGTACACAAACTGCTTTTAATAAAATTGTTGAGGAAAAGCTTGGTAAAATTGATGTTCTTGCTTCTAAGGTTGATAGTCTTGCTCTTGATGTTGATCTTTTAAAACTGAAAGTTATGCCTGATGAAGTTAAAGATGCTAGATTTGCAAAAACAAATGCCATCCAAGTTCGAATTAATGATAATATAAGAATGTTGGCTGAATTGCATGCTAGGTGGGATAGAGAAGGAAAAGAAAAACTTGCTAAAGAGAATAATATAACTAAAGTTTGGACTATTACCACCACTAGTAGTGTTGATTCTTCACATGTTGCTAAACCTCCTACTATCAATGGTAAAATAATTGGTGTTGTCAATGTTTCTACTCCTAGTGCAAAGCGTGTAAAATTGCCTGAAACTGCTGAAACTGTTTGTGATAAAACTGCTGAAATTTTTCAAAATATTGGGGACAATGATCCCATTGCTGTAGATCATAATGGTTTAGATTTTGATGATTTTCATATTACTTAAGTTATAAAGTTCTTACAAAAACTTGCTAGAAGTCCTAATGCTAGTGCTACAAATTTAGCCTTTACAAAACATATTACAAATGCTCTCATTAAAGCTAGGGAAGAGAAATTAAAACTTGAAGCTTCTATTCCTAGGAAGTTGGAAGATGGTTGGGAGCCCATCATTAAGATGAAATTCAATGATTTTTATTGTAATGCTTTATGTGATCATGGTGCAAGTATTTCTGTTATGCCTAAGAAAGTTTATGATAGACTTGCAACCATTGAAAAATTGTTATTTGGATGTAAATCTTGCTGATAATTCTCTAAAGAAACCTTTGGTGAGGATTGATAATGTTCGCATTACGGTTAACAATAACCTTGTCCCCGTTGATTTTGTTGTTTTGGATATTGAATGCAATGCATCTTGTCCTATTGTCTTGGGAAGACCCTTTCTTCGAACTGTTGGTGTTGTTATTGATATGAAAGAAGGAAATATTAAGTATCAATTTCCTCTCAAGAAAGGTATGGAACACTTCCCTAGAAAGAGAATGAAGTTTCCTTTTGATTCTCTTATTAGAACAAATTATGATGTTGATGCTTCTTCTCTTGATGTTACTTGATTTGCACTTTCTGCGCCTAGCTGAAAGGCGTTAAAGAAAAGCACTTCTTGGGAGATAACCCATGTTTTATTTTACTACTGTTTTGTTGAGTCTTGGAAGTTGTTACTACTGTAGCAACCTCTCCTTATCATGTTTTTGTGCCAAGTAAAGTCTCTATAGTAAAGTTGATGCTAGATTTGGATTTCTGCGCAGAAACAGAATTGCTGTCTGTCACGAATTCGCGTCCTTCTCTCTGTAGAAGAATCAAAAAATCTGCCAATTTACGTGCGTGATCCTCAGATATGTACGCAACTTTCATTAGTTTTGAGTTTTTCCATCTGAGCAAGTTAAGTGCCTCATGAAAATTCGTCTTTACGGACTGTTCTGTTTTGACAGATTCTGCCTTTTATTTCGCATTGCCTCTTTTGCTATGTTGAATGGATTTCCTTGTTCCATTAACTTTCAGTAGCTTTGTGAAATGTACAGAAGTGTTAAGAATGATTATGTCACATCTGAATATATGAATTTTTGATTATGCACTAACCCTCTAATGAGTTTACTTTAAGTTTGGTGTGGAGGAAGTTTTCAAGGGTCAAGAGAAGAGGATGATACAATATGATCAAGAAGAGTGAAAAGTCTAAGCTTGGGGATGCACCCGTGGTTCATCCCTACATATTTCAAGAAGACTCAAGCATCTAAGCTTGGGGATGCCCAAGGCATCCCCTTCTTCATCGACAACTTATCAGGTCACTTCTAGTGAAACTATATTTTTATTCCATCACATCTTATGTTCTTTACTTGGAGCGTCTTTTTTGCTTTTGTTTTTGTTTTGGTTTGAATAAAATTGGATCCCACAATCCTTGTATTGGAGATATTACGCTCCCCTTTTTCATTGGAACACTTGTGTTCTTAGTTATGCTTTAATGTTCATGGCGAAGGCTGAAAATTGCTTCGTTGATTGCTATTTGGTTGGAATCAGAAAATGCTTCATATGGTTTTGAATAACTTGATACTTGGCAATTGTTTTGAGCTCTCATAGATCATGTTTAAGCTCTTGCATCATGTAGTTTAATCTATTAGTGGAGAACTACCGTAGAGCTTGTTGAAATTTGGTTCGCATGATTGGTCTCTCTAAGGTCTAGATATTTTCTTAAAAGTGTTTGAACAACAAGGAAGACAGTGTAGAGTCTTATAATGCTTGCAATATGTTCTTGTGTAAGTTTTGTTGTACCTGTTCATACTTGTGTTTGCTTCAAACAACCTTGCTAGCCAAAGCCTTGTACTGAGAGGAAATGCTTCTCGTGCATCCAAACACCTTGAGCCAAAACCTATGCCATTTGTGTCCACCATATCTACCTACTATGTGGTATTTTTCTGCCATTCCAAAGTAAATTACTTGAGTGCTACCTTTAAAATGGCATTCCTTTGTCTTTGCAATATATAGCTCATGGGAAATTAGCTTAAAAACTATTGTGGTGATGAATATGTAGCTATGTGTTTTAGTTCTTATAAGTTGCTTGTTGAGCGGTAACCATGTTTCTAGGGACGCCATCAACTTTTTACACCTTTGTTGAATATCATGTGAGTTGCTATGCATGTTTGTCTTGTCTGAAGTAAGGGTGATTTATCATGATCAAATGGTTTGAGTATGCATATTCTTAGAGAAGAACATTGGGCCGCTAACCAAAGTCATGTATCATGGTGGAAGTTTTCAGTTTGGACATTCATCCTCAATCTCTTATGAGAATATTATCTGTTGTTGAATGCTTATGCATTAAAGAGGAGTCCATTATCTGTTTTCTATGTTGTCCCGGTATGGATGTCCTAAGTTGAGATATATTAAAAACGAGAAATCAAATGCGATTTATCTCCTTGGACCTTTGTACAGGCGGCATAGAGGTACCCCTTTGTGACACTTGGTTGAAACATATGTTATGCAATGATAATCCATGTAAATCCAAGCTAATTAGGACAAGGTGCGGGCACTATTGGTATTCTATGCATGAGGCTTGCAACTTGTAGGAAGTATTATGCATAACACATATGAATTATAACTACCGTTGACAAAATTGTTTCTATGTTTTCAAAATAAAAGCTCTAGCACAAAAATAGTAATCCATGCTTCCCTCTGCGAAGGGCCATTCTTTTACTTTATGTTGAGTCAGTTTACCTACCTCTTTCTATCTTAGAAGCAAACACTTGTGTGAATTGTGTGCATTGATTCTTACATGTTTACTTATTGCACTTTTTATATTACTTTATGTTGACGATTATCCATGAGATATACATGTTACAAGTTGAAAGCAATTGCTGAAACTTAATCATCCTTTGTGTTGCTTCAATGCCTTCTACTTTGAATCTATTGCTTTATGAGTTAGCTCTTATGCAAGTCTTTTTGATACTTGTCTTGAAAGTACTATTCATGAAAAGTTTTGCTATATGATTCAGTTGTTTAGTCATTATCTCTTTGTTAGCAATCTATTGCTTTGAATCACTCCATTCATCTCATATGCTTTACAATAATGTTGATCAAGATTATGTTGGCAGCATGTCACTTCAGAAATTATTGTTGTTATCGTTTACCTACTCGAGGGCGAGTAGGAACTAAGCTTGGGGATGCTTGATACGTCTCCAGCGTATCTATAATTTCTTATGTTCCATGCTAGTTTTATGATAATACCTACATGTTTTGTTCACACTTTATGATGTTTTGATGCATTTTCCGGCACTAACCTATTAACAAGATGCCACAGTTGCTGTTTCTGTTTTTGGTTTCAGAAATCCTACAAAGGAAATATTCTCGGAATTGGACGAAATCAATGCCCAGGGTCTTATATTTCCACGGAGCTTCCAAGACCGAGGATACGGTGGGGCCACGAGGGCCGTCACCATAGGGCGGCGCGGCCTGCATGGGGCCCACGCCGGCCTATGGTGTGGGGCCCCTGTGCCGCCCCTGCGCTGCCCTTCCGCCTACTTAAACTCTCCGTCGCAAAAACCCTATTACCGAGAGCCACGATACGGAAATACTTCCAAAGATGCCGCCGCCGCCAATCCCATCTCGGGGATTCAGGAGATCGCCTCCGGCACCCTGCCGGAGAGGGGAATCATCACCGGAGGGCTCTACATCACCATGCCCGCCTCCGGATTGATGCGTGAGTAGTTCATCCTTGGACTATGGGTCCATAGCAGTAGCTAGATGGTTGTCTTCTCCTCTTGTGCTATCATGTTTAGATCTTGTGAGCTGCCTAACATGATCAAGATCATCTATTTGTAATGCTACATGTTGTGTTTGGTGGGATCCGATGAATATGGAATACTATGTCAAGTTGATTATCAATCTATCATATATGTGTTGTTTATGTTCTTGCATGCTCTCCGTTGCTAGTAGAGGCTCTGGCCAAGTTGATACTTGTAACTCCAAGAGGGAGTATTTATGCTCGATAGTGGGTTCATGCCTCCATTGAATCTGGGACAGTGACAGAAAGTTCTAAGGTTGTGGATGTGCTGTTGCCACTAGGGATAAAACATCGATGCTTTGTCTAAGGATATTTGTGTTGATTACATTACGCACCATACTTAATGCAATTGTCTGTTGTTTGCAACTTAATACTGGAAGGGGTGCGGATGCTAACCTGAAGGTGGACTTTTTAGGCATAGATGCATGCTGGATGGCGGTCTATGTTCTTTGTCGTAATGCCCTGATTAAATCTCATAGTGATCATCATGATATGTATATGAATCTTTATTTGTCAATTGCCCACCTGTAATTTGTTCACCCAGCATGCTATTTATCTTATTGGAGAGACACCACTAGTGAACTGTGGACCCCGGTCCATTCTTTTACATCTGAAATACAATCTCTGCACTGCTTCTTTGTTGTTTTTTGCAAACAGACATCATTCTCCACACCATACGTTTAATCCTTTTTTTCAGCAAATCGGTGAGATTGACAACCTCACTGTTACGTTGGGGCAAAGTATCTTGATTGTGTTGTGCAGGTTCCACGTTGGCGCCGGATTCACTGGTGTTGCGCCGCACTACACTCCTCCACCAACAACCTTCATGTGGCCCTTGACTCCTACTGGTTCGATAACCTTGGTTTCATACTGAGGGAAACTTGCTTCTATACGCATCACACCTTCCACTTGGGGTTCCCAACGGACGTGTGCTTCACGCGTTATCAATATCTGAAAGCTCAATCTAACATGCATATGCGTCTTGCTAAGTGGGTTGTGTTCATTGAGTCTTTTCCATACATTATTAAGCATAAGAAGGGAAAAGATAATATTGTTGTTGATGATCTATCTAGGAAAAATATGCTATTAACTCAACTTGATGTTAAAATTTCTGGATTAGAGATTTTATGTGATTTGTATGCTACTGATCACGATTTTGCTGAATCATATCGCGTGTGTGCTATTGGTAAAGCATGAGACAAATATCACATACATGATGGGTTCTTGTTTAGAGCTAAGAAAATTTGTGTTCCAGAATCATCCGTGTGTTTGCTCTTATTGCAGGAATCACATGCTGGAGGTTTGATGGGTCACTTTGGGCGTGAGAAGACGCTAGTCATGCTCGTTGATCACTTTTATTGGGCAAAGATGAGGCGGGACGTGGATAGATATGTGAAGCGATGCATTACTTGCAACAAGTCCAAGTCCAACCTGATACGTCTCCAACGTATCGATAATTTCTTATGTTCCATGCTACATTATTGATGATATCTACATGTTTTATACACATTATATGTCGTATTTACGCATTTTCCGGCACAAACCTATTAACAAGATGCCGAAGAGCCAGTTGTTGTTTTCTGCTGTTTTTGGTTTCAGAAATCCTAGTAATGAAATATTCTCGGAATTGGACGAAATCAACGTCCAGGGTCCTATTTTTGCACGAAGCTTCCAGAAGACCGAAGGGGAAAGGAAGTGGGGCCACGAGGCGCCGCCACAACAGGGCGGCGCGGCCCAGCCCTTGGCCGCGCGGCCCAGCCCTTGGCCGCGCGGCCCTGGTGTGTGGGGCCCTCGTGTGGCCCCCCGCGTTGCCCTTCCGCCTACTTAAAGCCTCCATCGCGAAACCCCCCACCGAGAGCCACGATACGGAAAACCTTACGAGAGGCCGCCGCCAATCCCATCTCGGGGGATTCAGGAGATCGCCTCCGGCACCCTGCCGGAGAGGGGAATCATCTCCCGGAGGACTCTTCATCGCCATGATCGCCTCCGGAGTGATGAGTGAGTAGTTCACCCCTGGACTATGGGTCCATAGCGTAGCTAGATGGTCGTCTTCTCCTTATGTGCTTCATTGTTGGATCTTGTGAGCTGCCTAACATGATCAAGATCATCTATCTGTAATACTATATGTTGCGTTTGTCGGGATCCGATGGATAGAGAATACTATGTTATGGTGATTATCAATCTATTACCTATGTGTTGTTTATGATCTTGCATGCTCTCCGTTATTAGTAGAGGCTCTGGCCAAGTTTTTGCTCTTAACTCCAAGAGGGAGTATTTATGCTCGATAGTGGGTTCATGCCTCCATTGAACCTGGGACAGTGACAGAAAGTTCTAAGGTTGTGGATGTGCTGTTGCCACTAGGGATAAAACATTGATGCTATGTCTAAGGATGTAGTTGTTGATTACATTACGCACCATACTTAATGCAATTGTCTGTTGCTTGCAACTTAATACTGGATGGGGTTCGGATGATAACCTGAAGGTGGACTTTTTAGGCATAGATGCATGCTGGATGGCGGTCTATGTACTTTGTCGTAATGCCCTGATTAAATCTCACTATATTTATCATATCATGTATATGCATTGTTATGCCCTTTTCTATTTGTCAATTGCCCGACTGTAATTTCTTCACCCAACATGCTTTTATCTTATGGGAGAGACACCTCTAGTGAACTGTGGACCCCGGTCCTATTCTTTACATCGCATACAATCTAATACTTGTTTTACTGTTTTCTTCGCAAACAATCATCTTCCACACAATACGGTTAATCCTTTGTTACAGCAAGCCGGTGAGATTGACAACCTCACTGTTTCGTTGGGGCAAAGTACTTTGGTGTGTTGTGCAGGTTCCACGTTGGCGCCGGTGTTGCGCCGCATCACATTTCGCCACCATCAACCTTCAACGTGCTTCTTGGCTCCTCCTAGTTCGATAAACCGTGGTTTCTTTCTGAGGGAAAACTTGCTGCTGTGCGCATCATACCTTCCTCTTGGGGTTCCCAACGAACGTGTGAGTTACACGCCATCAAGCTCTTTTTCTGGCGCCGTTGCCGGGGAGATCAAGACACGCTGCAAGGGGAGTCTCCACTTCCCAATCTCTTTACTTTGTTTTTGTCTTGCTTTATTTTAGTTACTACTTTGTTTGCTGCACCTAAACAAAACACACACAAAATTAGTTGCTAGTTTTGCTTTACTTACTGTCTTGCTCTCTATATCAAAAACACAAAAAAATTAGTTACTTGCATTTCGTTTACTTTTGTTATCATGTCTAGCTCTGCACTTGTTACTTCTTCACCTGAAGAATTAGTTTTTACTTTTAAACAAGGGGATGAGGAGAGTTTTAAAGATGCTTGGTCGAGAATTTTTACTTCTTATCGTAAAGCTGAACCTCAAATGACTCTAAGTTTGCTCCTTAGTAATTTTTATTTTGGTCTTATGATTCGCTATAGATATGCCTTGGATGCTGTAGTGGGGGGAGATTTCCTTCATTGTAATGGGGATCAAGCTTTTAATGCCATAAAGAAGTTGGTTGCATCACATGATTCAGCTAATAACTTTGATTCAGCCCTTATTAGCATTTATAATAGATTAAACACTCTTGAGACAAGAGCATCTTGCTTGAATGAAAATTATAGATATGTTCGTAACCGTCTTGATCAAGTTTTAGTGAACTCTGAACCTTCATTATGGGATCCTACTGTTAAAATTGTTATCGGTGACCAAACTCTTCATGCCAATTGTGATATTATGTCTGAATTTTGCTTAATGCCTAGGAGTATTCATGAATCTTTGCAACTTTGGGGATTCGTTGAAGGGGGAGAAGGAATAACTCTTATTGATAACTCTGTTATAATTCCTAAAGGAATAGCTGCGGGTGTGCATACAACCATTCTTGGTAGAACAATATCTATTGATTATCTTGTTATTGAATGTGCAGGAACAGGACAAATCACACTCGGAAGATCCCTGCTGAAACTATTGGGAGCAGTCATAGATATGGGAGAAGGCACCCTAAAGTTCACCTCTACACCCGGGGGAAGACATGTATTCCCTAAACCAAAGAGTAAGAAAAAGAACAAGAAAGGTAAGGGTAAAGCCCAAGGTAATGCCGATGCTTCATCTCTTGATAATACTTGATTTGCACTTTCTGCGCCTAGCTGAAAGGCGTTAAAGAAAAGCGCTTATGGGAGACAACCCATGTTTTTACTACAGTACTTTGTTTTATATTTGAGTCTTGGAAGTTGTTTACTACTGTAGCAACCTCTCCTTATCATGTTTTTGTGCCAAGTAAAGTTTCTATGTTAAAGTTGATGTTATATTTGGGATCGCTGCGCAGAAACAGCATTGCTGTCTGTCACGAATTCTGGCACAAGTCTCTGTAAAAAAATCGAAAAAATCTGCAAATTTACGAGCGTGATCCTCAGATATGTACGCAACTTTCATTAATTTTGAGTTTTTCCATTTGAGCAAGTCTAGTGCCCCTTTCAGGTTCGTCTTTACGGACTGTTCTGTTTTTGACAGATTCTGCCTTTTATTTCGCATTGCCGTATTTGCTATGTTGGATGAATTTCTTTGATCCATTAATGTCCAGTAGCTTTGTGCAATGTCCAGAAGTGTTAAGAATGATTGTGTCACCTCTGAACATGTGAATTATTAATTGTGCACTAACCCTCTAATGAGTTTGCTTGAAGTTTGGTGTGAAGGAAGTTTTCAAGGGTCAAGAGAGGAGTATGATATACTATGATCAAGAGGAGTGAAAGCTCTAAGCTTGGGGATGCCCCCGTGGTTCATCCCCGCATATTTTAAGAAGACTCAAGCGTCTAAGCTTGGGGATGCCCAAGGCATCCCCTTCTTCATCGACAACATCATCAGGTTCCTCCCCTGAAACTATATTTTTATTCAGTCACATCTTGTGTTCTTTACTTGGAGCGTCGGTTTGTTTTGTTTTTGTTTTTGTTTGAATAAAATAGATCCTAGCATTCACTGTATGGGAGAGAGACCGCTGTTGCATATGGACAAATATGTCCTTAGGCTTTACTCATAATATTCAAGGCGAAGGTTGAAACTTCTTCGTTAAATTGTTATATGGTTGGAATCGGGAAATGCTACATGTAGTAATTCTAAAATGTCTTGGATAATGTGATACTTGGCAATTGTTGTGCTCATGTTTAAGCTCTTGCATCATATACTTTGCACCCATTAATGAAGAAATACAAAGAGCTTGCTAAAATCTGGTTTGCATATTTGGTCTCTCTAAGGTCTAGATAATTTCTAGTATTGAGTTTTGAACAACAAGGAAGACGGTGTAGAGTCTTATAATGTTTACAATATGTCTTTTATGTGAGTTTTGCTGCACCGGTTCATCCTTGAGTTTGCTTCAAATAACCTTGCTAGCCTAAACCTTGTATCGAGAGGGAATACTTCTCATGCATCCAAAATCCTTGAGCCAACCACTATGCCATTTATGTCCACCATACCTACCTACTACATGATATTTCTCCGCCATTCCAAAGTAAATTGCTTGAGTGCTACCTTTAAAATTCCATCATTCGCCTTTGCAATATATAGCTCATGGGACAAAATAGCCTTAAAAACTATTGTGGTATTGAATATGTACTTATGCACTTTATCTCTTATTAAGTTGCTTGTTGTGCGATAACCATGCTTCTGGGGACGCCATCAACTATCTTTGTTGAATATCATGTGAGTTGCTATGCATGTCCGTCTTGTCTGAAGTAAGAGAGATCTACCACCTTAATGGTTGGAGCATGCATATTGTTAGAGAAGAACATTGGGCCGCTAACTAAAGCCATGAATCATGGTGGAAGTTTCAGTTTTGGACATATATCCTCAATCTCATATGAGAACACTAATTGTTGCCACATGCTTATGCATTAAAGAGGAGTCCATTATCTGTTGTCCATGTTGTCCCGGTATGGATGTCTAAGTTGAGAATAATCAAAAGCGAGAAATCCAAAATGCGAGCTTTCTCCTTAGACCTTTGTACAGGCGGCATGGAGGTACCCCTTTGTGACACTTGGTTGAAACATGTGTATTGCGATGATCCGGTAGTCCAAGCTGATTAGGACAAGGTGCGGGCACTATTAGTACACTATGCATGAGGCTTGCAACTTGTAATATATAATTTACATAACTCATATGCTTTATTACTACCGTTGACAAAATTGTTTCATGTTTTCAAACTAAAAGCTCTAGCACAAATACAGCAATCGATGCTTTCCTCTTTGAAGGACCTTTCTTTTACTTTTATTGTTGAGTCAGTTTACCTATCTCTCCCACCTTAAGAAGCAAACACTTGTGTGAACTGTGTATTGATTCCTACATACTTGCATATTGCACTTGTTATATTACTTTACATTGACACTATCCATGAGATATACATGTTATAAGTTGAAAGCAACCGCTGAAACTTAATCTTCCTTTGTGTTGCTTCAATACCTTTACTTTGATTTATTGCTTTATGAGTTAACTCTTATGCAAGACTTATTGATGCTTGTCTTGAAGTAATATTCATGAAAAGTCTTTGCTTTATGATTCATTTGTTTACTCATGTCATTACCATTGTTTTGATCGCTGCATTCATTACATATGTTTACAATAGTATGATCAAGGTTATGATGGCATGTCACTCCAAAATTATCCTTGTTATCGTTTACTGCCGGGACGAGCAGAACTAAGCTTGGGGATGCTGATACGTCTCCAACGTATCGATAATTTCTTATGTTCCATGCTACATTATTGATGATATCTACATGTTTTATACACATTATATGTCGTATTTACGCATTTTCCGGCACTAACCTATTAACAAGATGCCGAAGAGCCAGTTGCTGTTTTCTGCTGTTTTTGGTTTCAGAAATCCTAGTAACGAAATATTCTCGGAATTGGACGAAATCAACGCCCAGGGTCCTATTTTTGCACGAAGCTTCCAGAAGACCGAAGGGGAAAGGAAGTGGGGCTACGAGGCGCCGCCACACACAGGCGGCGCGGCCCAGCCCTTGGCCGCGCGGCCTGGTGTGTGGGGCCATCGTGTGGCCCCCGCGTTGCCCTTCCGCCTACTTAAAGCCTCCGTCGCGAAACCCCCAGTACTGAGAGCCACGATACGGAAAACCTTCCGAGACGCCGCCGCCGCCAATCCCATCTCGGGGATTCAGGAGATCGCCTCCGGCACCCTGCCGGAGAGGGGAATCATCACTCGGAGGACTCTTCATCGCCATGATCGCCTCCGGAGTGATGAGTGAGTAGTTCACCCGGACTATGGGTCCATAGCAGTAGCTAGATGGTCGTCTTCTCCTTATGTGCTTCATTGTTGGATCTTGTGAGCTGCCTAACATGATCAAGATCATCTATCTGTAATACTATATGTTGTGTTTGTCGGGATCCGATGGATAGAGAATACTATGTTATGGTGATTATCAATCTATTACCTATGTGTTGTTTATGATCTTGCATGCTCTCCGTTATTAGTAGAGGCTCTGGCCAAGTTTTTGCTCTTAACTCCAAGAGGGAGTATTTATGCTCGATAGTGGGTTCATGCCTCCATTGAATCTGGGACAGTGACAGAAAGTTCTAAGGTTGTGGATGTGTTGTTGCCACTAGGGATAAAACATTGATGCTATGTCTAAGGATGTAGTTGTTGATTACATTACGCACCATACTTAATGCAATTGTCTGTTGCTTGCAACTTAATACTGGAAGGGGTTCGGATGATAACCTGAAGGTGGACTTTTTAGGCATAGATGCATGTTGGATGGCGGTCTATGTACTTTGTCGTAATGCCCGATTAAATCTCACTATATTTATCATATCATGTATATGCATTGTTATGCCCTTTTCTATTTGTCAATTGCCCGACTGTAATTTGTTCACCCAACATGTTTTTATCTTATGGGAGAGACACCTCTAGTGAACTGTGGACCCCGGTCCTATTCTTTACATCGCATACAATCTACTGCAATACTTGTTTTACTGTTTTCTTCGCAAACAATCATCTTCCACACAATACGGTTAATCCTTTGTTACAGCAAGCCGGTGAGATTGACAACCTCACTGTTTCGTTGGGGCAAAGTACTTTGGTTGTGTTGTGCAGGTTCCACGTTGGCGCCGGAATCCGTGGTGTTGCGCCGCATCACATTTCGCCACCATCAACCTTCAACGTGCTTCTTGGCTCCTCCTGGTTCGATAAACCTTGGTTTCTTTCTGAGGGAAAACTTGCTACTGTGCGCATCATACCTTCCTCTTGGGATTCCCAACGAACGTGTGAGTTACACGCCATCACAACCTAAAGCCGCACGGTTTGTATACTCCTTTACCGGCACCTACTACACCATGGGAAGATATTAGTATGGATTTTGTGTTGGGTTTGCCGCGTACTAAAACAGGCCATGATTCTATATTTGTGGTAGTGGATAGATTTTCTAAGATGTCACACTTTATTGCCTGCCATAAAAGCGACGATGCGTCGCGTATTGCTAACCTATTTTTCAGGGAGATTGTACGTTTACATGGAGTTCCGAAGACTATTGTTTCTGATCGAGCTACTTCTGGAAGACACTTTGGGGAAAGCTGGGGACGAAGCTACTTTTCAGCACTACTTGTCATCCACAAACTGATGGTCAAACTGAGGTGGTGAATAGAACATTGTCACAAATGTTGAGATCCATGATCAAGAAGAACTTGCGAGAGTGGGAAGATTGTTTGCCGCATGTGAAGTTTGCTTATAACAGGGCGGTACATTCTACCACACAGCTATGTCCGTTTGAGGTGGTGTATGGTTTCAAACCCATTACTCCACTTGACTTGTTGCCTCTACCCATACATGAGAGAGTCAATATGGAGGCATCAAAGAGGGCAGATTTTGTACGGAAGATACATGAGAAGACTAAAGAGCTGATTGAGAAGAAAGGCAAGAACAATGCTGCAAGAGTCAACAAGAAGCGCAAGGAGATGTTGTTCAAGCCTGGTGATATGGTCTGGGTTCATTTTCTCAAGGATAGGTTTCCCAAGCTACGGAAGTCCAAGTTGCTTCCTCGTGGTGCTGGTCCTTACAAAGTGCTTGCCAAGATCAATGACAATGCATATGCTATAGATCTTCCAACTGATGAGTTTGGTGTCAGTAATTATTTCAATGTTGCTGATTTGACACCGTATGACGGAGAAGACCTTGGAGCATCGAGGTCGATGCCTTTTGAAGGGGGGATGATGAGGACATCCCTACCGAACTACTATCTCCATCTTTACAAGATGAACAAGATGTTGTTGCGAAGCTCAAGTCCAAAATAAGTTAGGATTGGACCTATTACAAGGGCTCATGCGAACCTACTTAAGCAACAGGTGAATTCACTCCTGAATTATACTTTGATCGATGAGAACTTTATACTGCCTAAGTCCTTTCATTTATGTATGATCAGGTATGAAGAGGGAGCGAGCATCACACGAGGAGAAGAGAAGCAGCTGGACATGATGCTGGAAGTGAAGACAATCCATAGACGCGCGAGGGAGGAGAGGGAGGCATGCACGAAGGAGGAGAGATCGACATCGGCACTTCCGGCACTGCCGCCGCCAGCACCCCAGCACTGCCGGCCTCACCACGGCACTGCCGGCCGTGACACCCTGGCACTACCGGCATTGCCCGATTCTGACCCAGTTTTGGCCGAACCTATCCCAGGTTGGTTTGTATCGAACTATTTCGACCCCTGGTCATTCTGGACGCCTATATAAGCCCCAGGGACACCCCTAAATTAGGTTTAGACCATGTTTAAGATAAATCCTAGTTCATAGTTGATTGCTACACAACTCTACTTAATTCTACGCATCAATTCGCATCTAACTGGTGTTTTCCTACTCAAAGTTTGTGTGATCTGTTGTTCCCTTGGGGATTAGAAGATTGCAATTTACCGCTTTGTGGTCGGCGGCTACGTGCGCAAGTGTGTGGAGTTGCGGATATCTTGCAGGGTTGAGAGTTGTTGCATTGGCGACAGGAATCAATCGAGAGACTTGTTAGTGTCATACAAGTTATCATCCACTTATCATCGTATTCATCTGTTGTGTTCATTGCGTGTTTATCACCATCCACCTCGCTTACTGGGAAGATCGGGCTACCCCTTATCATGATATTTTGTAATGTGGTGTTTTTTTAACAAGTTATGGGTATGGATGGTTCAACCCGTACCCATACCGTGTGGATGCCGTCACTATATTTCTTTATCAACGACAAGCAGGGACGGATTCGAGGGGGGAGAGCAGGGCTATAACAAGATAGTATAGCCAACTGTTGGCTATAACAAGATGCCATGTCATTTGTAGTCACCATATAGCTAACATGTATAATAGTTGGCTATAAGAATGGACTACTTTACTAACACATGGCCCACCTTTCACTCTCACAAAGTGCCTAGGAGCACGTGCAAGAGCTGGCTATTGCATAGTAGCCCACCTCTCTTCTCTCTCCCCTTCTCTCTCCTCCAACTCATCTAAGATATATTATTTAATGTCTTATAGCCAGCTGACTGGACTCTATTGTACTTGCTCTAATGGGACAAGCTGAGAGCTGCCGACACGGAAAAATCTGTTGCCGACAGTTGCTAGCTTATTACACATTTACACCACCACCGTCGGAATTTTCTTTTCCAAAATAATTTTCAGCGGTGAACGTGTGGCGCGCCGATTCGCTCGCTCCGTTCCGGCTCCGCAGCCTGAGACTCAACTTCGCGTTGCAGTGTCTTGACTCAGCTTGGCTTTAAGTAATCAAAGCCTGTAAAGACTTGTGCTCTTTCCCCGTGTTTTTTTTTTTTTTGAAACAAGACATGTGTTCTTAAGTCTACCGATCTCCCTAAGAGCATCTCAAGGAATAACCCCATATCGGCCTAAAAACGTTAGGTTGGACTGATACGGGGTTTTCAGTTCTTTTTTGTGTCAGACTATACACCACATTGGTGGTCTGGTCTGGAAAATGGATCCAGGCTGCAGCTCAAACGCGTGAAATGCCCGTATATATGGCGGTCGGCGTGGCTGGTAAGGGCCAAACCCCATCCGCTCCTTCGCCTCTCCGCCTCCCAATGACGACAAGTCAAGCTCCCGCCGGCGAGCAATCGGCACGCGCGCGCGTAGATCCAGCCTCCCCTCCTCCCGTCGGCGAGCATGGTGTCGGGGCGCGGCTGCAACGGGCGTGGGGGCGGCCATGATGGCCGCGGCGGAAGCGGAATCGAGCGCGGCGACTGCTCGAGCTAGGGCGGCGGGGACGGGCGCGCCGGCAAGAAGACGGAGGCGGGCATGGTACGCTCCAAGTCTCCAACGTGGCACGGATCCGGGGGTCGTACCGGTACCGCAACAGCGTCGTGCTGCCGCCCGCGTTCTCCAAACGCGATTCTGAGCGCTACCGCCGCTGCCGCGGCTCCTCCCCTTCCGCAGTGTCATCGTCGTCGATCTCCCGCCAGCCGCCGTCAACGGCGTTGGTGGTGAAGATGGAGCCAGATGACGCGTCAGCGCCCGCGTTCAAGCCCGGCGATTACCTCGACGACGCGGAGCTGAAGAGCCTCCTCCCGGTGACTTTGTCGACGAGCGCCACCTCGACACCATCGTCGGGCATGGCTCGCAGACGAGCCACCGCGACGCGGACAAGGCGAGGCAGTGGCGACTGGTCGAGGAGGAGCAGGGGAAGATCTTCATCGACCTCGGTACCGACGGCGAGTGACGATGCCGCCGACGCGCCGCCGCCACGGCATAGGGCTCCGGTGAGCACCCCAGAGCCAATTTCTGGTACTAGGTTGTCGTGGTGGCGAGATTTAGCTCGAATAATAGCCCAATTCGAGTTGCTTTTGGTTGAATGTAGCCGAATTTAGCTTATGTATGCATGAACTGTTGAATGCTACCCTTCGGGTACCAGACATTGGCCTACCTCCTCCGGCCCAACAAGGAGCTCGTGGGGGTTGTCATGAGCCAAAGTGGGCCCATACGTCGGTGCAACGGAGAAGACCTACAAGAAGACGGAATCTTGGCGAACAAGGCAAGGAGACATCGATAAAGAAAAGGATAGATTAGACCTTGATGTAATCTAGTCGAGTTCAAACAGGACTCTCGGGACCTGGCCTCCTATAAAAAGGCCAGGAGAGGGCATGCCGAACAACACACTTACGCAACCAACACAACCTAGCATACACCAACCCTAGAAACTTTGCCTTCCGGCGAGTTCACCACAACGCAGTCTATCGGCTGCCCCATTGTAACCTTTTTCATCGATAAATCAAGATCAGACAAGCAGGAGTAAGGGTTTTACCTCATCGAGGGCCCCGAACCTGGGTAAATCTCGCTCCCTGTTGTTTGGTATCCGATGTCTCGTGCTAACCTGCAGTATTCCGTCAACCCTAAGCCCCTCATGGTGGGCATTGCCGAGGAGCTCCCTCGTCAATTGGCGCTGTCTATGGGGAACCTGCTAGTACAAGGCACTTCATCGGCTGTTCCGATCGTGTCGGCTGGACATTCGCTGGCATCACCACCACCATCGGCTCCATCATCGCCGATCTCGGGGAACTCGATCCGCCCCTGGTCCTTCGAGTTCACTCCTCACGCCGACACGTCGCGTTCGGCCTTCTCGGGCCTGCGCGGCGGGATGGACATGACGTTCGGGAGCGTCCACTTCCGCGTCAACTCTGGTGGCGTTCTTTGGCTCCCGGACCCGATCACTTCGGGTGCTGCAACAGCCACGACTTCATGGACTGGTACGTCCATTGCTTCATCACCAACCGCGGCCGATCTATCGGCTGCACCAGCGTCGATTCCGACATGTTCATCATTGTCGTCGTCACGCCGTACCATGTCCACCATGTCTATCGGGTCAGATGGCTCTGGGTCATCGGATCTGAAATCATACTACTGCCTCGACTGCGAAACAAGGCACGAACTTGGCTCGGACGCCTCTGCTTTCGTATGTGGCATCAAGTAATCCTCCGATGATGAAAGCATCGACGAACATAACAATTCCGCCACCTGACCACGATGCAAGCGGCTCATCACCAAATCTATGTCATCATTAACCCTCAAACGGGAGCCGAGATCTCCACGGGTGAGCACACTCCGCGCGCCAACGGCGAGCGACGACGAGATAGCGAGGCCAGCGGCAGCAATGCCAACAACACTTTCTCTGTCTCCAGGGAAGAGTGGGATGCGGCTCGCAACGCTGTTGTTAACAACACCTGCCCCGTCAGAGTATCTGCAAGCACCCTCAATGCTTATCATGTTATTCTCGAGAAGAACCATCTCGGTTAGCCAAGGAGCAACCTGACCTTGATCGGCGCCGTCAGGCAGTGATACATCTCAAACGTTTCCATAATTTTTGATGCTCCATGCTTGTTTTACACCAATTTATATATGTTTTGCTCATGCTTCTTTGCACTTTTATACATTTTCTAGCACTAACCTATTAACAAGATGCCACAGTGCCAGTTCCTGTTTTCTGTTGTTTTGTATTTCAAAAAAGTTGTACAGGAAATATTCTCGGAATTGGACGAAACAAAAGCCGAAGTTAATATTTTTCCGTAACGAAGAAAGAGTCCATAGTGGGGTCGAAGAAGTGGCGCAGGGTGGCCATACCACACCTAGGCGCGGCCTGGCCTAGGCCCGCGCCTATGGGTGGTGTGGGCCCACTGGCCTCCACCAACCTCGCCCTTCCGCCTATTTATTCATGATCTCGGGAAAACCCTGAACACCCAAGCCTCCATCCACGAAAAGTTCTGTCGCGGCCGCCATTGCAGACCTTAGCTCGGGAGGGTTCTGAAGCTCTTCCCGGCACCCTGTCGGAGGGGCAAATCATCGCCGGAGGCATATACATCACCATGCCCGACTCCGAAGTGATGAGTAGTTCATCCCTGGACTATGGGTCCATAGCAGTAGCTAGATGGTTGTCTTCTCCAATTTGTGCCTCATGTTTAGATCTTGTGAGCCGCCCTACATGATCAAGATCATCCTTATATAATGCTACATGTTGTGTTTGCTGGGATACAATGCATATTAAGTACTATGTTGAGATCGATTATATGTTCTTGTCATATGTTATTTGTGATGTTGCATGCTCTCTGTTGCTAGTAGATAGTCTGGCCACGTAGATGCTTGTGACTCCAAGAGGGGTTATTTATGCTCGATAGTAGGTTCATGCTCGATAGTAGGTGGATTATTAGTCATAGACGCAGTTGGATTACGGTCTATGTATTATGTTGTAATGCCCAAACGAATCTCATAATAATCATCTTGTCATATATGGTCGGTATTCTGTCAATTGCCCAGCTGTAATTTGTTCACCCAGCATGTTATTTATCTTTATGGAGAGACACCTCTAGTGAACTGTGGACCCCGGTCCTTTCCTTTACACTGATAAATTCATCTACTGCAATCATGTTCTGTTTACTTTCCGCAAGCACTGTTATCTTTAATTACTGCAAACATCTCCTTCCACTCGATACATTTAATCCTTTGTGTTCAGCAAAATCGGTGAGATTGACAACCTCATTGTAAGTTGGGCAAAGTATTTTGGTTGTGTTGTGTGGAGGTTCCACGTTGTTGCTGACGCCGGTAGTGCGACCTGCCACTAGTCAGCTAGCAACACCTTCAGAAGTCACGCCTTTCTCCTACTGGTCGATTAAACCTTGGTTTCTTACTGGGAGAAAATTTGCTACTGTGTTCATCATACCTTCCTCTTGGGGTTCCCCAACGGTGTGCAATCTGCGCTCATCAAGCTCTTCTTTTTGCACCGTTGCCGGGGAGAAAGAGGATTTCTACAAGGGGCGTCTGTCATCTCCAATCTCTTTAATTTGTTATAGTTATGCTTAGTTTACTTCATTTTATCTTGTTTGCTTATTTATATCAAAAACACAAAAAATTAGTTTCTATTATAGTTGTTATTTCTGTTGCTTCGTTTTAATTTTGCTAAAATGAGTATTCCTGAAGTTGAGGTTCGTTCTTTTAAGTAACAAGGGGGAGAAAGTTTGAAAGATGCTTGGTATAGAATAAGTAATGCTCGTCATAAATGTACTAAAAAAATATTCTACCATGATCCTCCTTAGTTATCTAGCTAAAATAGATATGTTTTGGATACTCTCACGAGGGGTATTTTTCTGGGTACTCCCGTTTTGGAAGCCTGTAATTTAATTGAAAGTTTGGTAGGAATACCACCTACTAATGTTGTCAAAACTGAGATCACTTTGGAAGAGGTTGTAGAAAGACTGAGCTCTCTAGAGAAAAGTTTGCCAAGTTGTCTTGATAATGCTAGCCAAATTTATGAATCAATAGAAAGTATCAATAAAAGAATCACTGTTTTAGAAGCTAGCAATACCCATGATAATATAAACCTTAGAATTGGTAAACTAGAGGAGGCTATGGAAACTTTAAGTTCAACCTTTTCCTCTCTTGGGTTTAAGAAGGAGAAAGCTTTTGTGGGGAAAGAACAAAAATTCATGTATGTTTCCAAGGCACCTAAACCAAAACCCCATAATATGTTTAAAATTGATAAAACTTTTAGTACAACTAAGAGTGGTTTACATGTTGAATCATCTCCAGGGGTATCTAAAGTGCCTATTTTGACAAGTTGTGTTTTAGATGAAGTGATTGATCTTGATGCTTCTTCACTTGATAATACTTGATGCTAGCTCTTTTTCTGCGTCTAGCTGAAAGGCGTTAAAGAAAAGCATTCTTGGGAGATAACCCATGTTTTATTTATGTAATTTTTATTTTGTTGAGTTTTGGAAGTTATTAACTCTGTAATAGCCACTCCTTATAATTTTTATTTTGTTTTTATACCAAGAATAGCCTCTAATTGGAAGAAAGTAAGATTGGGAAAAAGTTGTTGTCCTGAAAACAGATTCTATGTTGTCACCATAAAAATTCGTATAAACAGCCAGCATGGAATTTTGAGCTGCCAATTTTTGTTCATATGCCCCGGGTTATTAGCAAAATTTCGTTATTTGAACACTTTTCGAGCTGAGCAACGGAAGATTTCCGAAAAAATCGATTTTTACCTGTTGTTCTATTTTGACAGATTTCTGCCACTATTTGAATTTGCCTCTTAATCTCTTTCTTTTTGAGTTCTTTTGATCAAAGAACTTTTTGAAGAGTTGCTACAGTAGCTAATGTTTCAATAGGTATTTGATATATGTTAGAACTGAATCCAGGTGGATTTGTTATTTTGGTTGTACTAATGCTGCTAATAAGAATTGTGTGAAGTTTTGTATGAAGGACGTTTTCAAGTGTATGGAGAAAAGAATGATGTAATGAGATGAAGAATGGACAAAAGATCAAGCTTAGGGATGCCCATGTCACCCCAAGAAATATCCAAGAGGTACAAGCGTCAAAGCTTGGGGATGCCCAAGGCATCCCCTCTTCATCAACAAAGCAACATGTCATCTTTCTATGCGCTATATTTTTATTGCTTCATACACTATGTGTTGTTCTTGGAGCGTCTTTATTTTTGTTTTTAGTTTTTTTTGTTTTTTTTGTCTTGTTTTGTTTACTGTATCATATGGTTGGATCCTGGCATATTTGTTTTGGAGAATTACACACTCCATTTTAATTGCATAGAACGCTCTAGTTTTCGTTGTTATCATTCTGCAAGTGTCCTAGTTTTCTGGTACTGCGTTTAGCTCTTGGTTTTCGATTCTAGTTTTTTCAGAGCTTGTTAGTATTCTTTATTTTTGTATGATTAGCTCTTTGGTCCATATTTCTTTTCATCTCTGAGATTTATTTCAAATAAGTTGATTGGTGTTGGATACGAGTAAAATGGTTTCATGTCTATAGTGATGCAAAAGGAAGCTTGTCTAGACTGTGGCATAGACTTTGGCATCTCATGTTGGATGTTATTCTTGTCATATGCTTAGTATTTATTGTTGTAGCATGACTTGTCTCAAATAGCCGAGAGTGCATAATGTGTTATTGAAAGAATCATGTGTTGTTTCCATCATAACAACATAATATTATGGTATTCTCCTTTGATGCTTTATTGGGTTGACTTGGCACATGCTTATACCATGTTATGACTATAACCAGTCAACTAAAGCCTCTATGATCATTTAGTTTTTTACTTGTAATATCACTTTATGCTTTGAGTGATAATTTTTTGTCGCTATGCATGATTATGGCCATTATTGCTCTCTTAGTTGGTCGCTCCCAGTCTTTTGCTAGCCTTCGCCTGTACTGAGTATAAACTACTCGTGCATCCAACAACCAAAAACCAAAGTTTGCCAATTGTGTCCACCATATCTACCTACTAGCATTATTGCTATTCCATGTATATTCATCATGTTTTTATTTATCTTCCAAATAAATTTTGGCATGAGAAAATTAGTTAGTAAAGCTCTCACGAACTTGATGGCACATTTACTTTTTTGCAATTAATAAACTTGATCATTATGACTATCTTCTGAAGTTTATATGTTTGCAAATCACGACTTGGGAGTTAGCAGAACCATGCTTTCATGGGGAACGCTTTCAACATTGCACTTATTCATATTTAGTGGACGTCATGTTCTTTTGTTTATGGATGCCTAGCGGTGCGAAATAAAATGGAAACTTGTAATCCATGGAGTTTGTATATGTGTTAGAGAAACGCCTAGGCCACTAATCTAAGTCATACATCATTCATGGTGGAAATTTACAGCGAACCATAGTGAGCATTCTATTTTTTTGATGCTACATGCTTATTTTACACCAATTTATATATGTTTTTCTCATGCTTCGTTGCACTTTTATACATTTTCCGGCACTAACCTATTAACAAGATGCCACAGTGCCAGTTCCATGTTTTCTGCTATTTTGTATTTCAGAAAAGTTATATAGGAAATATTCTCGGAATTGGACGAAACAAAAGCCGAAGTCAATATTTTTCAGTAACGAAGATAGAGTCCACAGGGGGGTCGAAGAAGTGGTGCAGGGCGGCCAGATCACACCTAGGCGCGGCCTGGCCTAGGCCCACGCCTAGGGATGGTGTGGCCCCCCTGGCCTCCACCGACCTCGCCCTTTCGCCTATTTATTCATGATCTCGGGAAAACCCTGAACACCTGAGCCTCCATCCACGAAAAGTTCCATCGCAGCCGCCATTGCAGACCCTAGCTCGGGAGGGTTCTGAAGCTCTTCCCGGCAACCTTTTGGAGGGGGAAATCATCGCCGGAGGCATCTACATCACCATGCCCGTCTCCGAAGTGATGCGTGAGTAGTTCATCCCTGGACTATGTGTCCATATCTGTAGCTAGATGGTTGTCTTCTCCAATTTGTGCCTCATGATTAGATCTTGTGAGCTGCCCTATATGATCAAGATCATCCTTATGTAATGCTACATGTTGTGTTTGCTGGGATCCGATGAATATTGAGTACTATGTTAAGATCGATTATATATTGTTGTCATATGTTATCTGTGATGTTGCATGCTCTCCGTTGCTAGTAGATACTCTGGCCAAGTAAATGCTTGTGACTCCAAGAGGTGGTATTTATGCTCGATAGTAGGTTCATGCCTCTAGTTTTCTGGAAGAGTGACAATAACTTCTAAGATTGTAGATGTGCTATTGCTACTTGGGAGAAAACAACAATGTTTTATCCAAGGGTAATTATATTGTTTACTTTACACACATTGCTTAATGCAATAATATGTTGCTTGCAACTTAATACTGGAAGGGGTTTGGACGATAAACGGAAGGTGGATTATTAGTCCTAGACGCAGTTGGATTACGGTCTATGTATTATGTTGTAATACCCAAACGAACGCCACTAGTCACATATCAACACCTTCAGAAGTCACGCCTTTCTCCTACTGGTCGATTAAACCTTGGTTTCTTACTGAGCGAAAACTTGCTACTATGCTCATCATACCTACCTCTTGGTGTTCCCCAACGGTGTGCAATGTGCGCTCATCAAGCTCTTTTTCTGGCGCCGTTGCCGGGGAAAAGATGATTTCTGCAAGGGGAGTCTCTCATCTCCAATCTATTTACTTTGTTATAGTTTTGCATAGTTTACTTTATTTTTTCTTGTCTGCTTCTTTATATCAAAAACACAAAAAAGTAGTTTCTATTATAGCTGTATCTGTTGCTTAGTTTTAATTTTGCTAAAATGAGTATTCCTGAAGTTGAGGTGCCTTGGAAAGTCTCGGAATCATCGGCGACAAGCTAATCCCCAAGAAGGAAAAAATCTTTGCATCACGGCAGTGGTTTTCGGCATCGCTCTTCCTCGAAGGATGCTCGCGACGATATCACACAGAGCAAAATCGACAAAGCTCGCAGTCGACACGCTGCACATGCTGGTTCTGATAGCGACGATTCTGAAGAGACCCAAGAACACAATGGTGAACTCAGTGGTGCTGATTGCCCGAGCCACAAGATTCGAGAGGTGATGCCACCGAAGAGATTCAAGCCAACACCTAGTGACGCTGCCAAGTACGACGGTCAGCAGGAGCCGAGGTCATGGATAGACGACTACCTAAAGATCGTGATTCTGCACAAGGGAAATCAAGTGGCGGCGATGCAATGTCTGCAACTGTACCTCAAGTACTCACCACGAGCATGGCTGAGAGGCATGCTGATACGTCTCCAACGTATCGATAATTTCTTATGTTCCATGCTACTTTATTGATGATACCTACATGTTTTATGCACATTATATGTCATATTTATGCATTTTCTGGAACTAACCTATTAACAAGATGCCGAAGAGCCGTTGTTTTCTCTTTTTGGTTTCAGAAATCCTAGTAAGGAAATATTCTCGGAATTGGACGAAACTTTCGCCCAGGGTCTTATTTTTGCACGAAGCTTCCGAAGACCGAAGAGATAACGAAGTGGGGCCACGAGGCAGCCAGGGAGGCCGGCGCGGCCCAGCCCCGGCCGCGCCGACCTACCCCCTAGGCCCCTCGTGTGGCCCCCGCGTTGACCTTCCGCCTACTTAAAGCCTCCGTCGCGAAACCCCCGTACCGAGAGCCACGATACGGAAAACCTTCCAGAGACGCCGCCGCCGCGAATCCCATCTCGGGGGATTCAGGAGATCGCCTCCGGCACCCTGCCGGAGAGGGGATTCATCTCCTGGAGGACTCTACACCGCCATGGTCACCTCCGGAGTGATGAGTGAGTAGTTCACCCCTGGACCATGGGTCCATAGCAGTAGCTAGATGGTCGTCTTCTCCTTGTTGTGCTTCATTGTTGGATCTTGTGAGCTGCCTAACATGATCAAGATCATCTATCTGTAATTCTATATGTTGTGTTTGTCGGGATCCGATGGATAGAGAGTACTATGATTATGGTGATTATCAATCTATTGTTTATGTGTTGTTTATGATCTTGCATGCTCTCCGTTACTAGTAGAGGCTCTGGCCAAGTTTTTACTCTTAACTCCAAGAGGGGGTATTTATGCTCGATAGTGGGTTCATGCCTTCATTGAATCTGGGATCGTGACAGAAGGTTCTAAGGTTGTGATGTGCTGTTGCCACTAGGGATAAAACATTGATTCTATGTCTAAGGATGTAGTTGTCGATTACATTACGCACCATACTTAATGCAATTGTCTGTTGCTTAGCAACTTAATACTGAATGGGGTTCGGATGATAACTGAAGGTGGACTTTTTAGGCATAGATGCAGTTGGATGGCGGTCTATGTACTTTGTCGTAATGCCCGATTAAATCTCACTATATTTATCATATCATGTATATGCATTGTTATGCCTTTCTCTATTTGTCAATTGCCCGACCGTAATTTGTTTACCCAACATGCTTTTATCTTATGGGAGAGACACCTCTAGTGAACTGTGGACCCCGGTCCTATTCTTTACATAGCATACAATCTACTGCAATTGTGTTTACTGTTTTCTTTGCAAACATCTTCCACTCGATACGTTTAATCCTTTGTTACAACAAGCCGGTGAGATTGACAACCTCACTGTTTCATTGGGACAAAGTACTTGGGTTGTGTTGTGCAGGTTCCGCGTTGGCGCCGGAATCCCGGTGTTGCGCCGCATCACATTTCGCGACCATCAACCTTCAACGTGCTTCTTGGCTCCTACTGGTTCGATTAAACCTTGGTTTCATACTGAGGGAAACTTGCTTCTATACGCATCATACCTTCCACTTGGGGTTCCCAACGACGTGTGCATCTACGCGTATCAAGCTAAATTTCTGGCGCCGTTGCCGGGGAGATCAAGACACGCTGCAAGGGGAGTCTCCACTTCTCAATCCCTTTACTTTGTTTTTGTCTTGCTTTATTTTATTTACTACTTTGTTTGCTGCACTAAATCAAAACACACAAAAAAATTAGTTGCTAGTTTTACTTTATTTACTGTCTTGCTCTCTATATCAAAAACACAAAAAAAATAGTTACTTGCATTTACTTTATCTAGTTTGTTTTATTTACCGTTGCTAAAATGAATACCCCTGAAAATACTAAGTTGTGTGACTTCACAAATGCAAATAATAATGATTTCCTATGCACACCTATTGCTCCACGTGCTACTACAGCAGAATTCTTTGAAATTAAACCTGCTTTACTGAATTTGGTTATGAGAGATCAATTTTCTGGTGCTAGTTCTGATGATGCTGCTGCCCATCTTAATAATTTTGTTGAACTTTGTGAAATGCAAAAGTATAAAGATGTAGATGGTGATATTATTAAATTGAAAGTGTTTCCTTTCTCATTAAGAGGAAGAGCTAAAGATTGGTTGCTATCTTTGCCTAAGAATAGTATTGATTCATGGACTAAATGCAAGGATGCTTTTATTGGTAGATATTATCCTCCCGCTAAAATTATATCTTTGAGAAGTAGCATAATGAATTTTAAACAATTAGATACTGAACATGTTGCTCAAGCATGGGAGAGAATGAAAACTTTGGTAAAGAATTGCCCAACCCATGGACTGACTACTTGGATGATCATCCAAACCTTCTATGCAGACTAAATTTTTCTTCGCGGAATTTATTGGATTCAGCTGCTGGAGGTACCTTTATGTCCATCACATTGGGGGCGGCTACAAAACTTCTTGATGATATGATGATAAATTACTCGAATGGCACACGGAAAGAGCTCCACAAGGTAAGAAGGTAAATTCTGTTAAAGAAACCTCTTCCTTGAGTGATAAGATTGATGTGATTATGTCTATGCTTGTGAATGGTAGATCTAATGTTGATCCAAATAATGTTCCTTTAGCTTCATTGGTTGCTCAAGAAAATGTTGATGTGAATTTCATTGAAAATAATAATTTCAACAACAATGCTTATAGGAACAACTCTGGTAATAACTATAGGCCATATCCTTCTGCTAATGGTAATGGTTATGGTAATTCTTATGGGAATTCTTACAATAATAATAGGAGTGTACCCCCTGGTCTTGAAGCCATGCTTAAAGAATTTATTAGTACACAAACTGCTTTTAACAAATCTGTTGAGGAAAAGCTTGATAAAATTGATACTATCGCTTCTAGAGTTGATAGACTTGCCTCTGATGTAAATCTTTTAAAATTAAAAGTTACGCCTAATAATGATATTGATAATAAGATTACTACTACAGCAAATGCCATCCAAGTTAGAATTAATGAGAATATAAGATTAATGGCTGAACTGCGTGCTAGGTGGGATAGAGAAGAAAATGAAAAACTAGCTAAAGAGAATAATGTAGCTAAAGTTTGGACTATTACCACCACTAGTAATGCTAATTCTTCACATGTTGCTGCACCTCCTACTATCAATGGTAAAATAATTGGTGTTGGCAATGTTTCTACTCCTAGTGCAAAGCGTACAAAACTGCCTGAAATTGCTAAAACTGCTGAAACTGCTTGTGATAAAACTGCTGAAATTTTTTCCAACCTTGGGAACAATGATCCCATTGCTGTAGCTCATAATGATTTAGATTTTGATGATTGCCACATCTCTGAAGTTATAAAGTTCTTACAAAAACTTACTAAAAGTCCTAATGCTAGTGCTATAAATTTGGCCTTTACAAAACATATTACAAATGCTCTCATAAAAGCTAGAGAGGAAAAACTTAAACTTGAAACTTCTATTCCTAGAAAGTTAGAAGATGGTTGGGAGCCCATCATTAAAATGAAATTCAATGACTTTGAATGTAATGCTTTATGTGATCTTGGTGCAAGTATTTCTGTTATGCCTAAAAAGATTTATGATATGCTTGACTTGCCACCATTGAAGAATTGTTATTTGGATGTTAATCTTGCCGATAATGTTAAAAAGAAACCTTTGGTGAGGATTGATAATGTGCATATTACGGTTAACAATAACCTTGTCCCCGTTGATTTTGTTGTTTTGGATATCGAATGCAATGCATCTTGTTCAATTGTGTTGGGAAGACCTTTTCTTCGAACTGTTGGTGCTGTTATTGATATGAGGGAAGGTAATATTAAATATCAATTTCCTCTCAAGAAAGGTATGGAACACTTCCCTAGAAAGAGAATGAAGTTGCCTTTTGATTCTATTATTAGAACAAGCTATGATGTTGATGCTTCTTCTCTTGATTTGCACTTTCTGCGCCTAGCTGAAAGGCGTTAAAGAAAAGCGCTTATGGGAGACAACCCATGTTTTTACTACAGTACTTTGTTTTATATTTGAGTCTTGGAAGTTGTTTACTACTGTAGCAACCTCTCCTTATCATGTTTTTGTGCCAAGTAAAGTTTCTATGTCAAAGTTGATGTTATATTTGGGATCGCTGCGCAGAAACAGCATTGCTGTCTGTCACGAATCTGGGCACAGTTCTCTGTAGAAAATTCGAAAAGATCTGCCAATTTACGAGCGTGATCCTCAGATGTACGCAACTTTCATTAGTTTTGAGTTTTTCCATTTGAGCAAGTCTGGTGCCACTTTAAATTCGTCTTTACGGACTGTTCTGTTTTTGACAGATTCTGCCTTTTATTTCGCATTGCCTCTTTTGCTATGTTGGATTTATTTCTTTGATCCATTAATGTCCAGTAGCTTTATGCAATGTCCAGAAGTGTAAAGAATGATTGTGTCACCTCTGAATGTGTGAATTATTAATTGTGCACTAACCCTCTAATGAGTTTGCTTGAAGTTTGGTGTGAAGGAAGTTTTCAAGGGTCAAGAGAGGAGAATGATATACTATGATCAAGAGGAGTGAAAACTCTAAGCTTGGGGATGCCCCCGTGGTTCACCCCTCCATATTTTAAGAAGACTCAAGCGTCTAAGCTTGGGGATGCCCAAGGCATCCCCTTCTTCATCGACAACATCATCAGGTTCCTCCCCTGAAACTATATTTTTATTCAATCACATCTTGTGTTCTTTACTTGGAGCGTCGGTTTGTTTTCGTTTTTGTTTTTGTTTGAATAAGATGGATCCTAGTATTCACTTTGTGGGAGAGAGACACGCTCCGCTGTTGCATATGGACACATGTGTCCTTAGGCTTTACTCATAATGTTCAAGGCGAAGTTTCTTCGTTAAAATTGTTATATGGTTGGAATTGGAAAATGCTACATGTAGTAATTTTAAAATGTCTTGGATAATGTGATACTTTGCAATTGTTGTGCTCATGTTTAAGCTCTTGCATCATATGCTTTGCACCCATTAATGAAGAAATACATAGAGCTTGCTAAAATTTGATTTGCATATTTGGTTTCTCTAAGGTCTAGATAATATCTAGTATTGAGTTTTGAACAACAAGGAAGACGGTGTAGAGTCTTATAATGTTTACAATGTGTCTTTTATGTGAGTTTTGCTGCACTTGTTCATCCTTGAGTTTGCTTCAAATAACCTTGCTAGCCTAAACCTTGTATCGAGAGGGAATACTTCTCATGCATCCAAAATCCTTGAGCCAACTACTATGCCATTTGTGTCCACCATACCTACCTACTACATGGTATTTCTCCGCCATTCCAAAGTAAATTGCTTGAGTGCTACCTTTAAAATTCCATCATTCACCTTTGCAATATATAGCTCATGGGACAAAATAGCCTTAAAACTATCGTAGTATTGAATATGTACTTATGCACTTTATATTTTATTAAGTTGCTTGTTGTGCGATAACCATGCTTCTGGGGAACGCCATCAACTATTGTTGAATATCATGTGAGTTGCTATGCATGTCCGTCTTGTCTCAAGGATCTATCATTTTAGTGGTTGGAGCATGCAAAATTGTTAGAGAAGAACATTGGGCCGCTAACTAAAGCCATGAATCATGGTTGAAGTTTCAGTTTTGGACATATATCCTCAATCTCATATGAGAATAATAACTTTGCTACATGCTTATGCATTTAAGAGGAGTCCATTATCTGTTGTCCATGTTGTCCCGGTATGGATGTCTAAGTTGAGAATAATCAAAAGTGAGAAATCCAAAATGCGAGCTTTCTCCTTAGACCTTTGTACAGGCGGCATGGAGGTACCCCTTTGTGACACTTGGTTGAAACATGGCATGCAAAGATCCGGTAGTCCAAGCTAAGTAGGACGAGGTGCGGGCACTATTAGTATACTATGCATGAGGCTTGCAACTTGTAAGATATAATTTACATAACTCATATGCTTTATTACTACCGTTGACAAAATTGTTTCATGTTTTCAAAATAAAAGCTCTAGCACAAATACAGCAATCGATGCTTTCCTCTTTGAAGGACCATTCTTTTACTTGTATTGTTGAGTCAGTTTACCTATCTCCCTCCACCTAAGAAGCAAACACTTGTGTGAACTGTGCATTGATTCCTACATACTTGCATATTGCACTTGTTATATTACTTTATGTTGACAATATCCATGAGATATACATGTTATAAGTTGAAAGCAACCGCTGAAACTTAATCTTCCTATGTGTTGCTTCAACACCTTTACTTTGATTTATTGCTTTATGAGTTAACTCTTATGCAAGACTTATTGATGCTTGTCTTGAAGTACTATTCATGAAAAGTCTTTGCTTTATGATTCATTGTTTACTCATGTCATTACTTTTGTTTTGATCGCTGCATTCATTACATATGTTTACAAATAGTATGATCAAGATTATGATGGCATGTCACTTCAGAAATTATCTTTGTTATCGTTTTACCTGCTCGGGACGAGCAGAACTAAGCTTGGGGATGCTGATACGTCTCCAACGTATCGATAATTTCTTATGTTCCATGCTACTTTATTGATGATACCTACATGTTTTATGCACATTATATGTCATATTTATGCATTTTCTCGAACTAACCTATTAACAAGATGCCGAAGAGCCAGTTGTTGTTTTTTTTTTGGTTTCAGAAATCCTAGTAAGGAAATATTTCGGAATTGGACGAAACTTTCGCCCAGGGTCCTATTTTTGCACGAAGCTTCCAGAAGACCGAAGAGATAACGAAGTGGGGCCACGAGGCAGCCAGAGGGGAGGCCGGCGCGCCCGGCCCTGGCCGCGCCGACCTACCCCCTAGGCCCCTCGTGTGGCCCCCGCTGACCTTCCGCCTACTTAAAGCCTCCGTCGCGAAACCCCCAACCGAGAGCCACGATACGGAAACCTTCCAGACGCCGCCGCCGCGAATCCCATCTCGGGGATTAAGGAGATCGCTCCCGCACCCGCCGAGAGGGGATTCATCTCCCGAGGACTCTACACCGCCATGGTCGCCTCCGGAGTGATGAGTGAGTAGTTCACCCCTAGACCATGGGTCCATAGCAGTAGCTAGATGGTCGTCTTCTCCTTGTTGTGCTTCATTGTTGGATCTTGTGAGCTGCCTAACATGATCAAGATCATCTATCTCGTAATTCTATATGTTGTGTTTGTCGGATCCGATGGATAGAGAGTACTATGATTATGGTGATTATCAATCTATTGTTTATGTGTTGTTTATGATCTTGCATGCTCTCCGTTACTAGTAGAGGCTCTGGCCAAGTTTTTACTCTTAACTCCAAGAGGGGGTATTTATGCTCGATAGTGGGTTCATGCCTTCATTGAATCTGGGATCGTGACAGTAGGTTCTAAGGTTGTGATGTGCTGTTGCCACTAGGGATAAAACATTGATTCTATGTCTAAGGATGTAGTTGTCGATTACATTACGCACCATACTTAATGCAATTGTCTGTTGCTTAGCAACTTAATACCGAATGGGGTTCGGATGATAACCGAAGGTGGACTTTTTAGGCATAGATGCAGTTGGATGGCGGTCTATGTACTTTGTCGTAATGCCCGGATTAAATCTCACTATATTTATCATATCATGTATATGCATTGTTATGCCTTTCTCTATTTGTCAATTGCCCGTAATTTGTTTACCCAACATGCTTTTATCTTATGGGAGAGACACCTCTAGTGAACTGTGGACCCCGGTCCTATTCTTTACATAGCATACAATCTACTGCAATTGTGTTTACTGTTTTCTTTGCAAACATCTTCCACTCGATACGTTTAATCCTTTGTTACAGCAAGCCGGTGAGATTGACAACCTCACCGCGTTGGGACAAAGTACTTGGGTTGTGTTGTGTTCCGCGTTGGCGCCGGAATCCCGGTGTTGCGCCGCATCACATTTCGCGACTATCAACCTTCAACGTGCTTCTTGGCTCCTACTGGTTCGATTAAACCTTGGTTTCATACTGAGGGAAACTTGCTTCTATACGCATCATACCTTCCACTTGGGGTTCCCAACGGACGTGTGCATCTACGCGTATCACATGCCGAAAGGATCTATCGGATCCTGGAAAGATCTAGTCGACGCTTTCGTCAAAAAATTTCGAGCCACATACAAGAGACTCGTCGGGATTGTAGAGCTACGCCAGTGCCACTAGAAGCCAAAGGAGTCGATGCGTTCATATATCGGGTGCTTCACTAAACTTCTGAACGCTGTGAAAGATGTCTCCATTGATGGGGCAATCTACGCTTTCAGCGATGGCATCCGACGAGAATCCTATATCGAAGAACTCGGCCGCAAGAAGCTGAAAACTATCACCAAGCTCATGGAGATTGCTAACAGCTTGGTTGATGGTGAAGACCACGTACGAAAGCCACGCCCACGCAGCGATGATGAAGAAGATGATCAGAAGCACCTAAACGATTCAGGCAATCGACGCGATCATCGCAAGAAGAGGAGATATTGCGGGTACAAAACGTTTGGCGGTGCTAATGTTGTTGTGGCAGGCTATGCTGATCGATGCGATGATCGGCATGATGATCGGTGCAGTGACCGACGCGATGATCGTCAAGATAACAATTGTAGTGGGTCCGGAGGTAGTCGAGGTAAGTGGAGGGATCGAGCTCCACGGGTGCAAGAACTACCGTTTGCGAAGCAATTAAACGCTCCTTGCTACATACACGCATACATCGACCCAAAGGACAATGTCAAGAAGTCGAGCCATCTACTTAGGGATTGCCGACACTTCCTCGATCTCCAGAAGTTTTACGAGATGGCTAAAGGGCATGCGTACCCAACGGTACAGGGAGCGCAACCCCCTAACCTGCCGCCTGCAACACATCATCAGGTTCAACAAATTCAGCCTCGTGCACCAAACGAGGTGTGCCCAACCCCTCCCCCCCCCCACCTCGGGGGCAGATGAGCATGATCCACAAGACTAGTGTCTCCGGGATGGATTTGAAGAAACTTATGCAAGAAATCAATCTTGCGGAAGTCACCATGGCAAACGTTCCTGAATACATCGGCTGGTCTGAGCAAAGCATCCTGTTTAGCAGGGCTGACCACCCGATGTCCGTTCCAAGACCAGGATGTGCTGCGCTACTACTCGAAGCACAAATTGGCGGATTCAACATGAGCAAAGTATTCAAGGATGGAGTAAGCGGATTAAACCACTTATTCGCAAGCACGATGAAGGCGATGGGTATCACAACCGGTATGTTACAGGAATCTGACACGGGCTTTCATGGCATTGTTCCGACCTTGCCAGCGTACCCTCTCGGCAAGCTCTCTTTCGATGCCATCTTCGGAAAACTTGATGACTTCAGTAAGGAAAGGCTCGAGTTCGAGGTAGTGAATTGGGAATCACAGTACCACGCTATCCTCAGGAGACCACCATACGCCAATTTCATGGTCGTACCTCATTACGCATATTTGAAGCTCAAGATGTCAGGCAACAATGGAACCGCTATCACTGTTCATGGAAGCTTTTCACGATCAGACAATTGCGACAGGGAATTTCAGAAGATCGCCTCTAAGTTCGGGATAAAGCAGGAAATCAAGACGCTAGATATCCTCCCCAAGAAGTCACCTCTCGATGATCGGGCATCTAAACCCGAAGAAACACCCAGTCGATCTTGCTACATCTGTACAAGCCATCAAAGCCTCGGTAGAAGCCGTCGACGCCTTGACAGAAGCCATCGGTGCTTCGAAAGAAGCTATCGGTACATCAACGGAAGTCGGCAACGCACAGGCAGACCCTCCTCTTACTTAATAAGAAGAGAGGTGGCACATATCCTCACCTTTAAAGCAACTTACCCTTTTTATTCAATAAGGCCTTTTTTAGTCATAGCAGTTAGTTTACTTTTTGATTACAAACTTATTAATAAAGTTCAAGTTCGTCTATGCAAGAACTATTCTATAGGATGTATCCAATTTATTCCGAACTCCTGAAAAATCTTCGAGTCCTTCACATGACGTCGGGCATGCGATAGTTATCACAGATATTTCATTATACTATCAATACAGTAAGCATACCCGATAAACACTTGGGGGCTGTAGTCGATAGTCTTTATCCCATGATTTCATCAAAGCCTAATGGAACATTCGAGTGTTGCAATCGGTGAAAATCTATAGACTGCCATAAAACATCAAAGATACGAACGGATTTCATCAAAGCCTCATGGAACATTCGAGTGCTGCAATTGATGAAAATATATGGGCTACTATAATACATCAAACAAACAAACGTTTCCATGAAGCCTCAACGGAACATGCGAGTGCTACAATTGGTGGAAATCATGCAAAACAAACGGCCCACGCCAGTACATCGTGATTATGATATCTAAGCTACGAAGCCCATCGCACACATGGTTCCCTCGTTGACTCGGGAGCTGCTGCCAATATATTTCAAAACACAAACGTACGGTCTAGCAAGATATGTTGCAATTACTATGGGTCCATCAGACTTGCAACATGAACTGATCACTCAAAAATTGTTGCCGATATTATAAAAATTACAAGCATCATACCCATGATGCCCGAAGAACGAGCACGCCAAAGCTTGTGACTTAATAAAACACTCAAGAATCGCCAGCGGTGAGTGAAGACAGTTCTACGAACAATAATACTTTATATATATATATATATATATATATATATATATATATATATATATATATATATATATCGTTCTCACGATGAAATTCATCACCGTCAAAGGTTCGCCCGTCTTCGTGGGCATCGACATTAACATTACTTACGCACAGAGCGTAAAATTGGACAAACAAGTTACATCGTTTTCGCAAATAAACTTGGACCTGGATTTCTATAAAAGTACTCGAACATTCGAGAGAAGATGGAGTATCATCGCTAAATAAACATACACAAATTGTATCATCCACATAACTGCTCAAAGTTTGGACTACTCGTTCGGCACTTCAGCTCCATGGTTTGCTTCAGAGCTCACTTCTAATCTATCGACTATAACTGAGGCGGGATGCCTGACGACAGGAAAATATGGGTTTACATCGGCATCAGCCTTGGCAATCAACTCCAAATCGAGTGAAGGATGCTGAGCCAATACAAAGTCAAATGTTGTCTCAGCCCCAGCAAGAAGCTGACTCGTACCAAAGATCGAACCCTTGTGGCGTTTCTGAAATTCGACATTAGGGCACGCAATGTTGGAGGAGCTGGGTTCAGTGGACACATGGTCTTCCATATCATCGTCAAGCCTGCTCGATACTTATCAAAGAATCGATGCACCTATTGCACCCGATCTTGAAATTTTACAACAATCGCAGCCTTCGATTTATTGGTCCAGAATACGCCGTGTGGTTGTGACAAATCAGTCAGGATCTCGACCCGTTCATGTACTCACTTGTTTTTTTCAGACAAGTTCAGAGCAATAACTTATAAAAAAATAAATGAAAGGAAAGATCAGTTAATGAAGAAGATGCACTCCAAGATATGAAGAAGATGAAGAGTTATCAGATACTTTAAACTTTCTCCCAGGTAATGGCCCTTTTTCGCCGCCTATGAGCCTAACCCGACGATATGGATTGTGTGGTGCATACTGCGTCAGGTAAGGGATTATCATAGATTTTTCGGTGCGCCGCGGTTGGGCGCCCTTTGGCCACGAAAAATCGGACCGTTGCAAAAGAGTTTACGGGAGGCCGCTCAGTGCTGACGTCATGCAAACTGACATGTGGCAGACGCCGTTAACTATCCGGTAACGCTGTTAACCCGCTGAAACACTGTGGTAGATGGTAGGCCCACCCCAAGGCCCGCCACGCCTTAACCAGGCCGGCACATTCAGTTTCGGGGCCCAGGCCAACTGACTCGGTTTGTGCGGTCAACTATATAAAAGGGCTGGTCAATTAGGTAAGTGGGTTGGGCCTAACTTCTCAGGTTGACTGGTCAAAACCTAAATGGGCCGGCGAACTAAGCACGTGGGCCGGCCCACTGAGCACGTGGGCCGGGATGAATGTCTTCGTTTGACCAGTCAATAGGATAACTGGGCCGACCCACTGAGCAGGGCCGGGCTGAATGTCTTTGTTTGACCGGTCAACACGATAACAGGGCTGGCCCAATAATCATGTGGGTCGGGCCAATTCTGTGTTTGACCGGTCAACAGGATAAATGGGCCGGACCAATAAGCATGCAGGCAAGGTCAAATGTCTTTGTTTGACCGGTCAATTGGATAAATGGGCCTGCCCAATAAGCACGTGGGCCAGGCCTAATGTCTTCGTTTGACCAACAACATGATAAATGGGCCATCCCAATAAGTAAGTGGGGCCACTTTAAAGTAAGTGGGCCGACCCAGTAAGTAAGTGGTATGGCCCAGGTCGTTTGACTAGTCAATTTGCATTCTGGGCGGGTCCAGTTAGGATTATCAGAAGGCCCATTAAATTTCATGGGCCTGCTAAACTAATTGCGAAAGCAAATTACAGTTAAAAGCTGATATCAATGAAATACCCAATTACAGACATTTACACAGACACTTAGTGTTTAACATTGTAGCATTGTGTCCAATTCATTTAAACAAATAAAATAATAAGGAAAATTACAAGGCAATTAATGTGCCCAAATAAAAAAATACATATAATCATGCAGGGCTTCTATTAGCATCATCAATAACACGCTGATATTTGGCAATCTCCTTGATTGAATCATGTGTACTCTTTTTCAACATATCAGCTCTCGAGGGTACTCCCCGGCAATGCCCTCCGTAAGGGGCTTAGGGTAGATGGAATCCTGTAGGCTGACACGAGACATCGGCGATCAAACAAGCGGGGAGAGCGATTTACCCAGGTTCGGGGCCCTCGATGAGGTAAAACCCTTACGTCCTGCCTGTCTGATCTTGATTGCTTGAAATATCGATTACAATGGGGTGCCGAAGGTTTCGACTATGACTTTCGCCGAGAGGCTAAGTCCTGCGGCGACCTAGCTCTAGATCTACGGTGGTTATGAATACTATGATTCTGTCCCTCGGCATCCCCTATCCTGGCCCTTATATTGGGAGCCAGGTCTCGAGAGGTCTGTCCGGGCACGAATAGGTTACAAAGAGCCCTAGATCTAAACTTTCCTTGTATTCTTCATCTTCTTGCCTTGTCCTTCAATAATTCTTCTTCGGAACCGACGTAGCGGCCCACCTGGCCATCGAGTGCCTTCATGGGCCCCTGGTTGGCCCGCAAGAGGTAGTGTAACATTAGTTACCCGAAGGGTAATGCCCACATCAGTAGCCTCCGAGTGACTGGCCGAAGATACTTCGGGCAGGGACTAAAAGCATGTCTTCTGTCGAATGTTCACCTTATCCGATAAATCTTGACTTCCTTGTAACGGTAACATCTTCTTTTTATCGGGTGCGCGTTCAGCGCTCCCGATGGGAGTAGCCCCCGAGTCTAGGTACGGATGCTTGCAGCCGTCCATAGACTCAAGTTGTACTACTCGATAGTTTTCTTCTGCCGAAGTTTTACTGTAGATCATCAGGGTCATCCGATAAATTATAGAACATCGTGATTCCAACACTTTCCAAGCAAGGATTAGTACGTAAAGGATATTGAGTAACGTGTCCAGCTTTGCTGGTTAACTGCCGATGGCAAAACAACGTTACCCTACACAGGATCAAGTCCCCGGGCATGTTCCTGGATCTTGAAAGTTTCTTCGAGTCCAGACTTTATCGGGTGCGCGTTTTAGCGCTCCCGATGGGAGTAGCCCCCGAGTCTAGGCGTGGATGCTTGCAGCCGTGCGTAGACTCAAGAATACACTACCCGATTGTTTCAGTTTCTGTAACATCCCAAAAATTTAAAAACAAACAAAATGAATTTCCCTAGTTCCAAATTTTGGAACTAACAAAAACTTTTATTAAATCAAGTTGATACATAGAGATCTTGTTTAATCCTTGTGCTATTGCCATGATTGCTTGTTTAATTAGTTTTTGAAATACTCTTAAACCCTAAACCTCAAATCCCCCCTTTTTTCCATCCAAGTTAAAATAAAATAAAAAGAATTTAAATAAGAAAAAGGGCATATGTGCCTATGGCTATTTTTATAAAACTTTACCCTAGACCTTTCCACTTTATATAGAGGATTGGAAAACCTTCATAAACCTTATCTAGTACTTCTCAAACCAATTCCAAGTTGAAACCAAAGAAAATAAAAAGAAACTAAAAATGCCATAGAGGCATATGAGAGTAAAAGGCAAATTTGTGAATTTGAGGATCTTGACCCTAAGACTTGTGGTGAATGGTTGGATCACTCCTATATACCATTTCAACACTCAACAACATCAATTGGGCCAAGAAAAATCAAATTAAAAATCAAATGCAACATATGCATAGAGGCATATGTGACACATAGCCATTTCACCAATTCTTGTCCTATGCACTCCTACTTTGCCCAAATGGTGTGAAACCATCTCTAGACCTAACTAATACTAAATAAACCCTAAACCATGCCTAAGTAAAGCAAAGAAAAAGAAAATAAGAAATTAAGAAAAATGCACTTCATCACATATATGTGGCTATGGCCAATTTTGCAAATCTTTAATCTAGACCTTTTGGCTTGCACCATTGGATGTAAATGGTTACTAAACACTTATAAACACTTTTGGAATCAAAGAAACTCAAATCAAATCAAATTTGAATTCAAAATGAGCTTACATACATTAATGGTCAAAATTGGCAATCTTAATATCATACCCACTTTGAGCCCTTTTATTAGGAGATTCTCAAACCAAACCCTCTCAACTCTTTGCCCCTCATCCAAGACCTCATCAAGATGAACATTTTTCGTGTTGACCACTTTGACCAGATCGTTGACCATTGCTCAAATTAGTCAAGCCAAGATGCTATGTTGAATTAGATGCTAGATTCCCTCCAAATTTAGGATTTTCACAAATACTTTCCAAATCTCAAACCAATGCCACATATTGCTGCCCAACATCATTTAGAACACATCCATCACAAAATTTGGTCAAAAGTCATCACACATGAGACCTTGTTAAATAATCAAAATGATGCCATAGAGGTACAACCACTATTCCAACCACCCTCCATCACCTCACCTCTCTCTCCCTTGTGCTCATCCACACTACCTGGTGCCAAAAACCATCTAGCATGACCTCACCTAGCCTTGTCATGATCACCTTGACACAAGGACACTCCATGTCATTGCATATGTCACACACCTTTTTAACTTTGATCATATGTGCACACTCTAGACCCCTCTCACCTTGCCCACCATGCCTACTAGACTCACCTCACCCCACTTAAGCTTGCAGCACCTTGGTACACAAGAAAATTATGCACAAAGCATCAATGCCATGCCATGCCACTCCAAATGACATCACATGCCAACCCTTGTCCTCCTCCCTCTCTAGTCACCCTCACCTTGTCAAATAAGCTTCACTCACCTCACTGACCCCCACCATGCCAAGGTTGACCTCAGGAGAAGCATAGCATAGCCCATGTCACACCATGCCACTCACATGCTCACCACCATGCACCCACATGCCCTGGCCCTTTTCCCTCCCTCTCACCATGTCACCTACAGTCCCCTGGACCCTAGACACCTGCCAGACATGGTCCTTGGTGGAGGAGAGCAAAGACTTGACCACAACACTCATGCCATGTCACTTGATCACCAACCCGTGGCCACCCCTCTCTCTCTGCGTGCACACTGCATCCCATCGCGTCCCACTGCGCCACCACACTCCTCTCACCTCAGAACACCTCCTAGACACGACCGTTGACCTGCCCACGCACCAAGTGGACGCCACGACGCGACGCCCTCAAAGGACACCGACGTCGGCCTCGTCCTCGTGTGCCCTGCACACTACGTCTGCAGGCCAGCCACTGTGCACGCGTTCACCCCTCCCCAGTACCTCTCCGCTGACGCCATGGCAAGGACCAGAGCCCCATGTACTTGACGCGCCCGTGACGTCGCCCGCCATGACCTCCACGACGCGTTCCCGTCCCTGGAGCCTATATAAGCAGCCTTCCGCGCCTTGGACATCACCACACCACCCAGCAGCTTCACTCCCTCCCTCCTAAAGCCTCCCTCTCTCCCTCCTTGCCGCACACCGGCGTCCACAAGCTCATCACGGCCACCGGCGGCATCCCTCAAAAGCGCCCAGATTTTTATCACCATAGCCCCCGAGCCCTACAGAAAAGTTGTAGCCCTTGGAAATACCTTTCCAACGCAACAAACCACGCCTCAATCCGAGCTCCGAGGTGAAAGTTAGAGCCCCCGCAAGGTTGCAGAATCGCGAGGTAGGCGATGAACCAGCGCCGTCCGATCCCGATCCAGCGCACCGCGTGCGTCGCCTGCACCCGACGTGCATGCCCCATGCACGTGTGGCCCAGGCCGCCGCTGGGCCGGCCCATTTCGTTTCCCGCCCCCGTTTGATTCAAATTTCGTTTAATTCTTTTTCAGTTAAATTGCTCTCAGATGCCTTGCTAGAAATCAAATATCTCCAAATCTACTTGGCCATTTTTCGTGAATTTCATATGGTTGGAAAGCCTGTGAAATTATCTATCCAATGCCACTGGATTCAAACCCATATCTGTTGTAGAATTAAAGTAGCAAAATAAACAAGACATGGACTTTTCTGACTTAGAATAATTATTAAAAATCAACCCTTTTGAATTTTGAGGTGATTCCACCTCTCATAATTCACATTTCACAAACTCTAATTGTTTATGTAAAAATATGATATAGTTACTGTGTATGATCATGGGCTAGATTCAAATAGTGGCTATATGGCCATTTCTAGCTCATTTAAACTATTTCAAAAATAGTATTTAAATTATATGAGGTGTAGCATCTCATTTAAATCATTACTCCAAGTGATTCAATGTGAGTTGATTACACATGTCTTCATGACCCATATGTTCTTATTTGAAAATATTAAATCATTTTCATATTAGTATTTAAATTGTTCCAACTAATTATTAAATCATATGAGATGTATTCTTCTCATTTAAATCTTTGTCTCAAGTAATTCTACATGAGGTAGAGACCATGGTCTATCAATTCTCATATTGAATTATTTGATGATATTAAATCATTACTATGTTGGTATTAAATTGCATGAGGTGCATCACCTCATTTAAATCATTTTCCCAAATGATGAGTATGAAGTGTTGACCTTGGTCAACATGAGTTCATATATTATCAAATGAGGAAATTAAATCTTAAATAAGATTCAATGAGAGGAAAGTATTTCTCCAAAGAAATAAATAGAAACCCTAATCAATATTTGTAATGAGAGGAAATTATTTTAAAAGAAAACAAAGTCAACCAACATGTTAATAATGTGGTGATGCTAGAATAGCTTGTGTGAGCCATTTGTGTGATTAGTCTAGCACTTAAGTATTGTTTGGTGATTGCATCCTCGTATTCGTTTATAGACGCTAGTACCGGAGACTATCAAGAGGAGGAGGCTTTCTACCAAGAGGAAGAAGAAGAGAACTTTGATCACTACTCCAACCAAGGCAAGCTAATATTCTTGCTAAGTGCAAAGCTCTACAAGAGCAAGGCACCACCACATTTTACTTTATGCTTATTGAGCCCCTCCCAAGTTTTTACTTACAAACTTTTACTTACAAGATTTATTGCTTTGGTTTTATCAAAGTATTTTTTTTGATTCATGATTCACTTGGTCTAGAGTAGAACAAGATCATCAAATTTAGCCTAGAGCAATGAAAGCTAGATAGCACCCCTCATGATTAGTTGCTAGTGCTAACAAATAAAATTGACTACTCTAGATGGGAACTTGTGAAATGAAATGACTTTGAAAACCTTGGAATGATGAGTCATTCTATTGAAAGATTTTGAAGGTGAATGTGACTTGTGAATGACATGGTGAACTTTACAAAAACTGATGGTTGGGTTCGGATGCGATACCATTCCAATTTTACAAGTACCCCCACAATACCTGATATGGGTAGGGCTTAACTAGAAGTTTATGTATCTTAGTATGGGTTCCCTCTAAACATGCCAAGGGCTGCCTCCAAAGAAATATGAAATGATGTGAAATGACGTGATATGAGGTGAATGTCCGGCCCAAGCCCTATGCAGTTCCCAGGCTGACTGTCTGTCTTCACTGGGAGGCCAAGCTCATGGGGAGAGGTGCCTATACTAGGATATGTAAGTGAAAGGTTATGGTTGGTAGTCCGCACACGGAGTGTGATAAATCAGGGCCAGTTAACCCTGACGGATTATTGCAAATGTTGTGGCACAAGTGTACGACCTCTGCAGAGTGTAGAACTATTCGAATAGCCGCGTCCACGGTTATGGACGGTTGGAAAGGCCATACTGTTCCGTCATCAGACCATTTTCAAAAATGTGACATGTGAAGGGTGACTTGTGATTTGAACTTGAAATGGCGACTTTGACTTGAATCACAACAGAGTTGTGGGAATGACACTAATGTTCCCACTTGAGTTAGTTAGCAAATGAAGAGGTTTTTACTAAATGCTTATAAAATAAAATTGGCTTTATGCAAATAAACTTAGAGCTTAGCACCCCTTACTATAGTTGATAGTGCTTACATGAGTATTAGTTTGCGAGTACTTTAAAGTACTCATGGCTTTGTCCCCGCTATTCAAATGGCCAGACTATGAAGGAGAACAGCAATACGAGGAAGATGGACAGCAGGACGTCTACGACAACTAGGATCACTCCTGACGTCAACAGTTGCCTGTGGAATAGATGGACCGAACCGTTACTTCGCTTCCGCTCTGTGTTTTGTAATAGGATCTCTAGATCCACTATGATGTATTAAGACCGGATCATGTGATCCCTCTATGTAAGACAATTATGTGATGTAATAAATGATGTGTTGTGATATCAATCTATTATGTCTCGCAAAAACAATATTCCTGGGATTGCGATGAATGGCATAATAGGCATCTGGACTTAAAAATCCGGGTGTTGACAGTTTCTTTCGAATGCTTCAATCGAAGTCGACATTTCTTATGACATCATCAATGACGCAACCACTGCTGCGGTCTGATTGACAAGACGTGACCTGACGGGCCCACCCTACTTCTACGCGGTCAGTTAGGAAGTGACTAATGCTTGTGCATTGACCGAGGCATCTCCTCGATTTCCGCACGTAGTGGGAGTAATGGGCCGCCGGTTTCATCTCCCTTACTTGGACGCGTGTACGACTGGATCTTCATCCACCTCCCCACATTCTCTAGAGTTATGGCCACGATTTTCCATCAGCCTTCACCATAAATAGATAACCTTCTCCGTTTTCACTTTTTACGCTTCCCCATTACTCATCTTCCTCCTCAGCCCCTTTTCGCCATCGCTCCTGCTTCCGCGAGCTTCAACCACCATGGGCAAGAAGGGAGCCACCGGTTCAAGCGCCTCCGCGGGCGCGACCAAGGTTAGCCTCGATTGGTGTGCCTCCACCATTTCCAATCACGAGGTGAACAAGCTGCGCACGCTTGGATTCATCTCATCTGCCGATGCTGACATCCGCCTCCCAGTTCTTATTCTCGTCCAAAGCCCCCGAAGGGCTTTACTGTTATGTTCGTTGCCTACTTGTTTCGTGGGCTTTCTCTTCCCGCCCATGAATTTCTGCGCTCTCTCCTTTTCTTCTATGGGATTCAGCTCTGGCAGCTGACTCCCAATTCTATCCTCCATATTTCCATCTTCATCACATTGTGCGAAGCCTTCCTCGGCATTGACCCCCACTGGGACTTGTGGAGGAAGATCTTCTACGTCAAACGCCACAACAGCAATGACGGTCCCCCCGTTGTTGGTGGTGTCGGCTTTGTCGTCGGAAAGGAGGTCAATTATCTTGACTACCCGATGAAGGAATCTGTCCAGGGCTGGCGACAGAAATGGTTCTATCTGCGAGACATCCCAGCACCTGGGCGGCGCTCCAACTTGCCTCCATTCGAAGATGTTTCCCTTCTTGTGTCGAAGAAATCATGGTGGAACGCTCTTACTGCCGATGAAAGCGCCATAGCCGACCAACTGTACGAAAAGGTCTTGGACTTGAAGAGTGCAGGAGGTTTGACGATGTGTGGCACTGAGGTAGTCTCGGTGTTTCTAAAACGTCGAATGCAGCCACTGATGTCTCGTCCTCATCAGTTGTGGATGTATACCGGCGAAAGTGATAAGTCCAGAGTCAGCTTAGTTGACCTAACTGACGAAGAACTTCGTGACGAGATACGATGCCTGACGCGCCTCAGCTAGAAGGACAATATTGTCCTGACTTCGGCTCGTCCTCCTCTTGATCTCAAGCATCTTCCAGCCGAGGTAATTTTCCTTAGATTTGCTTCAATGGTTATTTTATTTCGGCATTTAAACTTCGACGGCCTTTTTACTTGTCGGCAGGCCTCCACCGTTGCTCAGTGTTATCCTCCTACACAAAAGCGGGGTGGAACCAGAGGATGAGGATGACTCGGAGGAAACTGAAGACGGGCAGCATGACCTTGAGGACAGCGACGTCCAAGGTGATGAAGCCCCCGAGGATGATGCCCGTACTAGGGCTATGCGGCATTGGAAGATTAATGAAGATTTCTTGACAACTGCTGAATCGAGTCCTAGCGGACAAGATGATGATGACAACGTCACTGCGTCGCCTCGTCCTGCTGCAAAGGGTTTTGCGGACGAAGATGACCTGGACCTGTAAGTTCTCATTCCCTATTTTCTTTTATCTTCCTTCAACTTATCTGAAATGTGCTTCTTTTTCTTTAAAGCCCTAACGATGATGATGAAGTCCCTCTCGCGAAGAGGGCAAAATTATTTTCTGAAGAACTGAATCGGCAAGGCAGACGAATCCTTCGGCTACCGAACTAACGCCACCTCGAAGAACAGTTGTGGCCAAGGTTCCTGTGTCGATGGTTAATCCTTCCGCCAGCGTCTTTACCCCTTCGACTTCTCGTGATCACGTAAGTATAATATTCGACTCGACATTCTTCTAGTTTTTGGTCCGATGATTGACTTCATCTGTCATGTAATTTATTGCAACTTTCTTCCTTCTTTCCTGCAGCCGATTTTTGCCACAGTTGACGCTGTGGCAGATTTCGCTGATCAATTTACTCGCTTAGAATCTGAAAATGCTCAGCTTCGTAAGGCCATCAAAACTTCATCTGACCAAGTGCTGGAGGCCAATAGGCTTACAGCCGATGCTCAGAACGAGAACATCTTGCTAAAGGATGAACTGAAGAAGCTGAAGAAGAGGATGAAGGACGAGCAAGAGGCGCTCTTCGCGAGTCCATCTCGAGCTTACTGAGTAAGTTTCTTTTCTTATGTCATACGATATCTTTCTGATACTATCCTCTAATATGCTTATATGTAGTATTTCCAGATGCTTCTGATATACACATTGATCGTGCATGCAAGATTTGAGAAGATTCTATGCCACCGAATCCAACAACCAAGTCCAAGGTCTCTTGCAAAAGACGAAGGGAGCTTTGTCGAGGTTGTACTCGATGATATTCCCAAAATTGAGCCAGAACAAGTCCCTTGGCGAGATGGCGGATACTTTTTTCATTGAGTCTTTTGAGGCTATAGAGGTACTAAAGCGATGCTCCCGAGTCTTCGGGGATGTTCTTACTTTCTAGTTGCTGATGGGGCACGGGCTAGGTTCTGATTTAGAGAAGTTGTCCAAGGCGTTGCCCGTAGATGTTGGAGATATGCCCAAGAGGCAATAATAAAAGTGGTTATTATATATCTTTATGTTTATGATAAATGTTTATATACCATGCTATAATTGTATTAACTGAAACATTGATACATGTGTGATATGTAAACAAACAAAGAGTCCCTAGTAAGCCTCTTAACTAGCTTGTTGATTAATAGATGATTAGTTTCATAATCATGAACATTGGATGTTATTAATAACAAGGTTATATCATTATATGAATGATGTAATGGACACACCCAATTAAGCGTAGCATTAGATCACGTCATTAAGTTATTTGCTATAAGCTTTTATTACATAGTTACCTAGTCCTTATGTCCATGAGATCATGTAAATCACTTATACCGGAAAGGTACTTTGATTACATCAAACGCCACTGCGTAAATGGGTGGTTATAAAGGTGGGATTAAGTATCCGGAAAGTATGAGTTGAGGCATATGGATCAATAGTGGGATTTGTCCATCCCGATGACGGATAGATATACTCTGGGCCCTCTCGGTGGAATGTCGTCTAATGTCTTGCAAGTATATGAATAAGTTCATAAGAGACCACATACCACGGTACGAGTAAAGAGTACTTGTCAAGAGACGAGGTTGAACAAGGTATAGTGTGATACCGATGATCAAACCTCGGACAAGTAAAATATCGCGTGACAAAGGGAATTGGTATCGTATGTGAATGGTTCATTCGATCACTAAAGTCATCGTTGAATATGTGGGAGCCATTATGGATCTCCATCCCGCTATTGGTTATTGGTCGGAGTGAGTACTCAACCATGTCCGCATAGTTCGTGAACCGTAGGGTGACACACTTAAAGTTGGATGTTGAAATGGTAGAACTTGAATATGGAATGGAGTTCGAATATTTGTTCGGAGTCCCGGATGTGATCCCGGACATCACGAGGAGTTCCGGAATGGTCCGGAGAATAAGATTCATATATAGGATGTCATTTTATGTGAATAAAATGTCGCGGAAGGTTCTATGGAAGGTTCTAGAAGGTTCTAGAAAAGTCCGGAAGAAACCACCAAGGAAGGTGGAGTCCACAAGGGACTCCACCTCCATGGCCGGCCAACCCTAGTGGGGGAGGAGTCCCAAGTGGACTCCCCCTTAGGGGCCGGCCACCCCCCCATATGGTAGGTGGAATTCCCACCTCTAGTGGGAATCCTAGCTTGGGAAGGTTTCCCACCATATGGAAGGTTTTGGGTTCGTCTTATTCGGAGACTTGTAGTCCAACACTTGGGGCTTCCACCTATATAATGAGGGGCATAGGGGAGGGGGCCGGTCACACCAAAGCCACCACCTTGGCCGCCCCCTTTAGTGGCCGGCCACCCCTCTCCCCAAACCCTAGCGCCCCGCTCTCCACCATATCCCGCACGCTTAGCGAAGCTCCGCCGGATTTCTCCACCGCCACCAACACCACGCCGTCGTGCTGTCGGATTCAAGAGGAGCTACTACTTCCGCTGCCCGCTGGAACGGGAGGTGGACGTCGTCTTCATCAACAACCGAACGTGTGACCGAGCACGGAGGTGCTGCCCGTTCGTGGCGCCGGAACCGATCGTGATCAAGATCTTCTACGCGCTTGCAAGCGGCAAGTGAACGTCTACCGCAGCAACAAGAGCCTCCTCTTGTAGGCTTTGGAATCTCTTCAAGGGTGAGTCTCGATAATCCCCTCGTTGCTACCGTCTTCTAGATTGCATCTTGGCTTGGATTGCGTGTTCGCGGTAGGAAAATTTTTGTTTTCTATGCTACGTTATCCTACAGTGGTATCAGAGCCGTGTCTATGCATAGATGGTTGCACGAGTAGAACACAATGGTTTGTGGGCGTTGATGCTCTTGTTATCTTTAGTTGAGTACTTTGCATCTTTGTGGCATAGTGGGATGAAGCGGCTCGGGCTAACTTTACATGACCGCGTTCATGAGATTTGCTCCACGCTCGACATGCAACTTGTATTGCATAAGTGGATTTGCGGGTGTCTGTCTCTCTACTATAGTGAAGATTCAATTTACTCTTCTATTGACAACACTAGTATCACCGTTGTGGTTCATGTTCGTAGGTAGATTGGATCTTACTCGAAAACCCTAAACCACGTAAAATATGCAAACCAAATTAGAGAACGTCTAACTTGTTTTTGCAGGGTTTGGTGATGTGATATGGCCATAATGTGATGATGACTATGTATGAGATGATCATTATTGTATTGTGGCAACCGGCAGGAGCCTTATGGTTGTCTTTAAATTTCATGTTGAGTAGTATTTCAAAGTAGTTGTAATAGTTGCTACATGGAGGACGATCATGAAGACGGCGCCATTGACCTTGGTGCTTCGCCGACGATGATGGAGATCATGCCCGTTGATGATGGAGATCATGTCCGTGCTTTGGAGATGAAGATCAAAGGCGCAAAGACAAAAGGGCCATATCATATCACATATGAACTGCATGTGATGTTAATCCTTTTATGCATCTTATTTTGCTTAGATCGCGACGGTAGCATTATAAGATGATCCCTCTCACTAAAATTTCAAGATAATAAAGTGTTCATCCTTAGTAGCACCGTTGCCAAGACTTGTCGTTTCGAAGCATCTCGTGATGATCGGGTGTGATAGAATCAACAAGTGCATACAACGGGTGCAAGTCAGTTTTGCACAAGCGGATACTAAGGTGGCCTTGACGAGCCTAGCATGTACAGACATGGTCTCGGAACACGTGATACCGAAAGGTAGAGCATGAATCATATGATTGATATGATGAACACTTTGAGTGTTCGCCATTGAAATTACATCTTGTCTCGTGATGATCGGGCATAGGTGTGATGGATTTGGTTCGTGTGATCACTAAGACAATGCGAGGGATATTGTTTTGAGTGGGAGTTCACCTAGATTTTTAATTATGTTGAATTAAAATTTGAACTCAATTTGTCATAAACTTAGTCTAAACTATTGCAAATATGTTGTAGATATGGCGTCCCCAATCAATTTTAACCAGTTCCTAGAGAAAGAAAAGCTTAAGAGCAACGGTAGCAACTTCACGACTGGTTCCGTCATGTGAGGATCTTCCTCAATGGCGGAAATCTGCAATATGTGCTTGATGCACCGCTAGGTGACCCTCCCGCAGAAACTGAAACCGATGAAGTAAAGAATGTTTACGCGACTCGGAAAACTCGGTACTCTCAAGTTCAGTGTGCCATCTTATGCAGTCTGGAATCCGATCTTCAAAAACGTTTTGAGCACCACGATCCTCATGAGTTGATGAAAGAGTTGAAGACTATTTTTGAGACTCATGCGGCCGTGGAATGCTATGAAGCATCGAAACACTTCTTCAGCTGCATGATGGAAGAAGGCAGCTCCGTTAGTGAGCACATGCTCGCCATGACCGGGCATGCGAAGAAACTCAGTGACTTGGGAATAGTGATTCCTAACAGACTGGGGATTAATCGTGTCCTTCAATCACTGCCACCTAGTTATAAGAACTTTGTGATGAATTACAATATGCAGAACATGAACAAAGAGTTACCTGAACTCTTTGCCATGCTAAAATCTGCTGAGATTGAAATTAAGAAAGAGCACCAAGTGTTGATGGTCAACAAGACCACCAGCTTCAAGAAACAGGGCAAGTCTAAAGGCAAGAACAAGAAGAGTGGCAAGAAAGCTGCCACGCCTCCTGTGAAACCTAAGTCTGGCCCTAAGCCTGATGCTGAGTGCTATTACTGCAAGGAGAAGGGACACTGGAAGCGTAATTGCTCCAAATATTTGGCGGATCTGAAGAGCGGCCTTGTCAAGAAGAAGAAAGAAGGTATATCTGATATACATGTTATAGATGTTTATCTCACTGGTTCTCGTACTAGTACCTGGGTATTTGATACTGGTTCGGTTGCTCATACTTGTAACTCGAAACAGAACTAAAGAATAAACGAAGACTACTGAAGGATGAAGTGACGATGCGCGTTGGAAATGGATCCAAAGTCGATGTGATCGCTGTCGGCACACTTCCTCTACATCTACCTTCGGGATTAGTTTTAAGCCTAAATAATTGTTATTTTGTACCCGCGTTAAGCATGAACATTATATCTGGATCTTGTTTAATGCAAGACGGTTATTCATTCAAGTCTGAGAATAATGGTTGTTCTATTTTTATGAATAATATCTTTTATGGTCGAGCACCTGAAAAGAATGGCTTATTTCTGTTAGATCTCGATAGTAGTGATACACATATACATAACATTGATGCTAAGCAAATTAAATTGAATGATAATTCTACTTATATGTGGCACTGTCGTCTTGGTCATATTGGAGTGAAACGCATGAAGAAACTCCATATCGATGGATTACTTGAATCACTTGACTTTGAGTCACTTGATAGATGCGAAGCATGTCTGATGGGAAAAATGACTAAGACTCCATTCTCGGGTATGATGGAGCGAGCTACTGACTTATTGGAAATCATACATACAGATGTGTGTGGACCAATGAGTGTAGCATCGCGCGGTGGTTATCGTTATGTTCTAACCTTCACAGATGATTTGAGTAGATATGGGTATATCTATTTAATGAAACATAAATCCGAAACTTTCGAGAAGTTTAAGGAATTCCAAAGTGAAGTAGAAAATCAACGTAACAAGAAGATTAAATTTCTACGATCTGAGGTGAATATCTGAGTTATGAGTTTGGCATGCATTTAAAGAAATGCGGAATACTTTCACAATTGACACCACCGGGAACACCACAACGAAACGGTGTGTCCGAACGTCGAATCGAACTCTCTTAGATATGGTTCGTTCTATGATGTCTCTTACTGATTTACCTTTATCATTTTGGAGTTATGCATTAGAGACAGCCGCATTCACTTTAAATAGAGCACCATCAAAATCCGTTGAAACGACACCGTATGAATTATGGTTTAATAAGAAACCTAAGCTGTCGTTCCTAAAAGTTTGGGGTTGCGAAGCCTATGTAAAAAAGTTACAACCGGACAAGCTAGAACCCAAAGCGGAGAAATGCGTCTTCATAGGATACCCTAAGGAAACTATAGGGTACACTTTCTATCACAGATCCGAAGGCAAGATCTTTGTTGCTAAGAACGGAACCTTTCTTGAGAAAGAATTTCTCACTAAAGAAGTGACTGGAAGAAAAGTAGAACTCGATGAGATTGAAGAATCTCTACTCGTTGATCAGAGTAGCGCAGTACCGGAAAATGTTCCTGTACCACCTACACCGGCAACAGAGGAAGCTAATGATAATGATCATGAAACTTCAAATGAGACAGCTACTGAACCTCGCAGATCGACAAGGGATCGTGCCACTCCAGATTGGTATGATCCTTGTCTAAATGTCATGATTGTGGATAACAATGATGAAGACCCTGCGACGTATGAAGAAGCGATGATGAGCCCAGATTCCAACAAATGGCAAGAAGCCATGAAATCCGAAATGGGATCCATGTATGATAACAAAGTATGGACTTTGGTAGACTTACCTGATAGCCGCAAGGCTGTCGAGAATAAATGGATCTTCAAAAGAAAAACAGATGCTGATGGTAATATTACTGTCTATAAAGCTCGACTTGTCGCAAAGGGTTTCCGACAAATTCAAGGTGTTGACTACGATGAGACTTTCTCACCGGTAGCGAAGCTAAAATCTGTGAGGATTTTGTTAGCAATAGCTGCATTTTTCGATTATGAGATTTGGCAGATGGATGTCAAAACGGCGTTCCTTAATGGAGACATTGAGGAAGAATTGTATATGGTACAACCCAAAGGTTTTGTCGATCCTAAAAATGTTGACAAAGTATGCAAACTTCAGCGTTCAATCTATGGACTGAAGCAAGCATCGAGAAGTTGGAACCGACGTTTTGATAAGGTGATCAAAGACTTCGGGTTTATACAGTGTCATGGAGAGGCCTGTATTTACAAGAAAGTGAGTGGGAGCTCTGTAGCATTCCTGATATTATATGTAGATGACATATTATTGATTGGGAATGATATAGAACTATTAAGCAATGTAAAGGGTTATTTGAATAATAGTTTTTCAATGAAAGACCTTGGTGAAGCATCATACATATTAGGCATCAAGATTTATAGAGATAGATCAAGACGTCTAATAGGGCTATCACAGAGTACATACCTGGACAAGATTCTGAAGAAGTTTAGAATGGACGAAAGTAAGAAAGGATTCTTACCTATGTTACCAGGCAAGGTCTTGAGTAAGACTCAAGGACCGGCTACGGCAGAAGAAAGAGAAAGGATGAGTCAGATCCCCTATGCCTCGGCAGTAGGCTCTATCATGTATGCCATGCTATGTACAAGACCGGATATAGCACATGCTTAGTTTGACTAGCAGATATCAAAGTGATCCAGGAATGGAACACTGGACAGCGGTCAAGAATATCCTGAAGTACTTGAAAAGAACTAAGGATATGTTTCTTTGTTATGGAGGTGATCAAGAGCTCGTTGTAACAAGTTACACCGATGCAAGTTGGAACACTGATCCTGATGACTCTAAGTCACAATCAACGTGTTTATATTGAATGGTGCTGCAAGTAAGCTGGGCAAGCTCGAAGCACGCACGGTGGCGAAATCCTCAACGAATCGGAGTACATAGGCTTCCGAGGCTTCATCAAGCGGTATGGATGAAGAGGTTCATTGTAGAGCTCGGTGTGGTTCCTAGTGCATTGGACCCACTAGTCATCTACTGTGACAACATGGGTGCCATCGCCAATGCACAAGAACCAAGGTCACACAAGAGGCTGAAGCATATCAAGCTGCGTTATCATTCGATTCGCGAGTACATCGAAGATGGAGAAGTAAAGATTTGCAAAGTACACACTGATCTGAATGTAGCAGATCCGTTGACTAAAGCTCTCCCTAGGGCAAAGCATGACCAACACCAGAATGCCATGGGTGTTAGGTACCTTACAATGTAATCTAGATTATTGACTCTAGTGCAAGTGGGAGACTGTTGGAGATATGCCCAAGAGGCAATAATAAAAGTGGTTATTATATATCTTTATGTTTATGATAAATGTTTATATACCATGCTATAATTGTATTAACCGAAACATTGATACATGTGTGATATGTAAACAAACAAAGAGTCCCTAGTAAGCCTCTTAACTAGCTTGTTGATTAATAGATGATTAGTTTCATAATCATGAACATTGGATGTTATTAATAACAAGGTTATATCATTATATGAATGATGTAATGGACACACCCAATTAAGCGTAGCATTAGATCACGTCATTAAGTTATTTGCTATAAGCTTTTATTACATAGTTACCTAGTCCTTATGACCATGAGATCATGTAAATCACTTATACCGGAAAGGTACTTTGATTACATCAAACGCCACTGCGTAAATGGGTGGTTATAAAGGTGGGATTAAGTATCCGGAAAGTATGAGTTGAGGCATATGGATCAATAGTGGGATTTGTCCATCCCGATGACGGATAGATATACTCTGGGCCTCTCGGTGGAATGTCGTCTAATGTCTTGCAAGTATATGAATAAGTTCATAAGAGACCACATACCACGGTACGAGTAAAGAGTACTTGTCAAGAGACGAGGTTGAACAAGGTATAGTGTGATACCGATGATCAAACCTCGGACAAGTAAAATATCGCGTGACAAAGAGAATTGGTATCGTATGTGAATGGTTCATTCGATCACTAAAGTCATCGTTGAATATGTGGGAGCCATTATGGATCTCCAGATCCCGCTATTGGTTATTGGTCGGAGTGAGTACTCAACCATGTCCGCATAGTTCGCGAACCGTAGGGTGACACACTTAAAGTTGGATGTTGAAATGGTAGAACTTGAATATGGAATGGAGTTCGAATATTTGTTCGGAGTCCCGGATGAGATCCCGGACATCACGAGGAGTTCCGAATGGTCCGGAGAATAAGATTCATATATAGGATGTCATTTTATGTGAATAAAATGTCGCGGAAGGTTCTATGGAAGGTTCTAGAAGGTTCTAGAAAAGTCCGGAAGAAACCACCAAGGAAGGTGGAGTCCACAAGGGACTCCACCTCCATGGCCGGCCAACCCTAGTGGGGAGGAGTCCCAAGGACTCCCCGGGCGGCCACCCCATATGGTAGGTGGAATTCCCACCTCTAGTGGGAATCCTAGCTTGGGAAGGTTTCCCACCATATGGAAGGTTTTTCGGGTCTTATTCGGAGACTTGTAGTCCAACACTTGGGGCTTCCACCTATATAATGAGGGGCATAGGGGAGGGCCGGCCACACCAAAGCCACCACCTTGGCCGCCCCCTTTAGTGGCCGGCCACCCCCTCCCCAAACCCTAGCGCCCGCTCCTCCACCATATCCCGCACGCTTAGCGAAGCTCCGCCGGATTTCTCCACCGCCACCGACACCATGCCGTCGTGCTGTCGGATTCAAGAGGAGCTACTACTTCCGCTGCCCGCTGGAACGGGGAGGTGGACGTCGTCTTCATCAACAACCGAACGTGTGACCGAGCACGGAGGTGCTGCCCGTTCGTGGCGCCGGAACCGATCGTGATCAAGATCTTCTACGCGCTTTTGCAAGCGGCAAGTGAACGTCTACCGCAGCAACAAGAGCCTCCTCTTGTAGGCTTTGGAATCTCTTCAAGGGTGAGTCTCGATAATCCCCTCGTTGCTACCGTCTTCTAGATTGCATCTTGGCTTGGATTGCGTGTTCGCCGTAGGAAAATTTTTGTTTTCTATGCTACGTTATCCTACAGTAGATGCCAACAACTGCTTAATCAACCTCGAGCCTTACAAACAATCGACAGTAATATGCGCTAGCCAGCTCCTCAAATTGGTTGATGAAGAGAAGAACAAAATTTCATCCAAGGCTGCAGCTGATTCTTCGACAGGACGACCTTGAAAGAACTCTTGCTCCCTTGTTGTAACTAAGCCAAAATATTTTAGCCTAGCTTTTATTTCGTGCTAGCTCTGTTGCTAGCACCAACAATCCTTTTGAATGTAATAAATATGTTCTCCCGATGGGAGTTTTTATCCAAGCTTTCCCGAGTCGAAAATTGTGATGCATATGTCTTCATCCTCTTCTCGTGCTGAACCTTCTCTGAGTTCCTCGGCTGTCGATGAATCTGATCTTGTTTGACGCTTGCGTGATCAAATATCTCGGTTAAACAAAGACATAACCAACCTTCATGCCATGGCGGCACTGCTGAAAAGAAAAAGTGAAATTGCTACAGCAATCGAACATCACGCTATGGATCGCCTCCGTGTAGCTACCGGAAGTTTAAGCTGTAAGCATCCGACCAGCTTCTATCTTCTGTCATTTTACTAGTTACATGATCTTCTGCTGATTTAACTCTTTTACTCCATCAGCCGTAGCTTTTGATGAATCAAAAGAGAATAGGCGTATCCATGAAAAGGTTGCAATAATGACGGACACTGCTCACCCGAAGCATGAATTATGGTCCAACCGATCAAAAGTTGTAGCCATGGCCAAGTTTGAGCATCGGGCTGAAAAGGTGTGCTGGCGTGTGGGAGTTAGAAATCCCTGGGGTGTAACTGCGCCAGAAAAGCAGCTTCCTTGTGACGGTAAAGCACACGTCCGTTGGGAACCCCAAGAGGAAGGTATGATGAGCACAGCAGCAGTTTTCCCTCGAAACCAAGGTTTATCGAACCAGTAGGAGATGAAGGCCACATGAAGGTTGTTGGTGAAGGAGTGTAGTGCGGCGCAACACCGTGATTCGGCGCCAACGTGGAACCTGCACAACAAAATCAAACTACTTTGCCCCAACTTAACAGTGAGGTTGTCAATCTCACCGGTTTGCTGAAAACAAAGGATTAAACGTATGGTGTGGAGAATTATGTTTGCTTGCAGAAAACAACAGAGAACAGATTGCAGTAGATTGTATTTCAGATGTAAAAGAAAAGGACCGGGGTCCACAGTTCACTAGTGGTGTCTCTCCAATAAGATAAATAGCATGTTGGGTGGACAAATTACAGTTGGGCAATTGACAAATAGAGATGCGTATACATATCATGATGACTACTACGAGATTTACTTAGGGCATTACGACAAAGAACATAGACCGCCATCCAACATGCATCTATGCCTAAAAGTCCACCTTCGGGTTAGCATCCGCACCCCTTCCAGTATTAAGTTGCAAACAATAGACAATTGCATTAAGTACTGTGCGTAATGTAATCAACACAAATATCCTTAGACAAAGCATTGATGTTTTATCCCTAGTGGCAACAACACATCCACAACCTTAGGGGTTGCTGTCACTCCCCCAGATTCAATGGAGACATGAACCCACTATCTAGCATAAATACTCCCTCTTGGAGTCACAAGTATCAACTTGGCCAGAGCCTCTACTAGCAACGGAGAGCATGCAAGAACATAAATAACACATATATGATAGATCAATAATCAACTTGACATAGTATTCAATATTCATCGGATCCCAACAAACACAACATGTAGCATTACAAATAGATGATCCTGATCATGATAGGCAGCTCACAAGATCTAAACATGATAGCACAAGAGGAGAAGACAACCATCTAGCCACTGCTATGGACCCGTAGTCCAAGGATGAACTACTCACGCATCAGTCCGGAGGCGGGCATGGTAATGTAGAGCCCTCCGGTGATTCCCCTCTCCGGCAGGTGCCGGAGGCGATCTTCCGAACCCCCGAGATGGGGTTGACGGCGGCGCGTCTCGAACTTTTCTGTATCATGGCTCTCGGTACTAGGGTTTTCGGGACGGAGAGAATAAATAGGCGAAGGGGCAGCGTAGGGGGCGCCCGAGGGGCCCACCCCATAGGACGGCGCGGCCAGAGGTGGGGCCACGCCGCCCTATGGTGTGGCCGCCTCGTGGCCCTTCTCCGTCTCCTCTTCGGTGTTCTGGAAGGCTCTGTGGAAAATAAGACCATGGGCTTTTGTTTCGTCCAATTCCGAGAATATTCGTAAACTAACTTTTCTGAAATCAAAAACAACGAGGAACTGGCACTGCGGCATCTTGTTAATTAGTTAGTCCCGGAAAATGCATAAAAACATTATAAAGTATGACTAAAACATGTTGGTATTGTCATAAAACTAGCATGGAACATAAGAAATTATAGATACGTTGGAGACGTATCAAGGTGCACTATTATTTTGATAAGTACAACACTCATCTTTCCATGGTGTGGAAAACCAGGTTTCCATTGGATCAGGCACCCGAAACTTTGGCTGCTTTATTCAATCGATTCAAGACTCCGGAAAGAATTCGATTATTGGTGCGGAAAGAAATTCTTGCTGGGACCGAACTTGCGCTTGCCTCAGTTCTGGCATGCCACCCGACCTTAGATTTGGAGGCCATAGCCAATGCCAACAGAAGATTAGACCAATATTACTCCATAGCCAGGCATCCTGCATATGTCATTATTTCTCGGATGGAGACAGGAGTCGAAAGAGATTTGAAGGCTCGAGAAGATCAAGAGGCCATGCAATAAAGTTTGGTGTAATTTTATTAGGTAAAAAACCCTAGCGTTGCAAGGAATATTCCTGTATGTTTTCGATGTATTTTAAACATCATTTGCATTCGAACTTGTTAGCTCGACTTTTGAAAGGAGTTCGTCGATGGCAACTGAGTGATCAAGTAAGCTTGCTCCCTCGACGACTCTGTTGTAAGTGCATTATATGCAGAATCAATTTGTAAGTTCTGTAAGAGCGTCACCCTTCGAATAAACGAGGGATTTAGGCGCTTTTATTTATTTGGCCTCGTAACATGGTGCACCGGTATGAGCCTTATTTGCAAGAAATATTAATTCCATCGACTGCAGCAATCGAGAATGTTCCCGAGGCTTGGATGGTTCAACATTTGTATCGATAACCATAGCTCCCGATGGAAGTGTGTATTTATTATTGATACCATATGTATTTCTTTCAGCCCCCGAGTATTTATCGGGTTAGCCATAGAATGAGCAGCTTTAGCCAAAGCTCCCGATGGGAGTAGTAATAATAATAAGAAGCTCGAACTTCCGCTCAAGTGTAGAAACAATAATAATGATGAACCAGCAATTTTCATTCATAATAAGCAAAGCCTCTATATGTCGAATAAAGGAAAATAGAACTTTAAGCATAAAATCGTCGCAAGTGTGCAATGTTCCATGGGTTTCCAACATCTTTACCCGAAGCAGGATTTTTGAGACGATAAGCTCCTCCTGGTATTACTTCAGTAATGATAAACGGTCCTTCCCATGGAGATTCGAGTTTCAAAGTTCTCTCTTGCTTCAACCGTAGTACCATGTCGCCAACGCTGAAACTTCGGTTGTGAATTCCTTGACTGTGATAGTTCCGTATCGCCTGCTGATATACTGTCGTTCTGGCTAAGGCAATGTCTCGAGCTTCATCAAGGAGATCCACGGCGTCTTGTAATGCATGGATGGAAGCTGTCTCTGTGTATGCTATTACTCGAGGAGCTTCGAAACGAACATCGGCTGGCAAAACTGCTTCGGCTCCGTGAACAAGGAAGAACGGAGTGTACTGTGTTGATCTATTTGGTGTAGTCTGCGGGCTCCATAATACAGATGGTAACTCCTCAACCCAGGCTCCAGCTGCGCCTGTAAAGGCGTTTTTTGATACCATCACATATTAATTCGTTGATCCTTTCTACCTGACCATTGGTTTAAGGATGTGCCACAGAAGCAAATTTGAGTTTGATACCACTATCATCACAGAATTTATGGAATTCCTTGGAATCAAAATTTGTTCCGTTGTCCGTAATGATGCTATGAGGCATACCAAATCGACAAGTTATTCCTTTGAAGAATTGAACATCGGTTTTAGCTGTTTGGTCTCTGACTTGGACAGCTTCAATCCATTTAATAAACTTATCGACTTCGACAAACATATACGTGTGCCCTCCGGGCGATGATCTCGGCAGCGGACCAACTTGATCGAGTCCCCACTGTGCGAAGGGCCAAGCCAAAGGTATTGTCATTAAGTCCGTTGCAGGTGCGTGTGGTTTTGGTGCAAAACATTGACAAGGGTCACACTTTTTCACCAGTTCACGAGCGTCGGATGCAGCTGTTGGCCAATAAAACCCTGATCCGAAGCTTTGGCTACAAGAGCCGTACTACTTGCATGATGACCACAGGTTCCTTCATGTATTTCGCGCAGTAGAGCTTTTCCATCGTCGATGGCAATACACCGCTGAAAGATTCCCGAGATGCTGCGCTTATAAAGTTCACCATCCACTATAGTAAAGGCCTTGGATCGACGCACGATACGCTTAGCCTCCGTTGGATCGTCTGGTAATTTTTGCTCCATTAAGTATGCTAGAAAAGGCTCTGTCCAAAGTGGTTCAAGGAGGAGAACCTGCTTTGCAGATTGTAGCGTAGGATCTTCAAGATCTTCCTGGAACCCAGTTTCTGAATCAGCAGTCGACACTTTTGGAGGTGTCGAAACCTTTTCCTTAATTGATCGTTGGGAAATAACTTCATAGAAGACACCATCTGGAATAGGGGAGCAAGTGGATCCTATGTTTGCCAAAGCATCGGCTTCCTCGTTGCTAGCTCTGCCGATATGTTTTAGCTCGCAACCTTCGAATTTGGCTTCCATGGACTGATACACTTGTTGATAAGCGATCATGTTGTCGCTGACCGCATCGCATAAGTTCATTGACTGCTGTACCACAAGGTTCGAATCCCCATATATTTCCAAACGAGTTGCGCCGCACGCTTTAGCCATGCGCATTCCGTGTAACAGCGCCTCATACTCCGCTTCATTGTTTGTTGGCAGTGGAAAATTCATCCTTAGAATATATTCATTTTGTCCCCTTGTGGTGAGATCAATACTACCCCTGCTCCTGCACCTGTACTCCGCTTCGATCCATCAAAATACATCGTCCAGGATCCAGACATATCGGGTGATGCCGGTATTTGCGACTATATCCAGTCAGCCAAGAAGTCAGGAAGAACCTGAGATTTAATTGCTGTCCAATTAACATAAGTTATATCATGTGGCGCAATCTCGATAGCCCATTGAGATACTCTGCCTGTAGCCTCTGGGTTTGTGAGTATGTTCTTCAATGGTGTTTCGGTTACCACGATGATCGGGTGCTCTGTGAAATAATGTCGTAGTTTGCGTGATGTCCTCCAAACGGCATCTGCCAGCTTCTGATAATGAGGATACCCCTGCTTCGCTGGTGTGAGTACCTCGCTGAGGTAGAAAACAGGTCTTTGTATGCCGTGAATTTTCCCTGCTTCTGCTCGCTCCACAACTAATACTGTGCTGAAGACCTGCAATTTGGCGGCTATGTACAAAAGCATTGGTTATTTTTCCTACAGAGTTACAAGTACTGGAGATGTCGACAGGATTTTCTTGAGGTTATCAAAAGATTCCTGTGCTTCAGTTGTCCACTCGAACTTTTCTGACTTCTTCATAAGCTGATAAAAGGGGAGGGCTTTTTCCCCTAGCTTGGTGATAAACCTGCTAAGCGCAGCCAACCGACCTGCCAACTGCTGGACTTGGTACAAATTCTTGGGTGGTTCCATGTTGAGGATTGCTTTGATTTTCAGAGGATTGGCCTCTATCCCTCTAGCTGAAATAAAGTACCCTAGTACTTGTCCTCCTGGTGTCCCGAAAAAACATTTCTTCGGATTCAACTTTATCTTGTACCTGTCGAGATTGTCGAAAGTTTCCTGCAGGTCGTCGATGAGGGTAGCTGCATTTTTAGTTTTGACCACGATATCATCGATGTAGACTTCGATATTCCGGCCAATATGCTCTCCAAGATAGGCCTGCATACATCGTTGATATGTTGCACCCGCATTTTTTACTCCGAAGGTCATAACGTTGTAACAATAAACTCTGTGCGGAGTTATAAACGTTGTTAACTCTTGATCCTCCTTCTTGAGCTTGATCTGATTATATCATGAATACGCATCGAGGAAGGAGAGGCGATCAGAGCCTGCTGTGGAATCGACAATCTGGTCGATGTGGGGCAGCGGAAAGTGATCCTTTGGGCAATGCTTGTTGAGACTTGTATAATCGATACACATGCGAAGAGCTTTCGTATCTTTCTTCGGCACCATGACTGGGTTAGCTACCCACTCGGCGTCCTTGAGCTCACGAATAAATCTAGCCTTGCGAAGCCGATTAACTTCTTCGCCAATAGCTTTTCTTTTTGGTTCTGAGAAGCGATGTAACGTCTGTTGTACAGGTTTAGCTTTGGGGTCGACGTTGAGGGCGTGCTCAGCGAGTTCCCTGGGAATACCTGGCATGTCGGATGGTTCCCATGCAAATATTTCCCAGCGCTCACGGAGGAACTCGATGAGCGCGCCTTCATATGCGACAGCGAGCTCTGTCGACGTGTTGACTGTTTTCTTCGGGTCAGAGGGGTGCACTTGCTGTTTCTTTGCCTCCTTTGCGACGTCAAAGTCATCGGATTTTACGTTCCGATTATCAGCTGGAGGCTGTGTGTGATCTGTAACAACATCGATTGCGTTGAGCTCCTCCTTAGCACCAAACTTTGAAGCAATCTTCTAGAAATCCCTATCGCAATTATCAGAACGAGAAAAGCTGCCGGAATGGTTATTGCTGTCCCGTTATTGCCCGTCATGTTCGGCTTCAAGTATGCATAATGAGGTACTGCCATAAATTTGGCAAACACTGGTCTGCCGAGGATTGCATGGTACTGTGATTCCCAATCGACTACTTCAAATTCGAGTTTCTCCTTCCTGAAGTTGCTATGCGTGCCAAAAACTACATCCAGTGATATTTTACCAAGGGGATAAGCGGGTCGGGTCGGGATGATGCCGTGAAAACCTGTATCAAATTGTTTTAGCATATCGACCATTAAACCCATTGCCTTCATTGTGCTTGCGAACAACAGGTTCAGGCCGCTTCCTCCATCCATGAACACCTTGTTCATATTGTAACCTCCAATCTGCGCCTCAAGAACCAAGGCAGCATGGCCATGTCTTGGAACGGCCGTCGGGTGGTCCGCCTTGCCGAATGATATGCTCTGGTCTGACCAGTCGATAAACTCGGGTACTTTAGCCATAGCAACCTCTGCGTACTTCACCTCTCGTGAGAATTTCTTGGCTTCTCTCTTTGAAAAACTGGTTTTATGGATCATGTTGACCTGTCCTCGAGACGCTGGGTACACCTCAGTTGGTATGTATACATCTCCTTCTTCTGGCATGTACTGTTGTGGTTGATGATTGTACTCTGCCACCCTTTTCTCTGCCGAACAGGTTTTCGCTGGTGTTTCGGCCCTGAGGTCATTGCAGAAGCTCTGGACTTCGAGGAACTGCCGACAATTTCTAAGTAGATGGGTGGCTTTTTCGAGGTTATCCTTCGGGTCGATGTAAGAGTGTAAGTAACACGGCGCTTCAAGTTGCTCTATGTCCGACAAATAAGGTGTCCGAAGGCGGTTCTTGCTTGATTGCATACTACAACCTCCTCGTTCATACTGCCGAGGACGGCTCGCAGCCTGCTCTTCTTCTTCACGGCGTGAATCCCTTCGTCTTTTCCTTTGCTCCTCTCTGCTACATAAACTGCTTCGGCTACTCTCGCCATAACTTTTTGGCAAGACTGCCAAAGCTGCTGATGGTGCGATGTCATCTGGAACCGAAGTTCTTGGACTTGGCGCGCTTGAACTAGGCAGTCGAAGAAATCCTCTGGAGTCGATGATGAAGTGAACACCACCGAAGGTTGTATCCATATTGCCGCGCGGCTCCGAAGAGATCGGATGCGAAGCCTCAGTGCGTGGTGTGAACTCGAAGGATCCACAACGAACCGAGTTTCTTGGACTTGGCGGCGTTGGCGATTCCAGTATGAACGCCACAGATGTGACCGGAATTGCCGATGACATGCCTTGCGCCGACAGGTTTCCCACAGACGGCGCCAATTGTCGAGGGTACTCCCCGACAATGCCCTGCGTAAGGGGCTTAGGGTATGGATCATGTAGGCTGACACGAGACATCGGTGATCAAACAAGCGGGGAGAGCGATTTACCCAGGTTTGGGGCCCTCGATGAGGTAAAACCCTTACGTCCTGCCTGTCTGATCTTGATTGCTTGAAATATCGATTGCAATGGGGTGCCGAAGGTTTCGACTATGACTTTCGTCGAGAGGCTGTCCTGCGGCGACCTAGCTCTAGATCTATGGTGGTTATGAATACTATGATTCTGTCCCTCAGCAGCCCCTCTCCTGGCCCTTATATTGGGAGCCAGGTCTTGAGAGGTCTGTCCGGGCACAACTAGGTTACAAAGAGCCCTAGATCTAAACTTCCCTTGTATTCTTCGTCTTCTTGCCTTGTCCTTCAAGAATTCTTCTTCGGAACCGACGTAGCGGCCCACCTGGCCATCGAGTGCCTTCATGGGCCCCTGGTTGGGCCGCAAGAGGTAGTGTAACATTAGTTACCCGAAGGGTAATGCCCACATCATCAGCTATAGATCTTAGAGCAGTAACACCATGTATTTCATACATTACATCCTTGAGATATTTATTATTTGAAAGGAATGGTCTAGGTTGACCGCTATGGGAGGATGCATCATAAGAAAGGTCAGAACTTTTTGGGGGCCTCTCTTCTGATTGGGATTGTTTCATTACAACTGCATTATGATAATATTGCAAAAAGAGTTAAACGATGAATTATGCAAATATGTATTAAGCATTTTCGATATCAGATAGTCACAAGTAGCATAAATAAGCACAAGATAATCTATGAAACAAGCACAAACTTACATTATATCGTTGCATAGGCTCACTATGATCCTTTTTTGGCGCATATCTTCTACTAAGGACTGCTTCATTGCAACTGCATTCTGGTAATATTGCAAACATAGTTACAACAGTGAACTATTCAAACATGTATTATGCAATGTAGATATAATATAATAACAAGTAGAAAAAATAAGCACAAGATAATGTATGAAACTTGTACTAAGCACAGACTTACATTATAATGTTGCACATGCTCGCTACAGATCCTTTTTTGGCGCCAATCTTCTAATGATGACTTCTTCATTACAATTGCATTCTGGTAATATTGCAAACATAGTCACAACAATGAACTATTCAAACATGTATTATGCAATGTAGAGATCAGATAACATCATGTAGCAGAAATAAGCACAAAACAAGATATGAAAGATGTACTAAGCATAGACTGGCTTGCTGCAGGTCCTTCTCTTGCATGCACTAGTCGTGGTCAACATGGCTGTCATTTTAGGCTCAACCATTAGGTGAAATGCTAATCCTCCTGCTCCATTGTCCTTAATATGTGTTTAGATATCACATTTAAGACCAAGTCAGTTGGTTTCAAATAACAAAAAACTTGAGATGCTAAATGAATAAGCTAATATTTACCAGATATCAGATTAAAACCAACTAGATGTTGCTTTGCATGAGATACGAATTTCATATATTCATATTTAGATCATGGCATGAATATAACTGTAATGTCAAGGTTTTCCACATAAAATAAATTGGCATTAAGAATGATCAGATGTCAGGTTCAAAGCACCTTTGTAGTTGCTCCAAGACAAGCATATCAAATAGGCAAAAACATAGTAAAGCGTGAATGGCATAGCTATGGCAAGGTTTTAAGTGTTAATCTCTGGCAGAAGGGACAATGCTTACAGGTTATAGATGATAACAAAAGTAAATTTCCAAAATTACCAACCAAGAACTCACATTCCAGCCTTCCCTGGCGTCACCGCCGTTAATGTTGTATGTTCTAATAAGCGGTTCGCATGATAAATCCCTAGGAAAAATGACATTGACAAGTTAGTCTACGATAATACAAATACCAGACATGCATACAACAATAATTATACAAGTTCCGCAACAAGAGCATTCATGGAAAAGAAAGCTATAAGCTAATGACGTGGTATAAGAGCAAGCAGATTTGAAATGCACATAGCATGATTATAAAAGTAGTGTGACAATAGCAGGCAGGAGAAAGCAGCTAGCAGCTAGCCGTGAGCTAATGACGTGGTATAAGAGCAACCATATTGGAAATGCCCATAGCAGTGTGACAATAGCATGCAGTAAAAAAACAGCTGCCAACAAATGAAGGGGTATACGGCTATCATTAGGGATGAAGCCCGGTGTGATCAGGAGGGTACGTGAGCACCCCCTGCCTACTCGACACGTGTCTAACGGCATCCAATAATCCGTTAAGTTGCACATACAGTAGTATGAGAACGTATCTATGAAACATGTTCAGACACATTTGAGCGCAGGGAGTGTATTACAGCAGCAGTAGCAGCTGTATACATACAGTAGCAGCTGTATACATACACGAGTGGCAGCAAACACTCTGTTCAACAGCAAACCAATTAACACACTACTCGTGCCCAAATTTCAGAGCTCAGAGAAAATTTCAGAGAAAACTATATGTCAAGAACAGAGAAATTTCAAAGCTCAGAGCTTAATTTGGACCTTAAAACACACTACTCGTGCCTAAAATGAAGCCAATTGAAATCCTAAGCAAGTTCATCTCAGACTTGGAGAATGGAGATGTGGTGTGCGAAATTGTTTCCTTGAGGGACGATGTGAAGATGGAGTGCTTCGATTTGCCCTTGTCGTGGCCGCCTCGCCCTCGCCGGCGCCGAGGCCGCTCGGCTCCGCCCCGCCAGTGGCTCCTGCTTTCGTCGATCCCCCAGCCCCCAGCAAGCCCTCCGCTGGTGGATCTTCCATGTCCGCCGCGGGAGTAGTGCATGGAACCGAGCCCCAAACTGAGCAGACCTTAATAACAGCATGAAAAATGCATCGCACCTTGCAGCGATTTAAAACAGAGATGTATTTATGCTAACCAAATCCCTACATCTCAAAAAAACCTCCGGAGATTGTGGAATCAACAAACCAATAATCTACTACGGAGTAACAATTTCAAATCCAGGCATGAGAGGAGCAAAGAAATCAAGAAAAAATGAAGACTAGGGGAACCCATTTTGACGAAAGATCTGCCGAGAATCAGGGAGACTGCATCAGGCGGCCCACTTGACCATCTCTTAGCGCCGCCGCTCCTTGCTTTCTGGCCTCGGCACTCTCGACTACATCGAGTTCCGGCGTCACCTGAACAGGAGCCACCGCGTCCGGCCTCGTCTCGCAGGTGCTCATCTCCAAGCAGCACCACCTCGAAAGTGCCGGCCGCCATGGTCATCTCGGCGTAGGGCGGCGCGGAGCAGCTGCGGAAGAGGTAAGGGACCTCCCGTTCCCATGCCTCATCTCCGTTCTCCAGCCCGGGCAAGGCATGGACGAACGCGGGAGACGCCGAGATTGCTTTCTCCTGTGGAGGGGCGTCGCGGTAGGGCATCGCGGTAGGGCGAGGAGCGCGGGCGGAATCGAGCAGTCCACGGCGGCGAGGCCCAGGCTCGCGGGCGGTCCACGACGGCGAGGCCCAGGCTCGCGGGCAGAATCGAGCCTGCCGTGCTCGACGGTGGGGACCATAACCGCTGCCCTCCAATTGACACGACGACGGTGAGCGAGGAGCAGGGGCAGCGCGCGGCCTCCCGTCTGGGCAGGAGGAGCAGGGGCGGCGCGCGAGCCTCTCGTCGGTGAGGGAGGAGCAGGGTGGGCACGGCGGCCTCGCGCCGGTGGAGGTCGTCCCAGGAGGAGTTGGGGATGGGGATGGGGATGGGAACAAGAGGATTGGGATTGGGATTTCACGGCCGTTTGATCTCCGTTAGCATCTACTCGCGGAGAGCGAATCTAAAAGCAAATCCAACGGTATCTAGGGGGTGCGCACGTACCCCCTGAACACCAAATCCACTCTCGCTATCATTATGTGGATGCACACATGTGTCAGTAGAATGAACATGATGGTAACGACCGGATAATGCTTTTGTACAATATTAAAACGAACTTCATGCAAATCAACACATCAAGAAAGTTAATGGCATAGGAGAGCTGCAAATAACTATATAAAACATGACTAAAGAAACACCGCGATCAAATGTGCCAGAGTACTTACCAAGCTGCGGCAGGGTGGACGGGGGCGGCAGCTGGCATTCCAGCGGCAGCGAACGCGGGAGACGATGCATCGACCCTGTTTCAGTAGAAGCGAGCATTGGTGAAGCAGATTTGGTTGGCTGGCAAGGGCTTCGGTGAAGTTGATATAGCCGTTGCGCCGAGGTAGTCAGTGGAATAGATCGTCTGCTGTGTAGGGGGACGCGGTGAAGTAGATCCGGTTCCGTGGACAAGGGTGCCGTTTGGAGAGGATCCGGTGTGTCGACAAGAAAGACGTTGATTGCTACGTTGTGGATGAGGCTAGCGTTGAAGCAGTTACAGTAAGGTGGAGAGGTGGAGTTTTGAGTTGAGAATATTTGGGGGGAAAGTGGCGACTGGATGGGCGGACTAGGTCGGCGGTGAGGCAGATCCGTCAGTGGCGAGGGCCGCGGGGGAGCAGATCCGGTGGGTGGACAGCCAACACGGTCAAGGCTACTCTATGGAGGAGTATGTCGGCGGCGAAGCAGATCTAGTACTGTAGAGAGTCAGAGCTTTGGCGTGTGAGAGTATTTTTGAGCACATGGGGCGAATGGTGGGTGGGTGTGGGCCTGTGGGGAGGGTTGGGAATGTAGGCAAGATATTTCTTGTTGCTGAATAAGCCCTCCATGGCCGGGGGTTGTAGCTTCCAGACCATGGTTAAAAGGGTAAAATTGGTCACATGATTTTTGAATGGATGCGGCGGGATGCTTGGGCGCGCGGCCGAAATTTTGAGTTTCAAGCTACTAGCAGAATGACAACAATAATGTTCTTCCCTAGGGAGCTCTCATTTCTTCCTCTTCTCTCTCTCTCTCCAACCGGCCCCTTGAGAGTCTCTCCCACGCCCCCGGCTCCTCTCCCCCTTCTCTCCGACGGCCTCGCCGGCCGGAGACGACGGCGGAGAGGAGGCCGACTTCTCTCTATATATCGTACACCCTCCGATCTAAATTATTTGACTCAACTTTGCTTAGACGTGTATGTATATAGAGTAAAAACATGTCTAGATACATCCATATTTAGATAAGCAAAGTTGAATCAATTAATTTGGATCCAAGGGAGTAGTTGTTGTTGTAAGCTTAGATCTAGTGTTTCCCATGTGGAAAATGATGTGATGCCCTCTTGGATCTCGCCATCGAAGCTCACGAGCGGCGGCATGTGGCTGGTTGTGGTGCTCTTGCTGTCTGCGGTGCTCCAGAGGATGGAGCCGGATGTTGCCGACGATGCTATCACTGCAACACCTTCCACTCCCCCAATAAACCTCGGCTGTGGCTCAGATATGGCGGATCTTGCCAGCCAAACCCCGATATGCTGCCATCAAGGTGATGGCGCTATCGGTGAGGCTTGCTTTGGTGAGTGCTTCAGATCTGGCCGATGGGGAAGTCAAGTTGCGGACGTTCCCAGGAGTTCACCATAGTAGTCCTTCGGCTACCCCCTTGTAACCTATTTTACTCGATAAATCAAGATCAGACAAGCAAGAAGTAAGGGTTTTACCTCATCGAGGGCCCCAAACCTGGGTAAATCTCTCTCCCTGTTCGTTTGGTATCCGATGTCTCGTGTTAGCCTGCAGGATTGCGTTAACCGAAAGCCCCTCATGGTGGGCATTGCGCCGAGGAGCTCCCTCGTGAATTGGCGCTGTCTGTGGGAAACCTGCTGGTACAAGACACTTCATCGGCTGTCCCGATCGTATCGGCTACTTAGCCGGCATCACCACCACCATCGGCTTCATCATCGCCAAACTCCGGGAACTCGATTCATTTTGGGTCCTTCAAGTTCACTCCGCACACCGACGCTTCGCGTTCGGCCATCTCAGGCATGCGCGGTGGGATGGACATGACGTTTGGCAGCTTCCACTTCCGCATCGACTCTCGTGGCGTTCTTCGTCTCCCGGGCCCGATAACTTCTGGCACGGCGAAAACAACGACCTCATCGACAGTTACGTCTACTACTTCATCACCAACCACGGTCGATCTGTTGGTTGTGCCATCGATGTCGACTCCGGCGTCTCTATCATCATCATCATCGTCACGCCGTACCATGTCCACCATGTCTGTCAGGTCTGATGACTCCGGATCATCGGATCTAAAATCGTATTACTGCCACAACTGCGACACCAGTCACGGTCTTGGCTCGGACGCCTCACCGTTCGTATGCAGCGCCAAGTACTTCTCCGATGAAGAAAATATCGATAACATCGCCCCTATAGCCGCTATGCGAGTGACTCATCACCAAGTCTCTGTCGTCGTCAACCCTCAGATGGGAGTCGAGATCTCCGAGGGTGAGCACACCCCGTGCATCAATCGCGAGAGGCGACGAGATGGCGAAGCCAGCGGCAGCAATGCCGACAACACATACACGGTCTCCGGGGAAGAGTGGGAAGCTGCTCGCAACGCCGTAGTCAACAACACCCGGCTCCCCATCGGAGTATCAGCGGGCACCCTCAGCGCATATCATGTCATTCTGGAGAAGAACCGAGTTAGCTAACGAGCAAGCTGACCTTGATCAATGCCGACAGGCAGCCGATATATCAAGCGAGCGACAAAGGGGGCTATCCTCTCTTGGGAGTGCCTCTAGAAGAAATCAAGGATCTGGGAGATATCGTTCGTGTATCCCCCGCCTCTCGGAGGCAAACACAAGGTAAATTACATCAAACCTCTCCAATTCCTTCATGAAAATGGATACATCAGGCATGCTCAGGCCCAAAACTGTCGAAGGAGAGACAGCAAACCTTGCGGCCTATTTGATCAATAATCAGCCGACATCCGACAATCCAATGGCACCAGCTCATCGGGGCGCCTTGCAAAGTCTTGCGATCCTCGGAGACAAGCTCACTCCTAGGAAGGAGAACACTACACACCATGGCAGCGGTTCTCGGCATCGCTCATCATCAAAGGACGCACGAGACGATATCACGCAAAAAAAAATTGATAAAGCTCGCCGCTGCGCGTGTTGGCTTCGACAGTGACGATTCTGAAGAAAATCAAGAGCACGACGGTGAGCTCCGTGGTGCCGATTGCCTGAGTCAAAAAATTCAGGATGCAATGCCACCGAAGAGATTCAAGTCAACACCTACCGATGCCGCCAAATACGACGGCCAGCAGGAGCCGAGGTCATGGATAGATGACTATCTACAAACTATGATCTTGCACAAGGGGAACCAAGTGGCGGCAATGCAATGTCTGCAGCTGTGCCTCAAAGATTCATCACGAGCATTGTTGAGATGCCTATCGAAAGGATCCATCCGATCCTGGAAAGACTTCGTCGATGCTTTCGTAAAAAATTCCAAGCCCGTACAGGAGACCCATTGGAATCGAAAAATTATGCCAATGCCACCAAAAGCCAAAGGAGTCGATGCATGCATACAACTGGCGCTTCACCAAGCTTCTGAACGCTGCCGAATATGTCTCTGTCGATAGAGCAATCGACGCTTTCCACGATGGCATTCGACGGGAATCCTACATCGAAGAACATGGCCATAAGAAGCCGAAGACTATCACCAAACTCATGGAAATTGCCAATAGCTGGGCTGATGGCGAAGACCATGTACGAAAGTCGCGCCCATGCAGCAATGATGAAGAGGATGATCAAAAAAACGGAAATGATTCGGGCCATCGACGTGGCCCTCGCAAAAAGAGGAGAGAACGTGGATATGAAACCTTTAGCGACACCAACATCGTTGCAGCAGGCTACACTGATCGACGCGATGACCGATATGATGATAAGCGTAGCGACTGATGCGATGATCGTCGGGATAGCAACCACAGCGGGTCCGGAGGAAGTCGGGGCAACTATAGGGATCGACCACAACGGATGCTGGAGCTACCGTGTGCTGAGCAGCTGAACGCTCCATGTTACATACATGCATACATCGACCCGAAAGAAAACACCAAGAAGTTGAGCCATCTGCTCAGGGAATGTCAACAATTTCTCGATCTCCAGAAGTTTTATGAATCAGCTAAGGGCAAACGTAGCCGACGGTACCTGGAACGCAACCCACTAACCCGCCGCCTGCACCACAACATCAAGTTCAGCAAGTCCAGCCTCGCACACCCAACAAAGCGTTTCCTCCACCTCGAGGACAGATGAGCGTGATCCACAAAACTGGTGTCTCCAGGAGGGAATTGAAGAAACTTACGCAAGAAATCAATCTTGCAGAAGTCACCATGGCGATCGCTCCTGAGTTCATCGACTGGTCTGTGCAAAGCATCCTGTTCAGCAGGGCTGACCACCCGATGTCTATTCCAAGGCGTGACCACGCCGCTCTAGTACTTGAAGCACAAATTGGCGGATTCACCATGAGCAAAGTATTTATGGATGGAGGAAGCGGAATAAATCTCTTATTCGCAAGCACGGTGAAAGAGATGGGCATTACAGCCGATATGTTGCAGGAATCTGACACGGACTTTCGTGGCATTATTCTGACCTTGCTAGCATACCCTCTGGGCAAGATCTCTTTGAATGCCGTCTTCGGCAAACCCGATAATTTCAGGAGGGAAAGGCTCGAGTTCGAGGTAGTAAATTGGAAATCATAGTACCATGCTATCCTCGGAAGACCAGCTTATGCCAAATTCATGGCCGTGCCTCATTATGCATATCTAAAGCTCAAGATGCCAGGAAACAATGGAACCAATATCACGGTTCATGGAAGCTTTTCTCGATCAGACAATTGTGACCGGAAATTTCAGAAGATTGCCGCCAAATTCGGGATAAAGAAGGAAATCAAGACTCTGGATATTGTCCCCAAGAAATCAGCTCTTGACGACAGGGAATCTAAACCCAAAGAGGTAGACAACGGCAAGAAGTCAAAGAAACAACCCGATGATCATGCTACATCAGTACAAGTCATCAAACTTCGTTAGAAGATGTTAGTGCCTCGACATAAGCCACTGATGTTTCGGCAGTAGCTACCAATGCCTCGACAGAAGCTATCGACACCACACTGGAAGCTATCGGCACATCAGCAGATGCCGACCAAATCCAAGAAGACCCTCCTCTTACTTAAGAAGATGAGTGGTGTCATATATCTTTACTTTTCAAAGCAGTTCTATTTTCAATAAGGCTTTTAAGTCATAGCAGTTTATCTTACTTTTCATTGCAAACTTATTAATAAAGTTCCAGCTTCGTCTATGCAAGTGCTATCCCATATGAAGTATTCAATTTATTCGGGACCCCCGACAAATCTTCAAGATCCTCACATAACGTCACACAACGTGACCATAGAAAATTCATAATACTATCAATACAACAAGCGAAACCGATAAAAACTCAGGGGTTGTGTACGTTATCCTCTATCCAATGGTTTCATCTAAGCCTCATGGAATATTCGAGTGCTGCAATCGATGACAATCAAAGGAACTTCGTAAATACGACAAAATACAAATGTTCTCGTCAAAGCCTCATGGAACATTCGAGTGCTGCAATTGATGAACATCTATGATGCCAAACATTTCCACAAAAGTCTCATGGAACATGCAGGTGCTGCAATTGATGGAAACGATGCAATTTAAAAAAGGCCCACGCCGGTACATCGAGCTTAAAGTACCTGAGCTATGAAGCCTATAGTGCACATGGTTCCCTCGATTGACTCGGGGGCTGGTGCCGATAAATTTCAAAAATACACGTACGGTTTTAGCAAAGTTGCGATTACTACGGGTCCCTTGGGCCTTGTTATCACCAGATTTTAGCCAAATCAGAAGATGGGCCGTGATTGAGATGGGCTTGGAGGATATGCACATAAAAGTGTTTCTGAATCGGCCTCGTGCGAGAATTTGGGCTAGATTACCCGTATATTTGTACATTATGGTAGATCGCATTTTAGTTTAGAATTAAGAGATAGAGTTTGGTTCGTACACAGTTAGGTTTATTCCAAAGATAGAAAGTCCACGGACTATAAATATGTACCTAGGGTTATTGAGAAAGGAGGACGATCACGTTCACAACAAACACAATCAGGCGCATCGCCACCCCTTGTTTCGAGGGTTTCTTCCGGTAGCAGACTGCGGCATCGCAAGATGCGATCCGGGCATATCCATTCGTTTTGTGTTGCTCGTATCAAGCTTTGTTGATGGTAATCACTTATCATAGATGTTTTGGGGCTTACATCGATACTTTTCTGATATGTTTGCTTAGTTATGTTGCCCCTAAATATCTAGCTGCTTTTGCACCTATCTTAGGTGTAAGGGCAGCATCTTGCTTGGTCTTTATTTAGTAGATCTAATCTGTTAAGGTTGTTCCTTGTTCTTCAAGGATTAGTTTGATATCCGTATGGTTAGGTCTTGCAAACGGGTTGAATGATCCAGTAGTGCGTAAGGTATGGTTTGCCGATCCAAGGAGGGTTGTTCCGGGAATCAATTCTGTGTTGGTTTTTAGGCACCTTCTACGACTAGTTTTCTGTTATCTTTCGTATCTGCTAGGCTCAACTACGTGTAGGACGTTCCAGTTATGCGGTGAAAGCCCTAAACTGTCGTAGATCGATTTAACTTGGTATTGATAAAGCAGGATCCCCATGTTATCGTAGATCCAATATGAACCATGGGTTAATCGGCTCTTTGAGCCGATTCACAGGGTAACCTGAGAGCCGATCGAGGCTCATTTAATGTTTACGTGTCTGCCATGTAGGGAACTAATTGAAGCAATCCATCACCTTCCTGACCAGGTATAGGACAGGTGGCACGCCCTCGCAATAGCCAGGACGTGTGCCAGAGTTTTGCGGGCCGTCGCCCGAGGGACCAGGACACACCAGCAGTTCTGGGAGCCTCCCGGCTCTTCGTGTTGCTCGTCGCTGCTCGCCGGTGGGTTTTGGCAGGCAACACATTCTGGCACGCCCGGTGGGACCTTCTACAACAACTGCGTCAACATCTGCAGCTGAGATGGCGGACGCACCAATCACGTACGAAGATCTGCCTGAGGATCACAAGAAGAAATATGATGAGATTAAAGCTCTCTTCGAAGCCGATCTCATCGGCTCTTTCGAGAGGACCCCTAAACATGGCATCAGGTGGAAAGGGTTCTCACCCGAAGGCGTTCTCGATGAAGTAGATCTGTCTCTCCCTTCGAGGAACGCACCGAGCTCGCGCCGAGAAGTTAATTACATGGTGGCTCATTCTCTACACCGTCATTCTGAGAGCCTGGTGAACGATTTCGAGCGCATTGCGGTTCGCGTGGTTCGTGAAATCATTAAGCATCGCACTCTCCGTCAGGACCTGCCTTAGGGACTCACCAGGAGAAATACCTTTCCAGACCAGACCGCAGCTGCCATTCACGCGTGCAGCTCCGCAGCCACGTGGTTCACCGGCATACGTGTTCACAAGGTTGGAGGCGATCCCGGCGATTGCCAATTCCCGTATGAGCCGCCTAAAGAAATCCCACATGGATACGTGTGCACATACGTGCCGGACTGCAATAACTTGGCGCGCACGAATCAGATTGCAGCAGGAGGCATCTCTGGAGCAGACGCCGATAAACAAGCGTGGCTAGCTAAATATGCCACCGGAACGAGTCATGAAAGCTCAGCCCCTGCAGCTCATACCGTGGAACAAATCAGTACAATCTTGAGAGACCAGTTCGGCATCCTGCCAAAGAGGAGAACAATCGGCTATTCCAAGCCGTACCCCAACGAATATGATTTGATTCCGCTGCCACCCAAGTATCGGCTCCCTGAGTTCCAAAGTTCAGGGGATCGGAAGGGTCCAGCTCAATTGAGCATGTGAGCCGATATTTGGCACAATTGGGCATGATTTCAGCATCAGACCCGTACGTGTAAGGTTTTTTGCGCAATCTCTCACAGGACCAGCTTTTGGGTGGTACACCTCGTTGCCACCAGATTCAGTCCGGACATGGAAGCAATTGGAAGAGCAGTTTCATGTTCAATATCACTCAGAAGCTACCGAGGCTGGTGTGACGCCCCGAAACCGGTACCATGAGGATTCCAGCGATCCCGCCGAAATCCGCACGATATCGATTCAGGGACGCCCTCCGACACGACGTGCGCGACGAATCACACACGTGATGCCAGAGGAATTAACACGAGCGGTAACATTACAACAGGATTACAATAGAGCCCACAAGAAACATATATTACAACAACGACTCCAACGAGTCAAAATACAAATATACAACATAAGATCCAAATCATACAGAAGATCAAATATGCCCGAGTACGGACAAGATACAAAGTGGACTAAGAGTCCTGAAGATAACCAGTGGCGTCCATAACCCTGCCCAGGCCAAGCCGGAAGGGTAACCTTGCTAACGTCGTCATCTCGTACCTGTCAAAGTCGGGCCATCGGTTGCCGACAAAAGGGGGAGGAGACAAAAAGAAAAGAAAGGCGAGGGTAAGTACCATTGGCACGTACTTGCGAGACAAGACCAGCTATGCTCGCTGGTGGGCGGTATAAACTTCACCCGGCTATATGTGGAGTTTAGCGGCAGCAAAGCTACTATCCAATAGAGACACGCTACAACATCCGTCTACTCAGAGAGGATAAGAGAGCGCACAAGGTAACAGTTCTATACTCTGCAAACATAACACAGCCGATACGATCCCCCTTCGCCAAGAGGTATTGCAAAGGCACACACACTTTTGAAAGGGTTTTATTAGCAAATTATTAACAACAGGAAATAAGGTGTAAGTTGTTCTATGATCAAGCTATACAATTCCAAGTCGTCCATAACCGCGGACACGGCTTATCGATAAGATGTTCACCCTGCAGGGGTTGCCCAAATGTAACCATACGCATGCTCGAACCCACTTACTACAGGTGGAGTCTCACATCAAGACCGTTCCCAATGCAAGAGAAAGTTTAATGGGAGCCACCCAACTAAGCTACCCGTGACGAAGTTCGGCCGTACTCCGATACGGACCCAGAGGTTTGCGAGGAGGGCTATGCTGGCATGAACAACCTGCTTTCGCTAAACCTACCGCGAGATGATGTACAGTACAGAAATAAACACCCGAAGGCAACAGGAAGTAAATCGTGCATCGTGCATATGGGCAAATAAAACCAAGGTTGTGGCTCCCAATAAACAGACTCGAGGAAAGGTAGTGGGTGATGGGGGTCCCACTCCCCCACGTACGGGTAGAGCGCTCAATCTCGGAACAGATAACAAGAACTCGGGTCCTAGGGGACATTAGCAAGTCAAAGTTCCGATGCTTTCGCAAAGGGGCTCACAGATGCCTCTGCTTACAATTTTAGTTGTTAACAATAAAGTAAAGTGTGATTATCTCCAACAAATAATATAGCATGTGATAACCTCCCAACAAGATATCCCGAACATTTCGAGATATCAACAAAACCCTAAACTCGCCTACGACTCGCAAAGCTGGCAAGCAACAAACAATAGGTAGGGCGAGGAGGTGTATCTCGGACATATAGGTAACAGGTGGATAGGACACGTGACACAACAGAATCGCAACATAAGGATAGCAATAGATCAAAAGGGCATGTAAAAGTAAAATAGGTGAAGGGGTGGGCTCGCCTGTGAAAAGCTGCAGAAGAACTTGTCGGAGAACTCGTCGTATCTCACATCACCACTTCGCGTTCCTATCCGAGAAGAAGCAAATGCTGGACAAACAACGTATGCAAGTCTTACTACTACGGATAAAGAAGATCCAGCATGATCAAGATGATATGCATGACATGGCATAGATGGTGCAATGCAACTTATCCATATTAATCGGAGTCGGAACCCCGGACAAGCAAGTTATGTTGGAGTTGCATTTTCTACCGACAAAGTTAAGTGTTGATTAGCATGGCATAACATGGCAAGGATGAGCTACTTCAATATTAAACGGAGCGAGGAAACCTAGGCGGTGTTCCGAAATACTCCGCATATATGTTAGGTGATCATGCAAAACTATTGCGACGCGTCATGATGCGAAATGTAAACAGGCATATGGATGGCATATTCATGTTCATCATATTTTTCTGATCAATTTTCATATATAAAACATTTTATTTCGATGAACGGTTTGAAAGATATGGTTTATACAAGATTTGCAAAAAGGGATAGAATAAACAGAGGCATGGGCTGGAACGGGCCGGACCTGAGCGGCGGATAGTGGCCTGCCGCACGCTGGGCGACAAAGGAGCTGGTGCGCAAGTGGGCTGAGGCCCAGTAGGCGTTGGATCTAGTTTCAACAAGCAGAGGACAAAAACTGGGGCTTAATTAGCCAGATTGGAGATTTGAACTCTACTCATGGTTAGGAAATAAGGAGCTAACCACTATACCACTGCTTCAGATCGTGTAGAAACAAAGGTGCGCTGCAACATGAAGGAAAAAGAGGCGGAGCTCAGGGATGGCAACCATGGCGGACGGCTCAGGTCTGAGATGGGGACGACGTTCTGGGGCGAACCGGGATGAACAAGATGGCGTCGGGGATGCGGCTCGACGCGCTAAACCTGATGCTGGTGGCCCGGAGTCCAAACGAGCACCGGAGCATCGCCGGCGGTGAGCTCCTGCGGCGGAGAAAAAGGTGTCAACGTGGGCAGAGAGATTTAGAGAGGGAAGAAGACCGGCAAGAGGACTTGGAGATGCGCAAGTTCACCAGGAACACGTTGAGGTGGTCGGAGAGGTTGGAGGAGGCGTGTGGCGGCCGGAATCGAAGAAATTCGCCGGCAGGTCGGAGATGGAATTGGCGATTTTGCGGGAGATTGGAGAGATTTTGGTTCGATTCCTCACATGAGGATGGAGAGGACGACGAGGCGCATCCGCCGGTGGTCTCGGCTCGGCGAGGGGTGGCCGGGAGCAGCGGCGCCATGGAGAGGTGGAGGCGGTGCTGTGGAGTTTCTCCTCTTCATTTGTTCACAGAGAAAATGGAGAGAGGGTGGAGGGAGGTAGGTGGCGGCGGCGTGGATGGGAGAGAGGGCTAGGGTTTGGAGGGGATAGATAAGGGGAAGGGAGCAGGTGCGGTGGTGGCGTGGTGGTGCGGTGATGGAGAGAGATAAGAAGAGGAGGGGTTTTTCGGTTTCTCTTTTCGGGGAGAAGACGACAAGAAAAAATTGCAAAGGTGGGTAGCCAAAGGGGTGTTATTAGAGTAGGAAAATATCTGAAGATATTTTAGAAAGGTTTGTGGAGGAGGGGAGGGTTTTATTAAAAATAAAAGACAAGGGGATGGTTTATTTCATAAACCATATGAGAGGGGAAAACAAAATAGTTTTTATTTAAAATAATTTTATTTTGTTAAAAACATGTGGATGATATGATGCATGATGCATGATGATGCATAAAGAGAAAAAGAACAAGCAATTCTAATAGGGGTGCTACCCTGGGCCGTTACAATCGACATCTGGCACAAGGGGTGAAGCGGGGAGAAACGGTGTCGAATACATTCGCGTTTCAGAACTGGTCAGAACCGATGTTATTCGGCTCGTTTAACTCGAGAAAGAAGCATTGATCTGGCAACAAGGTCGCAGCTGATCAAGGATCCGGCTTTCAAGTGCAATACAATTCACCGCGCATAACCGTAAATTAACATTGTATGAACAGCCGCCACCCGAATTGTACCAAGACAAGTTCATCAAACGCCCGATAGGCCTGGTCGAGACAAGAAGTTGGGGACCTGCAAGATCAGGAAGTAGCCGTAGCTGAATGGGCTCGGGGGCAGCCCCGTGTCCCGCAAATGAGTGAAGCAACAAGGGCTCGCAAAGGGGTTTGACTTCGATAAGCAAAGCTGAGCAGATATTCGATCTATTGCTTAAGGAAAAACAGCTGAAGTTACAAGGCCACAAAATCCCTACGGCGCAAGAAATGAACGGGAGACCGTACTCGCAAGTGGCATCACTCGTTCACCCATATCACCAATGACTGCAAAGAGTTGCGTCGCAGATCCAAACGGCGATAGAACAAGGCCGTTTGATCCTTGGTCGCTTGCCATGAAAGTGGACACGCAACCGTTTCTCGGCCAACATGGTGGAACTCAACTACCCGCGAGGCGTCGCTAGATTTCTCGTTCGATGTTAACATGGCGGCCTCGTATACCACCATGGCAAGGACAAAGAAGACCCCTGCCGCAAGGAAAGGAGGAGGCCGGCCCACGCGACCGCCCCGATATGATGACAGACGGCACATCACCGAAGAACAAGTGAGAAACGTGCGGTATCAACGACCGCTCTCCGCGCATCTCCTTAACAAATATGAGCAAGACGACCGACGCCGGCGGTACGATATAGATGACGGCAGATATCGTCACCGATGTAGACAATGGAAGGTATCGCTCGGTATGATAGGAGACGACAAAGGATATGAACACCGCGTTAAGGAAGTCAAGAGAGCAGAAGACATGGACGTACACCGGGATTGTCCTTTCTTTAAGCATTGCTGGGATCTCGGAATGAGCCGATTGCCTACAATCGAATAACGCTCGAATGGACAAGCAGAAAGAGGACACAAGTGAGGTTTCGTTGTTCCGAGCTGCCTAGGACCTCTCCCATCTCGAACAAACGAGCCGAGTCACCTCGAGTGAAAGATTTCGAGGAGTCGAAGATGAAGAAGAAGATAGATACCACCGGCCAAGGTGGTGCCCTGATGGACTCAGCCATTCCCAAAAGCGTAGGGTTCAGCGGCTACGTAGCTTGGAGGAAGCCGAGGCGTAATACCCTGCACACGTTGAGGAAAGCACGGCCCGATCTCGGCCGTGAAAATTCAGCAAACTTTGGAGGCGGAGACTCGTCCACAGAAGAAAGAATGGCGCCCCAAACAAACAAAAGCCGATGCGAAGGCATCGGCTGGCACAAACATGGTGTTCATACTTCCGTCGGAGTTTTGTGCTCCAAGAACCGAAGAAGTGCCAGTAGCTCAGTTTGCCCACGGCCGGTTATCTTTGAAAAGCCACGAGAGAGGAGCTACAAACATTTGAAGGCCCGACCAAAGGTTGTATCAACGGCAGCCTGTCAACAAGATGTTGGTTGACACGGGAGCGGCAGCAATATAATGCCATACTCCATGCTACGGCGTTTGGGACGCTCCAACGCAGACCGATCAAAACTAACGTAACACTAAGGACTTCAACCTACATGAAAACGCAAGGCTTCTGACAAAGATTTAAATGTGACCAATACATCTCATATGATTTAATAAGTCGTTGGAAATAGTTTAATTCTATTATACTTGATTCCAATACTTTCAAGTATCACTACAAGAAAAGTTCTCATAGACAACGTCCCAAAATCGTCCACTAAGGGGTATTTTTCGTCGCCTATGGGCCTAACCCGACGAGATGGGTTCTGTTGTCGAAACTGCGTCAGGCAAAGTCCTACGACGATTTTTCGGTCCGTCTGCTTGGGCGCCTTCCGCCACGGAAAATCGGACCGGCGCATGTGTTTTCTGGAGCCCGTTGACCGCCGACCATGCAACCGACACGTGCGTACGCCGTTAATCGCAGCAACGGCGTTAACCACTGAAACCCCGTGGTAGATGGTAGGCCCACACGAGGCCTGCCACGTCTTAAGCGGGCCGCCAGGACATAGTTTGACCGGTCAACTATATAGCTGGGCTGGTCCATTAGTTACGGGGCCGGCCTAACTCTAAGGTTGATCGTCAAAACTTAAATGGGTCACCCATTTAACATGTGGGGTCCACCTTACACCAACTGGGCCGGCCCAAGAAGCAAGTGGGCTCGGCCAAAATACGGTGGGTCCCACTTTCCCCGTTAAAGGGCCGCCCATTTAGTGCGGGGTCCACCATATAGCAAGTGGGCTGGCCAAAAACACAGGGGTCCCACTTTCCAGTTAAAGGGTCTGCCCATTTAGTATGTGGGGTCCACCATATAGCAAGTGGGCTCGCCCAACAAGATAGCGGCTGTGCCAAAACACAGGGGGTCCCACTTTCCCGTTAAAGGGCCGCCCATTTGATGTGTGGGGTCCACCATATAGCAAAGGGCCGGCCCAACAAAAAAGTGGACCGGCCAAAACACAAAGTGGTCCCACTTTCCAGCTAAAAGGCCTACCATTTAGTATGTGGGGTCCACCATATAGCAAGTGGGCCGGCCCAACAAGATAGTGGGGGCGGCCAAAACACGTGTGGGTCCCACCTTCTGTTAAAGGCCCATTTACCATGTGGGACCACCATATAGCAAATGGCCGGCCCAACAAGATAGTGGGCCGGCCCAATAAGCATGTGGAGCCCACTATCGTGTAACCGGGCCGGCCTACTAAAGAAGTGGGCCGGCCCAAAATTAAAGTGGGTCCCACACTACTGTAAGTGGGCCGGCCCAATCTGTTGTAGGGCCCTACTTGTTTGACTAGTCAACTTGCATTAAATTTCATGAGCCTAAAATCTGATATCAATGATACACACAATTACATACACAAATAAAACAAGTAGGAAAATTACAAGGCAATTAATGTGCCCAAATAAAAAATTACATAGAATCATTGAGGACTTCTATTAGCATCATCAATAACACGTTGACATTTGGCAATCGCCTTGATTGAATCTTGTGTACTCTTTGTCAACATATCAGCTACAGATCTTAAAGCAGCAATACCATGTCTTTTATAAAGTACAACCTTGAGATATTTACTGTTTGATGAAAGAAATGGTCTAGGTTGACGGCTATGAGAAGATGCATCAGAAGAAAGATCAGAACTTTTTGTGGGCCTCACTTCTAATGAAGATTGCTTCATCACAACTGCATTCTGATAATAATGCAAAACGAGTTAAACGATGAACTATGCAAACATTTATTATGCAATGTAGATATAAGATAATAACAAGTTGCATAAATGAGACAATGTATGGAACTTGTACTAAGCACAAACTTACATCATAATGTTGCACAGGGTCGCTACAGATCCTTTTTTGGCGACTATCTTCTAATGATGACTGCTTCATTAAAACTGCATTCTGGTAATATTGCAAACATAGTTACAACAATTAACTATTCAAACATGTATTACGCAATGTAGAGATCAGATAACAGCATGTAGCAGAAATAAGCACAAGATAAGATAAGATGCATGTACTAAGCACATACTGGCTCGCTGCAGGTCCTTCTCTTGCGTGCACTAGTCGTGGTCAACATGCCTGTCATTTTAGGTTCAGCCATCAAGTGAAATGCTAATCCTCCTGCTCCATTGTCCTTAATATGTGTTTAGATATCACATTTAAGACCAAGTCAGCTGGTTTCAAATAACAAAAAACTTGAGCTGCCAAATGAATAAGCCAATATTTACCAGATATCAGATTAAAACCAACTAGATGTTGCTTTGCATGAGATACGAATTTCAGACATTCAGATTTAGAGTAGGGTAATGCCAAGGTTTTCCACATAAAGTAAACTGGCATTAAGAATGACCAAATGTCAGGTTCAAATCACCTTCGCAGTTTCTCCAAGACAAGCATATCAAATAGGCAGAAACATAGTAAAGCATGAATGGCATTGCTATGGCAGGGTTCCAAGTGTTAATCTCTTGCATAAGGAACAATGCATATAGGTTATAGATAATAACGGAAGTAAACTGCCAAAATTACCAACCAAGAACTCAGATTCCAACCTTCCCTAGCGTCCCCGCTGTTAATGTTGGATGTTCTAATAAGTGGTTCGCATGATCAATCCCTAGGAAAAATAACATTGACAAGTCAGTCTACGATAATACAAAGACCAGACATGCACGCAGCAATAACTATATAAGCTAAAGACGAGGTATAAGAGCAAGCAGATTGGAAATGCACATAGCATGATTATAAAAGCAGTGTGAGAATAGCAGACACGAGAAAACAGCTAGCGGCTAGCGGTGAGCTAATGACGTGGTATAAGAACAAGCAGATTGGAAATGCCCATAGCATGACTATAAAAGCAGTGCGACAATAGCATGCAGTACAAAAACAGTTGGCAGCAAATGAATGGGTATAAGGCTATAAATATGTGGATGCACACAGGTGTCAGTAGAATGAACAGGATGGTAGCGACCGGATAATGCTTTTGTACTGTACAATATTTAAACAAACTTCATGCGAAGCAACACATCAAGAAAGTTAACGGCATATGAGATCTGCAAATAACTACACAAAACATGGCTAAAGAAACACCGCGATCTAACGGGCCAGCGTACTAACCAAGCTGCGGCGGGGTGGACGGGGGCGGCAACTTGCATTCCAGCGGCGGCGAACGCGGGAGACGATGAATCGACCGTTTCAGAGAAGCGGGCGTTAGTGAAGCAGATCATGGTTGGCTGGCAAGGGATTCGGTGAGGTTGATACAGCCGCTGCGGCGAGGTAGTCGGTGGCGAGGTCGGCGGTGAAGCAGATCCGTCGGTGGCGAGGTCGGCGGTGAAGCAGATCCGTCGGTGGCGAGGTCGGCGGTGAAGCGATCCGTCGGTGACGAGGGCGGCGGGGGAGCGGATCAGGTGGGTGGACAGCCAACACGATCAAGGCTACGCTGTGGAGGAGTATGCCGGCGGCGAAGCAGATCTAGTACTGTAGAGAGTCGAGCTTTGGCGTGTGAGAGTATTTTTGAGCTAATGGGGCGAATGGTTGGTGGGTGGGTGTGGGCTGTGGGGAGGGTTCGGGATCTAGGCAAGATATTTCATTGTTACCGAATGAGCCCTCCATGGTCGGTGGGTTGTAGCTTCCGGACCAGGGTTAAAAGGGTAAAACTGGTCACGGGATTTTCGAATGGATGCGGCGGGATGATTTGGCGCGCGGCCGAAATTTTCAGTTTCAAGCTACGAGCAGAACGACAAAAATAATGTTCTTCCCCAGGGAGCTCTCATTTCTTCCTCTTCTCTTTCTCTCTCTCTCCCACTCCCCCGGCTCCTCTCCCCCTTCTCTCCGGCGGGCTCGCCGGCCGGAGACGAGGCCGACTTCTCTATGTATATTGTACACCCTCCGAACTAAATTAATTGATTCAACTTTCCTTAGACGTGTATGTATCTAGAGTAAAAACATGTGTGGATACATCCATATTTAGATAAGCAAAGTTGAGTCAGCTAATTTGGATCCGAGGGAGTTAGTGTTGTTGTAAGCTTAGATCCAGTGTTTCCCATGAGCAGAATGGCGCAATGGAGTCGGGGATCTCGTCATCGGCTTCAGATCTGGCCTATGGTGAATCTGGCGGATCTTGTCGGCCAAACCCCGATCTGGTGCCATCAATGTGATGGCGCTAACGGTGAGGCTTGCTTTGGTCAGTGCTTCAGATCTGGCCAATGGGGAAGTCAAGCTGCTAAAGTTCACAAGCTCGGGGCATACGACGGCGTCATCCGTCTTGCCCGTGCACATCTTGGCCTTTCAGCGGCCCTTCTCAGAGCCAATATGCCGTTGCTGAGGCCCTTCTTCTCCTTCGTCCTGGCGACTACCGGCGACACCGTCCCAAGTGGTGCGTCCCCGGCGACGGAGTTGCTGGAAAGGATGCGGAGCAGAGATCTGATGTGCGGTCGAGAAGGACTCGATTGATTTTCTTCTATATGTTTTGGGGTCCTTTTTGTAAAGTTGCAGGTTCTATTAGTTATTGTCTAGTACTTTTGGTCCTCTATGTAATTTTTTGGACTAGTTTCCATTGGCACTGATAAACTTGAATTTTGACAAGTTCACGGGAAAAAAATTCTTTGCACATATGGCCTATCATGTATAAACATTCTTGAGATTTAAACTATATGTAATGTGCCATGCATTAACCCTAAACCATATATATGTAACTAACCCTAGCTGATCAAACCCTACTTAATTAAAACAAATAACCCTAAACTATACGCATGCACTTTATGCGCAAAGGCGCGGGTGCCTCTAATAATGTGTGTGCGCACTCGATCGATGATCCCTAAACCTTATACAACCCTGAAACCCTAATCCCTAATCCCTAAACCCTAACACCCTAAACACTAAACCCTATACCCTAAACCCGAACCCTAACCCTAAACCCTAATTAAACCCTATATATAGGCCAACGACACTTAATTGTGCATCAAGCAGGCCAGCCTCGCGGTCCTCTAATTAAATTAAATGTGCCATGCATTAACCCTAAACCATATATATGTAACTAACCATAGCTAATCAACCCTACTTAATGAAAACACATAACCCTAAACTATACTAGCTATAACCCGATATAATAAAAACATGCTCTATATATAGCAGCTAGCTAGCAAACCGTAGATTAACACCAATTAATATATACATGGCCTATATCGATCATGTTGTATAACATATCCCTGAGATTCATTAATTAATTATATAATTATCGTGATAAATTAATTAACTTTAATTTTGACAAGTTCTCTCGAATGAAAACACATTTGATTAAGTTGCCTCATAATATATATATAATTAGTGTGCATGCATGGCCTACCATGCATTCGTGCATATATTTTAATGTATATTTGAACATATTCTTGGGGATTTCAATCTCTCTCTCTCGATCATCTATATATCGTTGTTGCCAAAAAAACACACATATATATGCATGCAATTTATGGGTAAAGGCGCGGGTGCCTCTAATAATGTGTGTGCGCACTCGATCGATGATCCCTAAACCTTAAACAACCCTAAAACCTTAAATCCCTAATCGCTAATCCCTAATCCCTAAACCTAAACACCCTAAACACTAAACCCTAAACCCTAGACCCTAAACCCTAACCCTAACCCTAAACCCTAGCTAACCCTAAACCCTAATTAAACCCTATGTATAGGCCAACGACACTTAATTGTGCATCGAGCAGGCCAGGGGTGCCTCGCGGTCCTCTAATTAAATTAAATGTGCCATGCATTAACCCTAAACCATATATATGTAACTAACCCTAGCTAATCAACCCTACTTAATGAAAACACATAACCCTAAACTATACTAGCTATAACCCGATCTAATAAAAACATGCTCTATATATAGCAGCTAGCTAGCAAACCGTAGATTAACACCAATTAATATATACATGGCCTATATCGATCATGTTGTATAACATATCCCCGAGATTCATTAATTAATTATATAATTATCGTGATAAATTAATTAACTTTAATTTTGACAAGTTCTCTCGAATGAAAACACATTTGATTAAGTTGCCTCATAATATATATATATATATATATATATATATAGTTAGTGTGCATGCATGGCCTACCATGCATTCGTGCATATATTTTAATGTATATTTGAACATATTCTTGGGGATTTCAATCTCTCTCTCTCGATCATCTATATATCGTTGGTGGCCAAAAAACACACATATATATGCATGCAATTTATGGGTAAAGGCGCGGGTGCCTCTAATAATGTGTGTGCGCACTCGATCGATGATCCCTAAACCTTAAACAACCCTAAAACCTTAAATCCCTAATCGCTAATCCCTAATCCCTAAACCTAAACACCCTAAACACTAACCCTAAACCCTAGACCCTAGACCCTAACCCTAACCCTAACCCTAAACACTAGCTAACCCTAAACCCTAATTAAACCCTATGTATAGGCCAACGACACTTAATTGTGCATCGAGCAGGCCAGGGGTGCCTCGCGGTCCTCTAATTAAATTAAATGTGCCATGCATTTACCCTAAACCATATATATGTAACTAACCCTAGCTAATCAACCCTACTTAATGAAAACACATAACCCTAAACTATACTAGCTATAACCCGATCTAATAAAAACATGCTCTATATATAGCAGCTAGCTAGCAAACCGTAGATTAACACCAATTAATATATACATGGCCTATATCGATCATGTTGTATAACATATCCCTGAGATTCATTAATTAATTATATAATTATCGTGATAAATTAATTAACTTTAATTTTGACAAGTTCTCTCGAATGAAAACACATTTGATTAAGTTGCCTCATAATATATATATATATAATTTGTATGCATGCATGGCCTACCATGCATTCGTGCATATATTTTAATGTATATTTGAACATATTCTTGGGGATTTCAATATCTCTCTCTCGATCATCTATATATCGTTGGTGGCCAAAAAACACACATATATATGCATGCAATTTATGCGTAAAGGCGCGGGTGCCTCTAATAATGTGTGTGCTCGATCGATGATCCCTAAACCTTAAACAACCCTAAAACCTTAAATCCCTAATCGCTAATCCCTAATCCCTAAACCTAAACACCCTAAACACTAAACCCTAAACCCTAGACCCTAAACCCTAACCCTAAACCCTAGCTAACCCTAAACCCTAATTAAACCCTATGTATAGGCCAACGACACTTAATTGTGCATCGAGCAGGCCAGGGGTGCCTCGCGGTCCTCTAATTAAATTAAATGTGCCATGCATTAACCCTAAACCATATATATGTAACTAACCCTAGCTAATCAACCCTACTTAATTAAAACACATAACCCTAAACTATACTAGCTAGCTATAACCCGATCTAATAAAAACATGCTCTATATATAGCAGCTAGCTAGCAAACCGTAGATTAACACCAATTAAAATATACATGGCCTATATCGATCATGTTGTATAACATATCCCTGAGATTCATTAATTAATTATATAATTGTCGTGATAAATTAATTAACTTGAATTTTGACAAGTTCTCTCGAATGAAAACACATTTGATTAAGTTGCCTCATAATATATATATAATTAGTGTGCATGCATGGCCTACAATGCATTCGTGCATATATTTTAATGTATATTTGAACATATTCTTGGGGATTTCAATCTCTCTCGATCATCTATATATCGTTGGTGGCCAAAAAACACACATATATACGCATGCACTTTATGCGTAAAGGCGCGGGTGCCTCTAATAATGTGTGTGCGCACTCGATCGATGATCCCTAAACCTTAAACAACCCTAAATCCCTAATCCCTAATCCCGAAACCCTAAACACCCTAAACACTAAACCCTAAACCCTAGACCCTAGACCCTAACCCTAACCCTAACCCTCTACCCTAGCTAACCCTAAACCCTAATTAAACCCTATGTATAGGCCAACGACACTTAATTGTGCATCGAGCAGGCCAGGGGTGCCTCGTGGTCCTCTAATTAAATTAAATGTGCCATGCATTAACCCTAAACCATATATATGTAACTAACCCTAGCTAATCAACCCTACTTAATTAAAACACATAACCCTAAACTATACTAGATATAACCCGATCTAATAAAAACATGCTCTATATGTAGCAGCTAGCTAGCAAACCGTAGATTAACACCAATTAATATATACATGGCCTATATCGATCATGTTGTATAACATATCCCTGAGATTCATTAATTAATTATATAATTATCATGATAAATTAATTAACTTTAATTTTGACAAGTTCTCTCGAATGAAAACACATTTGATTAAGTTGCCTCATAATATATATATATATATAATTAGTGTGCATGCATGGCCTACCATGCATTCGTGCATATATTTTAATGTATATTTGAACATATTCTTGGGGATTTCAATCTCTCTCTCTCTCTCATCATATATCGTTGGTGGCCAAAAAACACACATATATATGCATGCAATTTATGGGTAAAGGCGCGGGTGCCTCTAATAATGTGTGTGTGCACTCGATCGATGATCCCTAAACCTTAAACAACCCTAAAACCTTAAATCCCTAATCGCTAATCCCTAATCCCTAAACCTAAACACCCTAAACACTAAACCCTAAACCCTAGACCCTAAACCCTAACCCTAAACCCTAGCTAAACCCTAAACCCTAATTAAACCCTATGTATAGGCCAACGACACTTAATTGTGCATCGAGCAGGCCAGGGGTGCCTCGCGGTCCTCTAATTAAATTAAATGTGCCATGCATTAACCCTAAACCATATATATGTAACTAACCCTAGCTAATCAACCCTACTTAATTAAAACACATAACCCTAAACTATACTAGCTAGCTATAACCCGATCTAATAAAAACATATATATATATATATATATATATATATATATATATATATATATATCGCTAGCTAGCAAACCGTAGATTAACACCAATTAAAATATACATGGCCTATATCGATCATGTTGTATAACATATCCCTGAGATTCATTAATTAATTATATAATTATCGTGATAAATTAATTAACTTGAATTTTGACAAGTTCTCTCGAATGAAAACACATTTGATTAAGTTGCCTCATAATATATATATAATTAGTGTGCATGCATGGCCTACATGCATTCGTGCATATATTTTAATGTATATTTGAACATATTCTTGGGGATTTCAATCTCTCTCTCGATCATCTATATCGTTGGTGGCCCAAAAACCACACATATATACGCATGCACTTTATGCGTAAAGGCGCGGGTGCCTCTAATAATGTGTGTGCGCACTCGATCGATGATCCCTAAACCTTAAACAACCCTAAATCCCTAATCCCTAATCCCTAAACCCTAAACACCCTAAACACTAAACCCTAAACCCTAGACCCTAAACCCTAACCCTAACCCTCTACCCTAGCTAACCCTAAACCCTAATTAAACCCTATGTATAGGCCAACGACACTTAATTGTGCATCGAGCAGCCCAGGGGTGCCTCGCGGTCCTCTAATTAAATTAAATGTGCCATGCATTAACCCTAAACCATATATATGTAACTAACCCTAGCTAATCAACCCTACTTAATTAAAACACATAACCCTAAACTATACTAGATATAACCCGATCTAATAAAAACATGCTCTATATATATAGCAGCTAGCTAGCAAACCGTAGATTAACACCAATTAAAATATACATGGCCTATATCAATCATGTTGTATAACATATCCCTGAGATTCATTAATTAATTATATAATTATCGTGATAAATTAATTAACTTTAATTTTGACAAGTTCTCTCGAATGAAAACACATTTGATTAAGTTGCCTCATAATATATATATATATATAATTAGTGTGCATGCATGGCCTACAATGCATTCGTGCATATATTTTAATGTATATTTGAACATATTCTTGGGGATTTCAATCTCTCTCTCTCTCGATCATCTATATATCGTTGGTGGCCCAAAAAACACACATATATACGCATGCACTTTATGCGTAAAGGCGCGGGTGCCTCTAATAATGTGTGTGCGCACTCGATCGATGATCCCTAAACCTTAAACAACCCCTAAAACCTTAAATCCCTAATCCCTAATCCCTAAACCCTAAACACCCTAAACACTAAACCCTAAACCCTAGACCCTAAACCATAACCCTAACCCTAACCCTAACCCTAACCCTAAACCCTAGCTAACCCTAAACCCTAATTAAACCCTATGTATAGGCCAACGACACTTAATTGTGCATCGAGCAGGCCAGGGGTGCCTCGCGGTCCTCTAATTAAATTAAATGTGCCATGCATTAACCCTAAACCATATATATGTAACTAACCCTAGCTAATCAACCCTACTTAATTAAAACACATAACCCTAAACTATACTAGCTAGCTATAACCCGATCTAATAAAAACATGCTCTATATATAGCAGCTAGCTAGCAAACCGTAGATTAACACCAATTAAAATATACATGGCCTATATCGATCATGTTGTATAACATATCCCTGAGATTTATTAATTAATTATATAATTATCGTGATAAATTAATTAACTTGAATTTTGACAAGTTCTCTCGAATGAAAACACATTTGATTAAGTTGCCTCATAATATATATATAATTAGTGTGCATGCATGGCCTACCATGCATTTGTGCATATATTTTAATGTATATTTGAACATATTCTTGGGGATTTCAATCTCTCTCTCGATCATCTATATATATCGTTGGTGGCCAAAAAAACACACATATATACGCATGCACTTTATGCGTAAAGGCGCGGGTGCCTCTAATAATGTGTGTGCGCACTCGATCGATGATCCCTAAACCTTAAACAACCCTACTCCCTAAACCCTAAACACCCTAAACACTAAACCCTAGACCCTAAACACCCTAAACACTAAACCCTAAACCCTAGACCCTAAACACCGTAAACACTAAACCCTAAACCCTAAACACCCTAAACACTAATTAAACCCTAAACCCTAGACCCTAAACACCCTAAACACTAGAACCCTAAACCCTAGACCCCAAATACCCTAAACACTAAACCCTAGACCCTAAACGCTGAACCCTAAACGTACCCTAGACCCTAGCTAAACACCCTAAACACTAAACCCTAAACCCTAAACCCTAGCTAACCCTAAACCCTAATTAAACCCTATATATAGGCCAACGACACTTAATTGTGCATCAAGCAGGCCAGGGGTGCCTCGCGGTCCTCTAGTTAAATTAAATGTGCCATGCATTAACCCTAAACCATATATATATAACTAACCCCTAGCTAATCAAACCATAGTTAATTAAAACACATAACCCTAAACTATACTAGCTAGCTATAACCCGATCTAATAAAAACATGCTCTATATATAGCAGCTAGCTAGCAAATTAAACGGTAGATTAACACCAATTAATATATACATGGCCTATATCGATCATATGTTGTATAACATCTCCCTGAGATTCATTAATTAATTATATAATTATCGATGATAAATTAATTAACTTGAATTTTGACAAGTTCTCTCGAATGAAAACACATTTGATTAAGTTTCCTCATAATATATATATATAATTAGTGTGCATGCATGGCCTACCATGCATGCATTCGTGCATATATTTTAATATATATTTGAACATATTCTTGGGGATTTCAATCTCTCTCTCTCGATCATCTATATATCGTTGGTGGCCAAAAAACACACACATATACGCATGCACTTTATGCGCAAAGGCGCGTGTGCCTCTAATAATGTGTGTGTGCGCACTCGATCGATGATCCCTAAACCTTAAACCCTAAATAAACCCTAATCCCTAATCCCTAAACCCTAAACACCATAAACATTAAACCCTAGACCCTAAACCCTAACCTCCTAACCCTAAACCCTAAACCCTAATTAAACCCTATATATAGGCCAATGACACTTAATTGTGCATCAAGCAGGCCAGGGGTGCCTCGCGGTCCTCTAATTAAATTAAATGTGCCATGCATATATATATGTGTTTAATTTGGGGATTTCAATCGCTCTCTCGTATGTAGCTCTCTCTCTACCTCTCTCTCTCTCTCTGTCTCTCTCTCTCGTTAATTGGTGGCCAACAACACACACATGCACTTTGTGCGCAAAGGCATGCGCCTCTAATAATGTGTGCGCAGTCGATCGATCTAGTTTTGATTAATCATAGCACACAAATAAAGAAGTTGTATTTGAATCCACACAACCTAATCTAAAACACATAACCCCTAACATGGCCTAATTAATTAACCCCTTCTCTCTACCTAATTAGTGGAAATTGCACAAAATCAAAAGGGGTCCCTCACTAATTATGCATATCTGCTAGATTGTGATAAACTTTTGCCCCATATATATTTGGTGGATGGGTGCATCTTGGCATGTAAAACAATTAGTGTTTGCAAATGGCGTTGTCAAAATTTATGTACAAATGATTTCTTTCCATCCAAAGTGCATAAAATGGGAGTTTTAATGAAGAAAGTACAAATAAAACAGCTCAACATGCTTCCACACCCCGATTTTCACACGAAGTAGAGCATATTTAAAGGATAATTCCAGAGTTTTACTATTTTTCAAGCAACTTTGCTAATTTTCCCCCACTCACATGACTTTATGTCGATTTAACGAAAATATGGCGAATTTAAACTACATGGGCGGGATAGTTTGAATTGTGCGCGCGGCAAAGGGAACCGCCTAATCCTCAACCTTGTGCATGGCAAATTACACACGCAACTCCATTAAACGCCACCTACCGACCTTAATTATCACCCCGGCGGCCCGGCCGCATGACCCCCCACCCACCCCTACACAACTTATCCCCGTCCGTGCGAAGAGCTTCCCCTCCCCGTCCCGTCCGTGCGAAGAAGAAGCTTCCCCTCCCCGTCGTTCTTCTCGAGACGCACCGGCGGTCAAGTTGATCCACGGTAGGGCTGCTATCTCTAGCTCAATCATGTATCGGCAGGACAAGACGGCCTAACGATTTATATTTTCTTGATGCTGCTAAAAAAATTCGTCAGTATGCTCGAACTAATTGGCACTTTATAGTTTTCCGCTCGATTTGTCATCGATCAATTTGTTCATTTGCGTGGGCATATAGAGTCAGTTCTGCACTCGATCCGTTAATTTGCTGAAATGCCATGGCAGAGTTTTGTACACGATCTGTTTGCTAAAATGTCGATGGGCATTTTTTGTTTTGTACTCGACATGATTGCTGAAATGCATAATCATGTAGTATAGTTTTGTACTCGATGGATATACATTTCCTACTTCGCCTTAAATTAATCACCAACCACTGTATCTCATAATTAAACAGATGGACAGAACTTGGATACTGCATGGACACTTATGTTCCCCTTCATATATAAATGGTGTTCAACCCTTTATGGGGTTTATTAGAGCTCATGAAGGTCACAACCTGGACGTGTATTGCCCGCGCTGCACATGTATGAATGGTGAGAAGAGGCCTCACCCTGTAGTGGCAGATCATTTACACATTTTTGGGATGGACCGCACATATGTTAGGCGGGTTTAGCATGGTGAACCATATAATGATCCTTTAGCAGGAGAAGCAGATCTTGCTCACACTGTATGTGTGCTGGCATATGTAGTTAATTATTTATATTGATGCTGCCGCTGTTTCAATCAATAGTTTGCATTGCTGTGCAAGGTTCTGTACTCAAATTTAACTTGTTGCAGATGGATGGACGGGAAGGAGAGAAAAAGCGCTTGCTTCAGGAAACGGGTTTCAGCTCTGGGACATGTGTTGTGCCAGATGAGAAGGTAAATATGTAAAACGGCATTTGTTCAGGTTGCATCCCTTAGATGTTTGTCTAATCGGTTGATGTACTAATTGCAGAAGCATAGAGTTGAAGAGGTCTCTCAGTTTGATGGGAGATTTGAAGATGAATCTCAGTTTGATGCACCTGTGGATGGTACTGATGACGAGCCTTTCATAGACGAAGGTCCTGCACCTGAGATTATCCAGCCTACAGAAGGAGGCCGTGGACCGAGTACACAGTTTGCGTTGAAGTGGATGCACGCCCGGAGATCATCAGGGGCGTCCGGGTAGTCTCAAGACCACCCAGCCCTGATGCACCTGTGGATGGTACTGATGACGAGCCTCTCATAGACGAAGGTCCTGCACCTGAGATTATCCAGCCTACAGAAGGAGGCCGTGGACCGAGTACACAGCTTTGCGTTGAAGAGGATGCACACCCGGAGATCATCAGGGGCGTCCCGGTAGTCTCAGGACCACCCAGCCCTGATGCAAAATGTTGAGCTACTTTATGATTCGTACTCTTATGTTCTGGTGCTGTAGTATGTTATGATTTGTACGCCTTTGGCGCTAGATTAAGCATTCAGTGGATGATCGCGTTGCAAAATTCGACACCCACACAATCAGTTCATCGTATGAGTAGTAGCACAATTACTTCTACAGCGATTCCTGCCAGCGCATTAGTTGGTAGCATGAAACACTTTCAGGTACTCCCCTCTGATTCATATTAATTGACTCAATTCTGTCTAGATATGGATGTATCTAGATGCATTTGTTAACTAGACTAACAAACTTGAGTCAGTTAATATGAATCCGTGTAAACCGCCCAGTCCTCGAGCAGCTAGTTTATTGACTCTGGACTCCAAGCCTCTCGCGGCAAGCCATCGACGAAGCTTTGACCAGATCTTGGCCCGCAATTTTTTGTGTGTGGCGAATAGCAAAGCTTTGACCAGTTCCTCTCGGGATACAGCACGCCGGTGAGCTTGCACGGTTGCCATGAGCACTTTCCGGCGGAACTTCCTCTTCAGCGCCCTCAAGCCGCTGCTGCGAGACAGCACGCAGTGCCTCGAGGTGGACGGAATTCTGGATCTCAGGGCGGGGGGTCCGCATCGTCCGGGAACGATCTCCAGCGGGTTAACGAGGACATGCATGGCGGCCAGGGGATTTGTTTTTTTTTTGAGCTTGGGATTTGGGGTTTTTTCGGATAGGGGAGGAGGAACCGAGGAAGAGGAAGGAACAGCCGCGTGCTTGGCGCGTGGCGGTGTGCTTGAATTTCGAATTTTTGTGAAATGTTTCATTTCCCCGCTACAATTCGGGGGTTTCTTGACGCGCCAATGCGTCCCGCCGGGCAGCTTCAAGTGAATTTGGGGTGCCACACTATGGGCCCTAGTTTCAGTGAGACATGTAATGACTAGTCACATCAGTAAGTTCACTGTGTAATAAAATATGTTACCCCTCCCCTTTATGTAGCACCCCTTCTCTCCCGATCGAGTGCCGATTGCCGACGGATGCAAGCCGCTAGCTCGATCCCCTCCTTTCGCCTCCACCGTCCAGGCATCCAGCTTGGAGGGGCAAGCTGCATCTAGACCAAGCGGATTAGGTAGGACTAGTAATGTTCTTTCCTTTCTCGAGATCGGTTCTTTTTTCCTCTCCTCGATATCTTGCGCATCTCTTTCCTATTCTGGGCGAAGGGGTGTCTTTCTGGTCACCCTCGAGCTGGGAGTGATTGATGGGGGTGGGGGCGGGGGCTACCTTTGCTTGGATTGGGGTGTTCTTCCTTTATTTGTCGACATTTGCAACCTTTGTAGTTTCTGCTGATCCTCACTGTATCTTTTGTCAGCTTGTACAGGAAAGGTAAGACCTCGGCGGTGGGGGCAATGGAGCGTAAGGCCACCACGCATGTGGGCAGTTGGCTGAGCCTGAGCTGCGTCCCCAGCCCCGCGAAGCAGGTACTCCGTTTGCTTATCCACTCTTTACCTTTTAAGTGTCTCTCTGCATCCTCAATCTGTTCCTGTTCTGGAATATGCTTAAAGTAGCACATGTCTTCAGCTGTTTGTGCGTAAAGCCTCTGTGACACCATGCTCTATATTCTCTGTATCAGGTTGGTACCTCCAGGTTCCGTGCTGAGGCTATGGGGAACGAGAATAGCGCCCCACCTGCTGCAGGAGCATGGCCCGATCTGCAGCACAAGAAGCGAAATGCCACTGCCGAGCTGGGCAGGGACCGCCCAGGGGTAATTTTTTTAACCAACTTACCATGATGTAGTCTGAATCTGATACTCCCTCAGATCCAAATTAATTGACTCAACTATCTGTAGATACGGATGTATCTAGATGTGTTTTAGCTCTAGATACTACTGCCTCCATCCCAAAGCTTTGGGCTTATATTATTTTTAGAAAGTCAAACTATACCATGTTTGACTAAGCTTTTACCAAAAATCAGTAACATGCAAAATACAAAATTAATATCATTAAATAGATAATAAAATATATTTTCCTACGGTATCTACACAGTATTATATTTGTTGATAGAATGTTCTAAAATTTTGGTCAAACTTTGCTTGTTTTGATTTCTCAAAAATAAATAAGGCTTAAGCTTTTGGATGGTGGTAGTACATTCATATCTAGACAAAGCTGAGTTAACTAGTTTTTTTGTCTGTCCATAGCTAGTGTTCACGCTGCAAAAGGCTAAGAGCATCCACTATATGCATCAGTCTATCTCATACAGTAATTCAATATCACTGCTGAGGTCTGCCTTTTGTTTTGCTATTCATATGCAGACTGAAACTTTAGGGCCTTTACTCAAAAGGAAGATCAAAACTGCGGCTGATCAGGCTGCCAGTATGTTGATGCCGCCCCCATCTTCTAAATGCCTCTACAAGCACAAGGCCACGCGCCAGCTGGGTGGTGATCTTTTAATGAATATGGTATATTTTCTTAATCCACAAAACATGCCTTGATTTTTCTCTGTTTATTGTCGGTTTTTTCTATGCTTGCCAAAAGTTTACAACAACAACAACAACAACCAAGCCTTTCAGTCCCAAACAAGTTGGGGTAGGCTAGAGTTGAAACCCATAAGATCTCGAAGCCAAAAGTTTAGAAACACCAAATTCGTTTGCTTACAATCATCATACAGTAATGTTCATCTACTCCAGTTCCCCTAACCCAACAAAAAATGATGTTAATTACGATTTTTAGATTAAAAGAGCACCATTAGGCGCTGTTAATTACGACTTTGAGATTAAAATGTCATTTGCAATTGTTAATTACAATTTTGAGACAAATGGTTAGTTTAACCTCGATCTCTTCTGCTCTCCATTTTTCCCAACCGAACAAAAATGTAACCATTCCATTCCTCTGAAATGGAACCATTCCATTCCATTCCACGCTGTTTCAGAACCGAACACACCCTTGCATTGTTGTGAACTGTTGTCCATACACGGCCATACCCTTCCACTTACATCCAGCACTATATGCATCAGTCTGTCTCAGAGTCATTCAATATCACTGCTGAGATCTGTTCCCATTCTTATGCAGGCTGAAACTGCTGCGCCTTTACTCAAGTGGATGCAAAATGAGGCTAATGAGGCTGCTGTGAGGACGATGGTGCCGGCACCATCTTCCGAAAACCTCTACAAGCACGAGGCCATGGGCCAGCTGGGTGGTGACCTTTTAATGAATCTGGTATATTTTCTTAATCCACATACATGATTTCATTATTATCTGTTTAATTACTGTTGGCTTTGTCTAATGCTTACCAAAAGTTCAGAAACACTGCGTTTGCTTACAATCATCATACACTAATTTTTCACTTTTCAGTCTGTCTCATCCAGTATATAAACTGTTGATTTCCATTGGCTTCTTTTGTAATCATTTGCATTGTTGTCAACTGTTCTCTATGCACAACCCTATTCTTCCACTTACACCCCGCACTATTTGCATCAGTCTATCTCATAGATTTATTAAATATCAATGATGAGTTCTGTTGCTATTCATATGCAGGATGAAACTTCTGTGCCTCTACTCAAATGGATAAAAAATGATCCTGATGAGGCTGCTGTGAAGACGATGGTGCTGCCACCATCTTCTGAAAACCTCCTCAAGCACAAGGCCACGGGCCAGCTGGGTGGTACCCTTTTCAGTAAGCAGGTATATTTTCTTAATCCTCATACATGATTTGATTTTTGTCTGTTTATTGCCGGCTTTGTCTAATGCTTACCAATAGTTCAGAAACACACACACCTATTCTTCCACTTACATCCAGCACTATATGCATCAGTGTCTCATAGATTCATTTTATATATCACTGCTGATGTCTGTTGCTCTTCAATTTTCATATGCAGACTGAAACTGCTAAGCCTTCATTGGTCAAAAGGATTGCAACTGCTGCTGATGAGGCATCTGCAGAGGCTGCCACCAAGTTACTGTCAGCCCCACCTTCTGGATGCTTATATAAGCTCAAGTCCAAGGACCAGCCGGGCCGTAACCATCCAAGGGTTCGGGTATATTTTCTTAAGCCACATATACATGCCATGATTTATGTCTGATATTATCACTGGCTCTGTCTAATGCTTTTTGGAATTCGGAAACACCAAATTAGCATGCTTATATTCATCATACACTAATTTTTCACTGTTCAGTTTGTAACATAGTGTTATGCACTCGCTTGTCAACATTTGCATTGCTCTGAACTATGCACTTTACACAACCTAATTCTTCCACTTACATTCAGCGCTACGCACCAGTAGTACCTCCCATGTTTCCTTCACCATCCCGATGCCGAGCTTGCGGGAATATGGCGGGCCCATGTACATACCCCGCATATAACACCTCCTATGGCTCTATCTACCTTTCTAGTAGCTCCTTCACAGAGTTACAGGTATGTATTCTCAGTGGTTTAGCATGAATTGGCATATAGTAAAGTCTTGTTTTTAGTCTTCCTGCTTCTTACATTTGTATCAATTTTCACATGCAGACTGTACCTTGTGAACTTCGTCCAATGATTAACCAGATGTGTCCGCATGAAGGGTCTTTCACTATGCATGGCAATGGCAAATTGATGAACACCTACACGGTCTATGAGGTGTATGTCTACAAGACGCAGGCCATCACATATTTGTATGGACATGATTGGAGAAAGTTTGCTTTTGACTACGGTCTGAAGAAGGGCGACGAGCTGAGGATCAGAAACTCAAACGGGCAGATATACGTAACTGCTTACAGAGTTGGAGACACTTCCAAATATATAATATGTAACTTTTTTCTACTCATATCTTTTGATAACTGCATTCTGAGCAGTTGTTCTAAACCATTCCCTCTGTTCTAGCTTGCTGGGTTTAACATGATCAAAGCTGCAGATCCCCTGATGGAACAGGAGCGGATGTCACAAAGGGCAACCACACCAGCACCGGCACCGGCTTCCCACTCTCCTGCATCAGCACCGGTTCCTGTACCAGCTCCGTTTACTGCATCTACCCAGCAGTCCCCTACATCAGCATTGGTTCCTGTAGAGGCCCCATATACTACACATGCCCAGCAGGCTCCTGCATCAGCACTGGTTCCTCTAGCTGCACCGTTTACTGCACCTGCCCAACAGTCTCCTGCATCAGCACCGGTTCCTCTAGAGGCACCGTTTATGCACCTGCCCAGCAGTCTCCTGCATCAGCACCAGCTCGTGTACCAGCCCAGGCTCCTGCACCTGCCCCAGCCAGATCACCGAGGTCTCAGCTCATTGCTGTGGCCACCCGTGTGGTGACCAGGACGCATCTGAAGGCTATGTTCGTGAGTATATGACAGCATAACTGCTCTTATCTTGATGTCTTCTCTGCTCAAAGTCTCACATGGTTCAGTGCATTGGTGCCATTGACTAATTTTTGGTGGTATCTCTTGCTTTGAATCAGAAATTGCCTAAAAGTATCTCCAAGGATCTCAATGCTGGCCGAAGGGGCAAGATATCCCTCGTCATGGAGAGTGAAGGTCTCACCGTGGAGGGACGGTACTCCGTCAGTCCCACAGATGGCCGCTTGGCTGTTACTTCCAGGTGGAAAAAGTTCATTGACGGTGCCAAACTTCGCATTGGATCAAAGTTGAAGGTCAAGATCTTTCGATGCCGCTGTGACATGCTGGTCATAAAGTTCGCGGTTGTCTAGTTCTGTTGTCCCATGAGCCCTTAGCAAATGCATTTGTAGTTATACTTATATAAGGTTATCTTATCTGAACTGCTAATTAATTGTATGGGTGGTAAAACTCTGGCAAGCTTTTGCTCTTAGCAAGTATGTATGTATGATCAGCTATTATGATAACTAATGTTTGTGTTCATCTTAATTTGCATTAGAAAAAAACTTAATTTCTATTTTGGCTGACCTGTTAGAGAACTATCAGATTGAACCCACAACATGATTCAAATAGATTCATTACACCGAGCCACATGTCTTGACCTTGCTATACACTACTTCCATTAATCAGTGCAAGAAGGCTTACCTGAGCTGCCTGAACCATGGCAGATTCGAATCCACCTTATCTATCTAGAAATACAACCTTTGCAGAAAGAGGATTTGCAGTATGGGGAGGCTGACATTGGGGACCCATGAGCCAGCAGCGTCGTCAACGTTTTAAAGGTGGCAGGAGATCGAAAGAAAAAATAAGCCAAAAATCAGTTGGTAAACAAATTCAAGAAAAGAAACATTTACCTTTCTGAGAGGATGACATGCGGGACCCATGAGGCAGCAGCATCCTCAACTATTTCAAGGCGGCAGGGGATCAAAAGAAAAAAGGAAATAGCCAGAAATTAATTAGGGTCAAAAATAAATCCATCAAAGGAAACTTTTATTGTTCATAGAGGATGACATGTGGGACCGACTTGCCAGCTGCGTCGTCATCGTTTCAAAGGGGGCAGGGGATCAAAAGAAAAAGGCAAATAGCCAGAAATTAGGGGAAAAAAATAAATCCAACAAAGGAAACTTTTATTGTTCATAGAGGATGACATGCGGGACCCATGAGCCAGCAGCTTCCTCAACGTTTCAAAGTCGGCATGAGATTGAAAGAAAAAGGCAAGTGACATAATATCAGGAGCCAAAAATAATCCAAGAAAAGAAACTTTATTGTACATAGAGGATGACATGCGGGTCCCATTTTGTAGCAGCGGTCTCAACGCTTCCAAGGCGGCACAGGACCAAAAGAAAAATGAAGTAGCCAGAAATCAGGGTGTGAAAAAAATCCAAGAAAAGAAAGATTTCAATTGGGCTGTATCTGGACATCTGGGCCTTCGAACTATCCTGCTGGGCCTTTTGACTCGTACAATTTCAGCCCACTCCAAAACAGGAAAGGTCGGATTTTTCTCAAAAAAAAACAGGAAAGTCCTATGCTTCGCAAAAACAAAAAACAAGGAGATTCAACATATAAGTTTGTTTATGTAGATATAAAGATTTAATTTATCCGTTTGCAATAGCTCAGAGCGAAATACAACGTTTATTGTCTGCAAAATAAAATATCACATGTTTCTTGTACGGGGAGGCTGACATCGGGGACCCATGAGCCAGCAGGCGTCATCGTTTCAAAGGCGGCAGGGGATCGAAAATAAAAAAAGCCAAAAATCAGTTGGTAAAAATACAAGAAAAGAAAACATTTATCGTTCTGAGAGGATGACATGCGGGACCCATGAGGCAGCAGCATCCTCAACGTTTCAAAGTCGGCATGAGATCGAAAGAAAAAGGCAAGAGACATAATATCAGGAGCCAAAAATAATCCAAGAAAAGAAACTTTATTGTACATAGAGGATGACATGCGGGTCCCATTTTGTAGCAGCGGTCTCAACGTTTCCAAGGCGGCACAGGATCAAAAGAAAAATGAAGCAGCAGCATTCTCAACAATTCCAAGGCGGCAGGGGATCAAAAGAAAAAAAAGGAAATAGCCAGAAATTAATTAGGGGTCAAAAATAAATCCACCAAAGGAAACTTTTATTGTTCATAGAGGATTACATGTGGGACCGACCTACCAACAGCGTCCTCATCGTTTCAAAGGGGCGGGGGATCAAAGAAAAAAAGGCAAATAGCCAGAAATTAGGGGTCAAAAATAATTCCAAGAAAAGAAACTTTTATTGTTCGTAGAGGATGACATGCGGGACCCATGAGCCAGCAGCTTACTCAACGTTTCAAAGGCGGCATGAGATCCAAAGAAAAAGGCAAGTGACCAAATATCAGGAGCCAAAAATAATCCAAGATTTATTGTACATAGAGGATGACATGTGGGTCCCATTTTGCAGCAGCGGTCTCAATGTTTGTAATGCGGCTTGAAATCAAAAGAAAAAGAAAGTAGCTAGTAATTAGGGGGTGAAAAAAATCCAAGAAAAGAAAGTTGATGTACATAGAGGATGACATGCGGGTCCCTTGAGCCAACAGCTTACTCAACGTTTCAAAGGGGCAGGGGATCAAAAGTAAAAGGCAAGCCAAAAATCAGAGGGTGAAAAAAATCCAACAAAGGAAACTTTTATAGCACATAGAGGATGACATGCGGGTCCCATGAGCCAGCAGGTTCCTCAACGTTTCAAACGTGGCATGAGATCGAAAGAAAAAGGCAAGTGACCAAATATGAGGTGCCAAAAAAAAATCCAAGAAAAGAAAGTTGATTGCTCATAGAGGATGACATGCGGGTCCCATTTAGCAGCGGTCTCACATTTTAGAGGCGGCAGGGGATCGAAAGAAAAAGGCAAGTGACCAAATATCAGGACCCAAAATAATTCAAGAAAAGAAAGTTTTATAGTCCATAGAGGATGACATGCGGGTCCCATTTAGCAGCAGCGGTATCACCGTTTGAGAGGCGGCATCGAAAGAAAAAGGCAAGTGACCAAATATGAGGTGCCAAAAAATCCAAGAAAAGAAAGTTTTATAGTACATAGAGGATGACATGAGGGTCCCATTTAGCAGCGGTATCACCGTTTGAGAGCGGCAGGGGATCGAGAAAAAAATCAAGTGACCAAATATGAGGTGCCAAAAAAATCCAAGAAAAGTTTTATAGTACATAGAGGATGACATGCGGGTCCCATTTAGCAGCAGCGGTATCACCGTTTGAGAGGCGGCAGGGGATCGAAAGAAAAGGCAAGTGACCAAATATGAGGTGCCAAAAAAACTCCAAGAAAAGAAAGTTGATTGCTCATAGAGGATGACATGCGGGTCCCATTTAGCAGCAGCGGTCTCAACGTTTCCAAGGCGGCAAGGGATCAAAAGAAAAAGGAAGTAGCCAGAAATCAGGGGGTCAAAAAATCCAAGAAAAGAAATTTGGTTCATAGAGGATGACAAGCGGGACCCATGATCCTGCATCGTAAACGGCTCGATCGGAGAGCGTTGAACGAGATGGCGCGATCGAGAAAAAAACATCTGGGCCCTACATCCCTGGGCGGTGCGGATTTGCGTTGACTCGGCCGGCGAACCCGAGAATTCGCGATGCACCACGTCCCGGGCCACCATACGCGACGTTTTGGCCGCTTTCGTCGGGCTAGGTGGCCTCAAAAACGAGAAAAAAAAGTTTTGACATGAACCACGGAGGGACCAAAAATCGTCGGCCATAGTGCACCAGCAACCACGGCGCGACTTCAACTTCGTCGGCCATGGCAACTTTTCTTGTAGTGAATGCCTGATACAGTGGGATGGAGATGAAGTGGAGGTCGTTCATGCAGATGACTCGATCGAGACCTCGATAGCTGGCATGAATATTTGGGACGCAGATGACCAAGAGCCGATCTCTGGAGTCAGTTTGGACGGCTGTGAGCGCATTGAAGCTACAAAAAACGGGGTGAGGCTGGTCTTATCCACCGGCCTGACAGTGTAGCAAGACCAAAGTCAATGGACGTACGTGGCAAGGCCGATCCCTGCGATCGGCCCAAAAAATAAAAGGCAATGATTTCACCTCAAGCATGTCACGTAGTCGTAGTAGGGAGACTCCCTCCCGTCGTAGAGCACAAATAAGTTGTAAACCTGCATTGAGCAATGCAATTGAAAAGGAGGCCGATTCCAAATCGGTGATTTCCTCACGGAGGAATACAAATGTGAGAGCGAGGAATACAAATGTGAGAGCGAGTCGATCTTCCCATTATGGATGGAATGCCGTGAGCTGATGGCACAATTTAGGTACATTAACTTCAACTGCTACAAGGACGTAGCAGGTGGAGTCGATGTTCAGGAACAGTCCCTCGAATCAGAGGAGTGGAGAGCCGATATCTTCAATTACTTGAAAGATTCGGCTCGGGAGGCACCTAAACGGATAAGGTACAAGGCCAGGAAGTATGTTCTTATAGGGGATGACATGTTCTACAGGACTTTGGAAGGTTTACTTCTCAGATGTTTTGATAAGGGCTAAGCCCAGGGATGTGCCCGATCTTCACGGATTTGAAGGGATTCGTGGGGGTAGGTGGATGAACGCGATGAACACGTGGGGGAAACGCGGGGATACAACACACACACGCACACAATTCGAGTTTTCCCTCGTTGGCTCGAAACACCAACTCGATAGAGGTTGCGAGAAAAGACCTTCCGGTAGAAGTCCCGCAAAGAGATCGACAAATCAAAGCTCGGGAGATCTAGAAGGGCGAAAAGACCGGAAGGTTTGATAGAAGTGCAAGCAAAAGACCAAATAAGGTAGAAGTGCAAGCAAAAGATCAAACAAACGGTAGAAGTCGCCAAAGAGATCTTCACGAGTTGATAAGGAGCCCGGGTGGGGATACAAGATCATAGATCTAGGTAGGGTTCCCACAAGGGTGAGCTAAGCTCAGGTTTTCTTTCAAATCAAGTCTAATCTCAGATCTGAGCCAACTAGCCTATTTATAGGTGGGGGCGAAGAGTTACATGCTGAAAAGTGCTGTTGTGCTGAAGTTCGCGGTGGCGGAAGTTCCGGCCGTCTTGGGCGGAAGTTCCGGTCGGGGCGGAAGTTCCGGTCCTGGGGGCCGGAAGTTCCGGCCAGGCCGGAAGTTCCGGCCAAGTTCCGGCCAAGTTCCGAAAGTCGTCCATTTCCTTGCAGTAACATCCAGGGGTTGTTTCGCGTACTTTCGGAACTTGGGCGGAACTTGGGCGGAAGTTCCGACCGGGCGGAAGTTCCGGTCCCTCGGGGCGGAAGTTCCGGTCCGATGCTTTTTCCTGCGCGCTGGAGGGCATCTTGGGGGCATCTTGGAGGAATCTGGCCGGAAGTTCCGGTCCTGGGGGGCGGAAGTTCCGGCCTGGGCGCTGTAGCTCCATCTTCATCGTTTCCAGCTCTCTCTCCAACGTCTTGGTCTCCATGGCTTGTGTCTTGGTCGATGTACCTGATTGAACATAGGGTATTTGCATGAAGTAGCAAGCCATCCAAGGGGGTGTCAAAGTCATAGGTAGAGAGGAGCGAATTCACCTCTTGGCGTAGTGCTTGGGCTCGAGCTCGTGTCATTGGACCACGAGGAGGGCTTGTCGGTCTTGAGGCGGCGGTGTCCATAGGCCACCCCGTATCATCTCCCCCCCTTGGGAAAGAGTCGTCCTCGACTCTATGTTCTCCTCATCTCCATGATATGGTGAAAGGTCGGACACATTGAATGTGTTGCTCACCAAGTACTTGGATGTTGGTATGTCGACGACGTAGGCGTTGTCGTTGATGCGCTTGAGGACCTTGAAGGGACCATCACCTCGGGGCTTGAGCTTGGAGTTTCTTTCTTGAGGGAAGCGGTCCTTGCGAAGGTGTATCCACACTAGGTCGCCTTCATTGAAGATCCGTGCCTTTTTCTTCAAGTTTAGTCTTGTGGCTTGACGGAGAACTTGTTGCTCGATCGTTGCCCTTGTGTCTTCATGGAGTTTCTTCATGTATTGTGCTCGCTTGTCGATGTCCATGTTCACTTGCTCATGTAGCGGAAGAGGAAGGAGGTCAATCGCCGTAGGTGGTTCAAACCCGTAGACGACCATGAATGGGCTTCTCATTGTTGTGGAGTGCTTGGCGCGGTTGTAGGCAAACTCCGCATGTGGGATGCAATCTTCCCATGCTTTCAAATTCTTCTTGACAAGGACTCGTAGTAGTGTGGAGAGGCTTCGGTTCACCACTTCGGTTTGCCCATCGGTTTGGGGGTGCGATGATGATGAGAACAAAAGCTTGACGTTGAACTTGGCCATTAGTGTCTTCCAAAGATAACTCATGAACTTGACATCTCGGTCGGAGACAATGCTTCTTGGTACACCGTGGAGTCTCACAATTTCCCTAAAAAACAAGGAGGCAATGTGTGAAGCATCATCCGTTCGGGAACATGGTATAAAATGAGCCATTTTTGAGAATCTATCCACTACCACAAAGATTGAATCATGACCATATTTAGTTCGAGGTAATCCTAGTACAAAGTCCATGCTTATATCGGACCAAGGAGCATAAGGAATAGGCAACGGTGTATAAAGACCATATGGATTGGAAGAGGACTTAGCTTGTAAGCATGTTGTACACCGGCGGCAAAGGCGTTCCACGTCTCGGTACATTCTTGGCCAATAGTAGTGAGTGGATAGCATGGCATATGTCTTCTCTCGTCCAAAGTGACCCATGAGACCACCACCATGCGATTCTTGTAAGAGCAAGAGGCGAAGCGAGGACATTGGAACACAAAGTTTGTTGCCCTTAAACAAGAATCCTTGGTGCAAATAGAAATCATCGATGCCCTTTTCAATGGAACACTTTGCAAAAATTGGGCCAAAGAAAGTATCGGAGGCATATTGTTCTTTGATTTCATCAAGACCCAACACATGGAAATCCAAACGAGTGAGTAAAAGGGTGAGCTTGCGGGAAAGGGCATCCGCAACGACATTGTCCTTGCCCTTCTTGTATTTGATTACATATGGAAAGGACTCAATGAACTCAACCCATTTTGCATGTCTTTTGTTCAAAGTGTGTTGACTTTTCAAATACTTCAAAGATTCATGGTCGGAGTGAATAATGAACTCTCTTGGCCAAAGATAGTGTTGCCAAACTTCAAGAACACGAACCAAAGCGTAAAGTTCCTTGTCATAAATAGGATAGTTGAGGCGTGCGCCATCCAACTTCTCACTATAATATGCCACGGGTTTTCCATTTTGCATGAGGACACCACCAATTCCAAGGCCACTCGCGTCACATTCTATCTCAAATGTTTTAGCAAAATCGGGAAGAACAAGTAGTGGTGCCTCGGTGAGTCTCTTTTTCAATTCATCAAAAGCTTTTTGTTGTGCTTTGCCCCAAACAAACGGAACATTCTTTTTTGTAAGCTCATTTAAAGGGCAAGCTATGGTGCTAAAATCTTTCACAAAGCGGCGGTAAAATCCGGCGAGTCCATGGAAGCTTCGAACTTGACCAACATTTGTGGGAGTGGGCCAATTGTGGATGGCCTCAACTTTGGAAGAATCAACTTCAATCCCGTTGGCGGAAACCACAAAACCAAGAAAAACCAATTTGTTTTGAGCAAAGGTGCATTTTGGGAGGTTGGCATAGAGCTTCTCGTGGCGTAGTATGCATAAGACTTCTCTCACATGTTGAACATGGTCCTCGAGATTTTTGCTATAGACGAGAATGTCATCAAAGTAAACAACCACGCTCTTGCCAATGAGAGGTCGCAAGATGTGATTCATAAGACGCATGAAAGTCGAAGGAGCATTTGAAAGACCAAATGGCATGACGAGCCATTCATATAGACCAAGCTTGGTCTTGAATGCCGTCTTCCATTCATCACCAATTGCCATGCGAATTTGGTGGTAGCCACTACGCAAATCAATTTTAGAGAAAATTGTGGCACCACTCAATTCATCTAGCATATCGTCTAAACGCGGAATGGGATGGCGATAACGGATGGTAATGGCATTGATGGGACGACAATCCATACACATCCGTTGCGTCTCATCCGGTTTAGGCACAAGAATGACGGGAACGGCACAAGGGCTAAGGCTTTCTCGGACGTACCCTTTAGCGAGGAGGTCTTGTATTTGGCGTTGTATCTCCTTGGTATCTTCGGGGTTGGTGCGGTAGGCGGCGCGGTTTGGTAGGGGAGCGCCGGGTATGAGGTCGATGCGATGCTCGATGCCCCGAAGCGGTGGTAGTCCATGAGGTAGCTCGTCGGGGAAGACGTCTTGGAATTCCTTCAAAAGAGACAACAAAGACGAAGGAATGTTGGTTAAGTCGTTAGTCTCCTCCGAGGGGCCCTTGCAAATGAGCACGTAGTGTAGAGTGGTGGATGGGTTGTGGTGCACTTCTCTCATCTCACTCTTGGTAGCTAGGAGGACACTCTTCATCTCACTCACATATGGTTTTTGGCGCTCACTCTCTTTTTGGTGGATCACTCTCTCACCTCTCAACTCACTAGTGATAGTGGCTTCCTTAGCCCTCGCTAGAGCCTTTGCATTGTCCGCAATTACTTGGCTAGGAGTCATTGGGCGTAGGATGTAGGTCTTGTCGTTGACCTTGAAGCTATAGGCATTTGTGTAGCCATCATGGTTGGCTTTCTTGTCATATTGCCAAGGGCGACCAAGTAACATGTGGCACACCGTCATAGGCACGACGTCACAATCAACGGTGTCTTCATAGGCGCCAATCTTGAAGGATATCGTGACGGTGTGTTGGATCTTCACATTTCCATTGTCGCTTAGCCATTGCACATGGTAGGGATGGGGGTGTTTCCGGAGCGGGAGGTTTAGCTTGGTGCATAGTTCGGTGCTTGCAAGGTTGTGGCAACTCCCTCCATCGATGATAACCTTTATTGACTTGCCATTGATTCCGGCTCTTGTTTGGAAGATATTGCACCTTTGGTCTTCATTGGGAAGTGCATGGGTTGTCAACACTTTGGTCACCACAAGAGAAGGGCTTGCATCATGCACACATAGGACTTGCTCTTGGTCTTCTAAGTCATCATCTTCATGAGAGGTTGCGGCTTGTACCAAGGCTTCATATTCACCTTCACTCAAGTACTCCACATCTCCATCATCTCGAGTGATCATAACTCTTGTGTTCTTGCATTCAAAGGATTTATGTCCTTGAGCACACATTTGAAGCAAGTGATGTTACTAGATCCGGTGGAAGCTTTGGAGGACATGGTTGATTGCTCCGGCTTGAAGCTTGTTGTCTTGATGGCACTTCTTGCTTGCTTTGGAGGATCCTTGGAGGCAAGTGCACTTGTGTTCTTGATGCTTGAGGAGGCATTCATTGCATTTCTTGCGGCGAAGAATGTCTTTGTCTTTGCACTTGCTAAGTCTTCTCGCACTTGGCGCTCGGCCCTTGTTGCTTGGTGGAGTAACTCAACCATGTTTTTGTAAGGCAAGAATTCCACTATCCTCTTGACGGGGATGTTCAAGCCATTCAAGAATCTTGCCATAGTTTGCTCTTCTCGCTCATCCACATTTGCACTCATCATGGTCATGTGCATCTCCTTGTAATATTCCTCAACGGACTTGTAGCTTTGCTTGAGTTGAGTGAGCTTGTTGAAGAGGTCACGCTTGTGGTGAGTTGGTACAAAGCGGGTGTGCATGACTTCTTGCATCTCTTCCCATGTGTCAATGGGTGCTAAGTCTTCCTTCTCACGCTTCTTGTTTACCTCTTCCCACCAAACATTTGCATATCCTTCAAACTCAAGTGATGCCATGGCAACTTTCTTTGCTTCGGAGAAGTTGTGGATGCGGAATATCTTATCAACCTTGAGGACCCAAGACAAGTATGCGTCGGGATCTTCCTCTCCTTGGAACTTGGGCATGGTGAATTTGAGCTTCCCAAAGATTTCTTCCTCATTGCGGTCATTGCGTCGAGGAGGTGGTCTTGCTTCACCATGATCTTGACGTTGTTGAGGTTGAGGTTGTGGACCTTGAGCATCTTCATTGTTGTTTCTTTGTTGTTGAGGAGGAGGTGGTCTTCCATGACCTTCATCTTGATCATCATTGTTGTGGCGTTGATGAGGCCTCACACTTTCTTCACTTGATGCTTGGTGATGACTTGAGTCTTCCTCCATCTCAACATCTCGTGCTTGATGAGGTGGTCTTCTACCATGAGGGCGATCATCATGATGTTGACGGTTGTCTTGACCTTGACGGCGTGGTGCCCTACCACGAGGAGGTTGATCAACATTGATGATGCGGCGGTCTTGGTTCACTTCTTGTTCGGCATTATGGTGGTGCCTTTGAGCATTGGCCACTTGAGATGGGCGAGGTTGCCCTTGATGATGACGTGCGTCTTGCTCTTGGCGGAGCCTTTCTTGCTCACGTGCATGAAGGAGATCTTGATCATGACGAAGACGTTGTTGTTCCTCTTGGAATTGAGCATGGAGATGTTCTTGTTGAAGGCGTTCTTCTTCAAGGCGTAGACGTTCTTGGACAAGTCGAAGTCGTGCTTGCTCCGCTTCTTGAGCTTGTTGTTGAAGCACTTGAGCATCCACATTATGGTGGCGTGGGTCTTGATTGGAATCATGATGCGACGATGTAGGAGCTCGTGACCTTGAGCTATGAGAGCGCGAAGACCTTGAATGGTGTCTTCTATCTTCTTGACGATTGAGTGTATGGAGGATGTTGTCCAACGCCGTCTTCATTTCTCTTGTTTCTTGACCTTGCATGGCGAGTGTTGCCTTCAACTCATTGCCTTGAGTTTCAATCTTCTCATTGAGTTCTTGAACTTGATTGTTGAGGTCAATCCTTTGCACTTGAGCTCTTTCTTCATAGCGGACGTTGGTATCCTTGAGCATGGCTTCAAATTGATTGAGCTTGGCGTGGACGGCTTGAGTAGCTATCCAATGTTGGTGCCGCGTCATCGGTAGTTGGTTCCCTTCTCCACTAGACATGGTTACAACTAAAACAAGAACTATGTGGTGGGTGGTTAGGAAAGACTACCAAGAGTGTCAAAACTTGCAAACCAAAATCGAAAAGGTGTTTCAAGTCGAGGAACAACCGATATGTATGCACACACACAAAACAAAACTCTATATGGTGTTAGGTATGGATGTGGAAAGCCAAATGGAAGAACCAAACGAAAAGTCTATTGTCAAAAGTGGGTAAGATCCAAAAGTCACAAGTCAAAGGCGGTGATCACAAAAGGCATACACAAGGTGGAACACACGCGTGGGACAAAATGGGGTTAGCGCGACGGAAAATGAGCACGAACAAAATTGGTCCTAACGAAGACTACTAGCTCGGTGTCACGCTAACGCAAGAGAGACCGTGGCTTGGTTGCAAAATTGAGAAGCAACAAGATTTGCGCAAGACGCCTCTCTTCTCTTTTCTCTCTTTTGCTTATAAGCTTTGGACTCTTTTGTGTATAGGTGTCACTCACACTCTTTTCTTTTTCTTTTTCTCCATTTTTTTTGTATGCTTAGAAGCTTTCTTTTTCTCACTATCTATGTAAGTATGTCACACTTCTTTTGCCTATCTTTTCACACGAGCTTGCTTCGTAGCTTTGCTCAACACACGCACACCCTCACGGTCGGGACGCTTGCGCAATGCTTCGCAACACTAGAAAGCCACTCTCGATAGGAAAGGTACGCAAAGGAAGCTAAGGCTACAAGTTAGGTGCAAGTTATACCACTTGATGACGGTGGCCGACGATGTTGAACTTGCTATGGTGGAAGGTGTCAAATGAACCGCTTGGATCCTCGGGGTGCCGTCGTCGTAGTTGATGTTGCGGAAGCTTAGTGGTAGCTGAAATGGCACACACAACGAAGTCCAAACACAAGGGGTTAGTGCCAAAACGAAAAACGAAGAAAGCTGTCAAAATTTCGGCCAGGCGGAACTTCCGGTCCTGAGGGGCGGAACTTCCGGTCCCCGGGCGGAACTTCCGGTCCTTCCGGGCGGAACTTCCGGTCGCAATCAGATCTGCGGCTGTTCTTCGATTTGGGCGGAAATCCGGGCCGAAAATCTTCGAATTCGTGGAAAATTTGGCACTAAAAGCGGTGGGAAGGTGGGGGAATTGCAGATCAACACCAAAGACAAGTTTCTATTGGACCAAAACCACCAAAAACTCAACAAATCGCGAGATCCAACCAAGGCCAATTTGGGGCTATTTTTTGGGAAAAAATTTTGGAAATTTTTTGGGCGAAATTGGTGGAATTGGTGGGTGTGGGGGTCAAATCCGTGGCAACCAAGGAGCTCTTGATACCATATGATAAGGGCTAAGCCCAGGGATGTGCCCGATCTTCACGGATTTGAAGGGATTCGTGGGGGTAGGTGGATGAACGCGATGAACACGTGGGGGAAACGCGGGGATACAACACACACACGCACACAATTCGAGTTTTCCCTCGTTGGCTCGAAACACCAACTCGATAGAGGTTGCGAGAAAAGACCTTCCGGTAGAAGTCCCGCAAAGAGATCGACAAATCAAAGCTCGGGAGATCTAGAAGGGCGAAAAGACCGGAAGGTTTGATAGAAGTGCAAGCAAAAGACCAAATAAGGTAGAAGTGCAAGCAAAAGATCAAACAAACGGTAGAAGTCGCCAAAGAGATCTTCACGAGTTGATAAGGAGCCCGGGTGGGGATACAAGATCATAGATCTAGGTAGGGTTCCCACAAGGGTGAGCTAAGCTCAGGTTTTCTTTCAAATCAAGTCTAATCTCAGATCTGAGCCAACTAGCCTATTTATAGGTGGGGGCGAAGGGTTAAGTTACATGCTGAAAAGTGCTGTTGTGCTGAAGTTCGCGGTGGCGGAAGTTCCGGCCGTCTTGGGCGGAAGTTCCGGTCAGGCGGAAGTTCCGGTCCTGGGGGCGGAAGTTCGGCCAGGCGGAAGTTCAAAAGTTCCGGCCAAGTTCCGAAAGTCGTCCATTTCCTTGCAGTAACATCCAGTGTTGTTTCGCGTATTTCGGAACTTGGGCGGAACTTGGCGGAAGTTCCGACCGGGCGGAAGTTCCGGTCCCTCGGGGCGGAAGTTCCGGTCCGATGCTTTTTCCTGTGCTGGAGGGCATCTTGGGGGCATCTTGGAGGAATCTGGCCGGAAGTTCCGGTCCTGGAGGGCGGAAGTTCCGGCCTGGCGCTGTAGCTCCATCTTCATCATTTCCAGCTCTCTCTCCAACGTCTTGGTCTCCATGGCTTGTGTCTTGGTCGATGTACCTGATTGAACATAGGGTATTTGCATGAAGTAGCAAACCATCCAAGGGGGTGTCAAAGTCATAGGTAGAGAGGAGCGAATTCACCTCTTGGCGTAGTGCTTGGGCTCGAGCTCGTGTCATTGGACCACGAGGAGGGCTTGTCGGTCTTGAGGCGGCGGTGTCCATAGGCCACCCCGTATCATGTTTGGGACCAGCCGAGTCAAAACGGCTCCTACACGAGGTACACGAAGGCGCTTGTGGAACTCACCAATCGGCTCATAAGATGAAATGGTTGATCAGGCGATCGGGGTTTTATTGGCCCTTGAGGAGCTGAGCGGTGTGAAGTTCCCAGTGGCTGTCAATGGCCAGCATCTCAAGAAATATTTCCCAAGTATGTGGGATGATGGACAGTGAAATATGGGGGCCGATGCATGAAATCGGCCATAAAAAAATACAAAACCAACGGGACACAAAAAGCCGCATGCGGACATCGACTTTAGACTAAAAAGCCGATGCGCAGCCATCGACTCTAGAGGTACAAACTGTTGCGAGCAGAGGTACAAACTGTTACGAACAGGTATCAGGTTACATAGATAGGCTCTACTGAAGGAATGCCTCGAAGGCACGGAGGGCGTCAGCACGGACACGATCCACCTCGGCGATCTCGGCCTCATCATCTTCGTCCTTGCCCGTCACCAGCTGTTTGTTCAGAGCGCGTATTTCTCCCAGATCAGTTTGCAGTTGAGCTTTGAGGCCTTCTGCTTCCTCTTGGGAGCGGGCAATAAAAGTTTCCTTATCATGAATAAGCTGTTTGGTTGCCCGGACCCTCTCTTCATGGGCCTCCAGTTCCTTTCGCAAGGTCTCAAGTTCGGCGGTGCTGACAGAGGTGTCAGTTTTGGCATCCAAGGCCGCTTTTTTCTCATTGAGCCGCTGACATTTGTCTGCAATTTCGGCTTTCAACGGAAGTTGGGCGTGGCGTAGATCGATTCTCTAACGAGCTAACTTCACCCTTGACCCATAGACAGACAGGCCAAAGTTTCACCTGCAACGTTACCGGGAGATGGTGCTTGATTTCTTCAAGAATGCTCTTCACTTCCTCTGGGTCTTCGACCAACGTCTCGATCGGGGAGGAAAGCAAGGCTTTGAGACGCTGGAATTGATGTTGAACAGCACTGGGTCGTGGTTCATCGCATGCCGTAGAAGGAGCTGGCTCGATGGATTCAGGGTCGAATGTGAGCAAGCCCAAGAGGTCACAACCCTGACAAACAAAAACAGCGTCAGTATGCAGCAAAAGGGAAGGGTAAGCCAAGCAAAAGGAGTATACCTCTCCTGAAACCAGGGGGACAGCCGATGATGAGGTAATCGGCTCTTGTGTTTCTGCTAGGGGCTTGGCGGCGACCTTGTCAACGGCACTTTTAGGGATTAATAGATCCAGGTTTGCAGAGGACATCTGTACTTCCTCGACTCCTCCACTAGAAGTGTCATCAGTCTGCGAAGGAGGTGGTTAGCCGATGTGAGCAGCAATGGATTAGCATGAAAGGTGAGCCGAGGAGAGTATGGAGGACAATTACATTTGAAGCCTTTTGGTTTGATGAAGGGGCTTGCGGTTCCTTTCGAGTCCTCTTGGTGCTCACGCCCTGCCCCGCCTTGATTGGAGCTTGGGGGCAGCAGTTTCAGGAACTGGCCTTTTCCTGGAAGCCGATGGTGGCAAATCTGGCTGGCTCTGCGTGGTGACTTTCCCAGAGTTGTCCGAGCTCGAATCCCCTCGATTGGATTGGGTGTCCTCGCTGAAGTTGTCTTCGGTGGAGGCCTATATATATAAAAAAAGGAGTTAGCAAGCACAAGCATGTTTGCAGAAGCCCATAAGGATAGACGAAATCAGTCAAGGCATGGATCAACGTACGTGCAAGCTCTCTTGATCTGGAGAAGGGCTCCTGCGCTTCAAAGTTTTCCTAACGGCTACCTTCCTCACCGCCGTTCTCGCCTTGGTTGGGGCTCGGGGGGCAGCTGGCCCGGAAGATACTTTGCTCTTGGAAGCCGATTTTGGTGAAATCGGCTGGCTCTGCATCACGACCTTTTTCAAGGGTGGCGAGCCTTTGCAGAAGAGGACCACAGGAGCCGGTGGGAAGAATTCAAAGGGGGAGCCATCATCATGTGTAGGTTCTGGACCATCTTGTTGCTGCAAGAAGACAGAGCAAGGTTATAAAAATCATTGTAAGCCACTTCAAGAAAATTTGCGAGTGGAAGTACCTGTTCTGCGGGGATATCGTATTCAGCATCGAGTTGTTTCAGCAACGGTCCCAGAGCTCTCCTGAAGGCATGAGTTTTCCACATCGACCACCAGGTCTCAAGACCATCGGTTGACGAAGTGAATGAGAGGTTGGTGGGGATTGGGATGGCTAGAGCATCGAAGAAGGAGTAACACCTCCGACCGGTGAGGAGATCGGGCAAGTCAGCTCTGCTCTCTGTTAAGTGGTGAAGGAAGAAATGGGGAGATACCTGTCCAAGACCAAACTGCCGGGCTGCTACGACCGGCTGATAGGATTCATAACCAGGTTTGATTATTCTGTTGGAGGTTCTCATGCCAACTGGAAGGAAGCAAGGACGGATCATGGTGGAATACAATTGCCGGGTGCTGGTGTCATCGGCAAAGCTGTCTAGCCTTGAAGGAGACTGGGTTTTCAAAATTTTCAGATTCCGTGTAAGGAAAGAAGAGAGGATTGTCCAGGCCTTGGAAGAAAATGCTGAACCACTTTGATGCTTCCTTGGGGATCAGTTTACTACCTGGAAGGCTATACAAGGCTTGGCCGTAGCTAGTGCATCGGATCTGCTTCCCGTTAGCATTTGGAAAGGTGCAAGTGGCCAAAGGAGGGAAGTTTGGGATATGGTTCTGGAAATACAGCTGAGCCCATAGCTGAATAAACCACCAAGGACCTCCTGTTTTGACTGTCTTTTGGGAAAACAGTTTGACAGACATTAGTTGGAGATATCGATAGACCTCTCCAAGGAACAGTTTGCCGATGCCAAGCTGGGTGCCTCTGGCAAGTTCATAGGCCAAGGGAAGATAATTCTTGGTCGGAGCAAGTGAAGGGCCACAGAATATGAAGTGTTCCAACCAGAAATTTAGGAAGGCCGTGTGTTCTTTCTCTGTTACAGGGCCTTTATTTTTCATGTGGCGTCGAAGGTAAGCACCCCAGTTTGTGCACTCTGTTTTGGAAGAGAGCTTGAAAGGGACCCTTGGCAGCATAAAAGCAGAGGGGCTGGGGGATGTAATGTCTAGGCCGTGATCATTACCACATCTAGCGAGTTGGTTTCATGGGCCGTGGCCAAACATGAAGCAGTTCAGAGCATCAGACCAGAAGTAGCCGATGGTTTTTAGAAGGTTTTCATGCTTCTCAAGGGGGCAGTGATAAGGACAGAGCATCGGCTATTCCTGTGGTTTCCCATTTGGGTTGGTAAGTTTTGGATACTCTACTGTACCAGGAAACCCAATCTTCAGGAGGGTTAGGCCAGGCTCGTAAGCAGTCGGCCCAAGAAGTTAGATCTAAATTCTGGTTCACGAAGGGGATCCTACGGGCTTCGCAAGAAATCAGATGGGCAGGACTCTCGACAGTACGGGGGCCAAGACAAAGAGAGTTTGGAAGAGAAGGATGCGGCAACAAAATGTCTGATACCTAAAATTAATGGTGGAATAAGGCATTAATTCAGGTGTTTGCTATTAATTCTAACACTATGCTCAGATGGCGACGGGCAGTTAAGGATTACCTTCAGGCCAGAGACCGTTGCGTTGGCGTTGGACGATTCCGCCATCTGATTCGCTGGCGGAGATGAACCTGCGCGGTTGGGGATCTGGGATTCGCGTCGCCGCGAGTCGAATCTGTTCGAAGGGCAATTGGGGATCTGAGTTTGGTCCTTTGGATGAGGGTCACAGGTTACCGTTTGAATTTGGGGAGTGTCCGCTTTGACCTGTCTAGCAGTCGGCCTTGCGATTTATAAAGACCGATGCGTTGCTATCGGCTCTTTGTGCGTTGACCTACTTTGACAATCGGGAAAATCATACGCAAAAGCATTCTTCATTGACTAAGAGGGTTTTTTACAATAAGAGCCGATTGTTCTCAAAAGGAGGATCTACTACCTAATATACTACTACTAGCCCTACTCTAGTAGTCCCTAATCTAGGGGTCGGCGCTGCCCTCGCCGTCGCTGCCCTCGTCGTCGCCGTCATAGCTGCCGTCGGCGCTGCTGCCGGCGACGTCGTCGCTGCTGAAGCCGCCGGCAGGGGCTTCGTCTTCTTCGTCGTCGTCGTCGTCATCGTCCTCCGACCCGGCGCGGAAGCGCTTCGTCGGCGGTTACTCGTCGGAGGAGGTGTCGTCCTCCGCTTCCTCCTCCTCGTCGGAGGAGAGATCCTCGCCCCAGGAGAAGGCGTCGTCGTCGCTCTCCTCCTCCAAATCCCCGTCGATGAGGAAATGGAGGTTGTCCTCCCCGTCGGTCAAGGATTCATCATCCTCCGACCCGACGGAGAAGTCTCAGTCCGCCTCGTCCCACCACAGTGGGGCGAGGGCCTCGTACGCCGCAATCGGGTCGTACTACGGCGTCGGCTCACGGGAGGAGGAAGATAGGGAGGAGAGGCCCGAGGAGCAGGAGGTAGAGGAGGATTCCATGGCAGAGGAGGAGAGTGTCAATTTCTAATGCAGAGCAAGAGGATGAGGAGGCGAACTGCTCGGATGAGGTTAAATAAAGGGGATATACTAGAAGATGATTCAATGCCGTGGCGAGGATGTGGTGCCAAAACCGTCAAATCGTGCGGTACGGAGAAGTTGAGAAGGCAAGGTATCATGATGGAAGGGCACTGTTCTGCTCTGCAACCCGGTTCTGCTCTGCTATGTCAAATCACGGTGAAGGCTAAACGGAGTGGTTTGGAATTATTATGCCAAAACCGGGGGCATGTGTTATCAAGATTTTAGCCAAATCAGAACATGGGCCGTGATTGAGATGGGCTTGGAGGATATGCACATAAAAGTGTTTCTGAATCGGCCTCGTGCGAGAATTTGGGCTAGATTGCCCGTATATTTGTACATTATGGTAGATCACATTTTAGTTTAGAATTAAGAGATAGAGTTTGGTTCGTACACAGTTAGGTTTATTCCAAAGATAGAAAGTCCACGGACTATAAATATGTACCTAGGGTTATTGAGAAAGGAGGACGATCACGTTCACAACAAACACAATCTAGGCGCATCGCCACCCCTTGTTTCGAGGGTTTCTTCCGGGTAAGCGTCGTGCTGCCCAGATCGCATCTTGCGATCTGGCAGTATCAGTTTATTCGTTGTTTTGTGTTGCTCGTACTGAAGCTTTGTTGATGGCGAGTAATATTGTTATCATAGATGTTTTGGGGCTTACATCGATACTTTTCTGATATGTTTGCTTAGTTATGCTGCCCCTAAATATCTAGCTTACACACCTATCTTAGGTGTAAGGGCAGCATCTTGCTTGTCTTTATTTAGTAGATCTAATCTGTTACGGTTGTTCCTTGTTCTTCAAGGATTAGTTTGATATCCGCATGGTTAGGCCTTGCAAACGGATTGAATGATCCAGTAGTGCGTAAGGTATGGTTTGCCGATCCAAGGAGGGTTGTTCCGGGAATCGATTCTATGTTGGTTTTTAGGCCCTTCTAGGACTAGTTTTCTTATCTTTCGTATCTCCGGTGCTCAACTACGTGTAGGACGTTCCAATTATGCGGTGAAAGCCCTAAACTGTCGTAGATCGATTTAACTTGGTATTGATAAAGCAGGATCCCCATGTTATCGTAGATCCAATATGAACCATGGGTTAATCGGCGCTTTGAGCCGATTCACAGGGTAACCTGAGAGCCGATCGAGGCTCATTTAATGTTTACGTGTGCCATGCAGGGAACTAATTGAAGCAATCCATCACCTTCCGACCAGGTATAGGTCAGGTGGCACGCCCTCTCAATAGCCAGGACGTGTGCGGAGTTTTGGGCGTCGCCCAAGGGACCAGGACCCACCATCAGTTCTGGGACCCTCCCGGCTCTTCGTGTTGCTCGTCGCTGCTCGCCGGTGGGTTTTGGCAGGCAACAGGCCTGCAACATGAGTTGATCACTCAAAAATTTGCTGCCGACACTTTACAATTTATAAGCATCACAACACTGATGCCGAAGAGCTAGCACGCCAAAGCCTGCAACTCAATAAAAAATACTCATAAATTGCCCTCGGCACCTAAAGGCACTCCTACAAGCAACAATGCTTTATCACAATGAAAAACTCATCGACTTCAACTATTTGCTCGTCTCCATGAGCATCAACATCAATATGAAGAGAAATCACAGATTGGGCAAACAGGTTACATCATGTACACGAATAAAATTACATCCCAAGGTACCCGAATATTCGGGATAAGGAGAAGTATTATTGACAAAGTAATTTACAAACAATTGTATCGCCTACATAGTTGAGCAAACTATCAGACTATTAATTTGGCATCTCAGCCCCATAGTTCGCCTCGGAACTCAATTCTAATCTATCTACTATAATGGAGGCGAGGTGTCTGACGACAGGGAAGTACTGGTTCACATCGGGCATCTGCCTTGGCAACCGCCTCCAAATCTAGAGAAGGATGTTGAGCCAACACAAAGGCAAAAGTTGTTTCCGCCCCAGCAAGAAGTTGACTACGCACCAAAGTACGGACCCTTGTGGAATTTCTAAAATTAGACATCAAGGCAAGCAATGTTTTAGGAGCTGGGTTAAGTGGAAACATCGTCTTCCATATCATCCTCAAGCCTGCATAACATTTATCAAAGAACTGGTGCACCTGTTGCACCTGATCCTGGAATTTTGCAATGATCGCAACCTTTGACTTATTGGTCCAGAAAACATCATGTGCTTGCAATAGACCAGTCAGGACTTCGACTCGCTCATGAACTCGCTTGTTCTCCTCAAACAACTTTAGAGCAATAACTAATAAAAATGATGAGGGAAAGTTGAGTTGTCAAGAAGATCCACTCTCAAAAGTGGAGAAGACGAAGGATTAACGAATACTCACAGTTCAAACTTTCTATGGCCTTCTGCAGTTCGTTCAATGCGTACTGCTCCGCTTCCATGGCTAGTTCACCCTTCTTTATCACAGCCGCCATGGCATGGATACCTAACATGTCTTTTTCCATCCGAGACATCCTGCTCCTCATTTGTTGCACAAGGCCGGATTCAGAGCCAGCAGCCGAAGCACTTTCAACAAAAGCCGCAACGTGTGTCACCTGCAATGTAGCATCGAGTGCGCATATTCAGATAAAAATATATACAATATCAAGAACTCTACTTACTCCCATCGGGAGCGCACAATCAAAACTAGACATTGCAGTTATAAAAGAAAGAACTGGCAACATTATCAGCTCAAATTCATTACAAAATGAGGCCTTAGAAAAGCCATTGTTAAAAACAACTATCGGTTACAACTTGACAAAATTACTTCACGGATCTAGGGTTTGAGTTGACATGCTTGGGGCTTGCTTATTAGCTTCTACTAAATCAAGAAGTTGTCGCGCACCCCACTTGAGTCTACACACGGTTGTAAACATCTTTCTCTAAACTCGGGGGCTACTCCCATCGGGAGCGCTGGACGCGCACCCAATAAAAACAACAAAAGCATCAATAATCGAAGGAATTCAAAAAAGAACGGACTCAAAGGTTCCAGCAAATCCGGGATCAAGCCCGAGGACTTGATTCTGTGTAAGGTAACATTGTTTTTCCATCAACAGTTAACCAACATCGATTTATCGAGTAAAACTGGGCTCGTTACTTTTATCCCTTACGTACGATCAATTGTTTGGCTTCACCCGAAGTCTTAGAGGGCCCGATATACTAAAAAATATCGGATGATGAAGGAAGTTAAAAAACATCAACAACAAGATCTTCGAGTAGTACAACTTGAGTCTACGCATGGTTGCAAACATCCGTCTCTAGACTCGGGGGTTACTCCCATCTGGAGCGCTGGACGCGCACCCGATACCAAGCAATTTCAAACTTACAATGAGCATGAAGACTCAATTTTCTTCGACTTATCAAGATATTCGGATGAGTACAACTATACTCCCTGCCTGAAGCTTCGCTTCGGCCAGTCACTCGGGGGCTACTGATGTGGGCATTACCATTCGGGTACCCGACATTAATCTATCTCCATTGGCCCAACTAGGGGCCCATGGAGATTGTCCTAGATCAAGGTGGGCATGTACGTCGGTTGCAATGGAGCAAACCTACCAGAAGATGGATTCTTGACGAACAAGGCAAGAAGGTGTCAATAAAGGAAATATTAGATTAGGTCTCAATGTAACCTAGTCGAGTTCGAACAGGACTCTTGAGACCTGGCCACCTATATAAAGGCCAGGAGAGGGCCTGTCGAACGACAGAACAACAACACACGAAACCATCGCAACTTAGCATACACAAACCCTAAAATCCTTGCCTCCCGACGAGTTCACCATACTAGTCCTTCGGCTACCCCCTTGTAACCTATTTTACTCGATAAATCAAGATCAGACAAGCATGAAATAAGGGTTTTACCTTATCGAGGGCCCATAACCTGGGTAAATCTCTCTCCCTGTTCGTTTGGTATCCGATGTCTCATGTTAGCCTGCAGGATTCCGTCAACCCTAAGCCCCTCATGGTGGGCATTGCTGAGGAGCTCTCTCGTCACCCACCTTTAGCAACAAAGTTATGGCGATGCCACGCGTGTCGTGCCCCTCGCCTGCCTCCGGCGTATATAAAGAGGGTGCGCGCTCGTCTTCCTCATCCTCTCCTCCACACAAACCCTAGCCGCCACAACCTCCACCGTAGCGCCGCCTAGCTCTTCTTGCGACACAACCAGCCCCGCGAGGAACTCCATGGCGGGTCCAGGTGACCGGCAAGGTGGTCGAGGCCATGGGCATGGCCACCCTGGGGCCGAGGCCGCCAAGGTGGAGTAGCTATGGCCCCAGGGTCGCCGTTGCCTGCGCCATCGTCTGAAGGGTTCGTTGCATGGAAAATAAAAATTTCTACCGTGAACATGAACAAAAACCAAGATCCAATCTAGGAAGAAGCAAGATCTAATCTACCAAGATCGAAGCAACGAGATGTATGTGAGACTAACCTCGAAGATTCCAAAGCCCACGAGATTAGATCTCGTTGTTGATGTAGTCGATCGTCCGTCTGCAATCCGGCATCACTCCCGTGCTCGGTCGTGCGTACGGTGTCGATGAAGCCCTTCCTCTCCCCAGCGGGCAACGGAGGTGTGGTAGATCCCTCGGAATCCCGGCACACGACGGCGTGGTGGTGGTGGAGGAGAAAATGCGGGGCCAAGCCGGAGCAGATGTGTAGTGGAGGAGAGAGGGGCGCCAGGGCTAGGGTTTCAAGGGTGTGCGCCCCCTGCCCCCTCCCCTCTTTATATAGGGGGAGGGTCGGTTTGGGTGGCCCCCAACCCCCTAGATCCATCTAGGGCCGGCGGCCAAGGAGGGGGGGAGTTTTCTTCCCCCCAAGTTGATCCCCCTAGGGTTTTCGGGAACCCTAGTGGGCTGGCCAACTTGGGCCTTGAGGGGCATGTGCCCCTAGCCCATTAGGCTAGGGTGCATCCCCTCGGCCCATGCTAGGCCTCCTAGGGTCGTGGCCTGCTGGCGAGTGGGAGTTAGAAATCCCTGGGGTGTAACTGCGCCAGAAAAGCAGCTTCCTTGTGACGGTAAAGCACACGTCCGTTGGGAACCCCAAGAGGAAGGTATGATGAGCACAGCAGCAAGTTTTCCCTCAGTAAGAAACCAAGGTTTATCGAACCAGTAGGAGATGAAGGCCACGTGAAGGTTGTTGGTGAAGGAGTGTAGTGCGGCGCAACACCGGGATTCGGCGCCAACGTGGAACCTGCACAACACAATCAAACTACTTTGCCCCAACTTAAGTGAGGTTGTCAATCTCACCGGCTTGCTGAAACAAAGGATTAAAGGTATGGTGTGGAGAATTATGTTTGCTTGCAGAAAACAACGAGAAGTGATTGCAGATTGTATTTCAGATGTAAAAGAAAAGGACCGGGGTCCACAGTTCACTAGTGGTGTCTCTCCAATAAGATAAATAGCATGTTGGGTGAACAAATTACAGTTGGGCAATTGACAAATAGAGATGCATATACATATCATGATGACTACTATGAGATTTACTTAGGGCATTACGACAAAGAACATAGACCGCCATCCAGCATGCATCTATGCCTAAAAAGTCCACCTTCGGGTTAGCATCCGCACCCCTTCCAGTATTAAGTTGCAAACAACAATTGCATTAAGTACTGCGCGTAATGTAATCAACACAAATATCCTTAGACAAAGCATTGATGTTTTATCCCTAGTGGCAACAGCACATCCACAACCTTAGGGGTTGATGTCACTCCCCCAGATTCAATGGAGACATGAACCCACTATCTAGCATAAATACTCCCTCTTGGAGTCACAAGTATCAACTTGGCCGAGCCTCTACTAGCAACGGAGAGAATGCAAGAACATAAATAACACATATATGATAGATCAATAATCAACTTGACATAGTATTCAATATTCATCGGATCCCAACAAACACAACATGTAGCATTACAAATAGATGATCCTGATCATGATAGGCAGCCCACAAGATCTAAACATGATAGCACAAGAGGAGAAGACAACCATCTAGCTACTGCTATGGACCCGTAGTCCAAGGATGAACTACTCACACATCAGTCCGGAGGCGGGCATGGTGATGTAGAGCCCTCCGGTGATGATTCCCCTCTCCGGTGCGGTGGGCGATCTTCGACCCCCCGAGATGGGGCTGATGGCGCGGCGTCTCGGTAACTTTTTCGTGGCTCTCGGTACTAGGGTTTCGCGACGGAGAGAATAAATAGGCGAAGGGGAAGCGTAGGGGCGCCCACCCATAGGCGGCGCGGCGAGGGGCTGCGCCGCCCTATGGTGTGGCCGCCTCGTGGCCCTTCTCCGTCTCCTCTTCGCTGTTCTGGAAGGCTCCGTGGAAAATAAGACCGTGGGCTTTTGTTTCGTCCAATTCCGAGAATATTCGTAAACTAACTTTTCTGAAATCAAAAACAGCAGAAAACAGGAACTGGCACTACGGCATCTTGTTAATAGGTTAGTCCCAGAAAATGCATAAAAACATAATAAAGTATGACTAAAACATGTTGGTATTGTCATAAAACTAGCATGGAACATAAGAAATTATAGATACGTTGGAGACGTATCAAGCATCCCAAGCTTAGTTCCTACTCGCCCTCGAGTAGGTAAACGATAAAAACAATAATTTCTGAAGTGACATGCTACCAACACAATCTTGATCAATACTATTTTAAAGCATATGAGATGAATGAAGTGACTCAAAGCAATGGTTTGCTAACAAAAAGATAATGACTAAACAACTGAATCATATAGCAAAAACTTTTCATGAATAGTACTTTCAAGACAAGCATCAAAAAGACTTGCATAAGAGTTAACTCATAAAGCAATAGATTCAAAGTAAGAGGTTTCGAAGGAACACAGAGGAAGATTTAAGTTTCAGCAATTGCTTTCCACTTGTAACATGTATATCTCATGGATAATTGTCAACACAAAGTAATATAATCAGTGCAATAAGTAAACATGTAAGAATCAACTCACACAGTTGACACAAGTGTTTTCTTCTAAGATAGAAAGAAGTAGGTAAACTGACTCAACATAATGTAAAAGAAAGGCCCTTCGCAGAGGGAAGCAGGGATTACTCATGTGCTAGAGCTTTTTATTTTGAAAACATGGAAACAATTGTGTCAACGGTAGTAATAATTCATATGGGTTATGCATAAAACTTCCTATAAGTTGCAAGCCTCATGCATCGAATACTAATAGTGCCCGCACCTTGTCCTAATTAGCTCGGATTTCCATGGATTATCATTGCATTACATATGTTTCAACCAAGTGTCACAAAGGGGTACCTCTATGCCACCTGTACAAAGGTCCAAGGAGATAAATCGCATTTGATTTCTTGATTTTGATAGATCTCAACTTGAGGACATCCATACCGGGACAACATAGAAAACAGATAATGGACTCCTCTTTTTAATGCTTTAAGCATTCAACAACAAATAATATTCTCATAAGAGATTATGAGGATTAATGTCCAAGCTGAAACTTCCACCATGATACATGGCTTTGGTTGGCGGCCCAATGTTCTTCTCTAACAACATGCATACTAAAACCATTCAACTCATGGCAAATCTCCCTTACTTCAGACAAGACGAACATGCATAGCAACTCACATGATATTCAACAAAGGTGTAACAAGTTGATGGCGTCCCCAGAAACATGGTTACCGCTCAACAAGCAACTTATAAGAACTAAGATACATAGCAACATATTCATTACCACAATAGTTTTTAGGCTACTTTCCCATGAGCTATGTATTGCAAAGACAAGGAATGAAATTTTAAAGGTAGCACGCAAGCAATTTACTTTGGAATGGCAGAAAAATACCACATATAGGTAATTATGGTGGACACAAATGGCATGGGTTTTGGCTCAAGATTTTTGGATGCACGAGAAGCATTTCCTCTCAGTACAAGGCTTTGGCTAGCAAGGTTGTTTGAAGCAAACACAAGTATGAACCGGTACAGCAAAACTTACACAAGAACATATTGCAAGCATTATAAGACTCTACACTGTCTTCCTTGTTGTTCAAACACTTTCACCAGAAAATATCTAGACCTTAGAGAGACCAATCATGCAAACCAAATTTCAACAAGCTCTACGGTAGTTCTCCACTAATAGATTTAAACTACATGATGCAAGAGCTTAAACATGATCTACTTGAGAGCTCAAAACAATTGCCAAGTATCAAATTATTCAAGACAATATGAGGCATTTTCTGTTTCCAACCAAATAACAACAAGTATAAGTGTTGCGGCTTTCAGCTTTCGCCATGAATATTAAAGTAAAACGAAGAACACAAGTGTTCAAATGAAAAAGCGGAGCGTGTCTCTCTCCAACACAAGGATTGCGGGGATCCAAATTTATTCAAACATAAACAAAAATAAAAACAAACAGACGCTCCAAGTAAGCACATAAGATGTGACGGAATTAAAATATAGTTTCACTAGAGGTGACATGATAAGTTTGTTGATGAAGAAGGGGATGCCTTGGGCATCCCCAAGCTTAGACGCTTGAGTCTTCTTGAAATATGCAGGGATGAACCACGGGGGCATCCCCAAGCTTAGACTTTTCACTCTTCTTGATCATATCATATGATCCTCCTCTCTTGATCCTTGAAAACTTCCTCCACACCAAACTCAAAGCAATCTCATTAGAGGGTTAGTGCATAATCAAAAATTCACATGTTTAGCAAGGACACAATAAATCCCAACACTTATGGACATTACCCAAGGCTACTGAAATTTAATGGAGCAAAGAAATCCAATCAAACACAGTAAAAGAGGCAATGCGAAATAAAAGGCAGAATCTGTCAAAATAGAACAATCCGTAAAGACGATTTTTTAGAGGCACTTAACTTGCTCAGATGGAAAAACTCAAAACTAATGAAAGTTGCGTACATATCTGAGGATCACGCATGAATTTTCGCAGATTTTTTTGATTCTTCTACAGAGAGAAAAACGCAAATTCGTGACAGCTAAGAAATCTGTTTCTGCGCAGAAATCCAAATCTAGTATCAACATTCTATTAGAGACTTTACTTGGCACAACAATACATGAAAATAAAGATACAAAGGTATTGCTACAGTAGTAACAAGCACCTTGACTCAAATATAAAACAAAAATTGCAGAAATAAAACAATGGGTTGTCTCCCATAAGCGCCTTTCTTTAACGCCTTTCAGCTAGGCGCAGAAAGTGCAAATCAAGTATTATCAAGAGAAGAAGCATTAACATTATTACCACGGGCTCTATGCCTACCTTTCTTACTCTTATTCTTACTCTTTGGTCTAGGGAATACATGACCGCATCCAGGTGTAGAGGTGAAATTTAGAGTGCCTTTTCCCACATCTATGGTTGCTCCCAATAGTTTCAGCAGGGATCTTCCAAGTGTGATTTGTCCTGTCCCTACACATTCAATAACGAGATAATCAGTGGATACTGTTCTTCCAAGAAAGGTGGTGAACACACCTTCAGCTATCCCCTCAGGAATTATAACAGAATTATCAGTAAGAGTTATTCCTTCTCCACCTTCAGTAAGTCCCCAAAGTGTCAAAGATTCATAAATACTTTTAGGCATAAGGCAAAACTCAGACATAATATCACAACGGGCATAAAAAGTTTCACCACAAATAGCAACCTTAATAGTAGGGACCCACATTGAAGGTTCAAAGCTTACTGGAACATAATCATAATATTCACGAATCTGATTATACCCTTCTTTTAAACAAGATATATTTGTCTCGAGAGTGTTTAGTCTATTATGAATGCTAGCAAGAGATGAATCAAATTTATTGGCTGAGCTAGATGCAACCAATTTTTTTATGGCATTAAAAGCTTGATCCCCATCGCAGTGAAGGAAATCTCCTCCCACTACAGCATCCAAAGCATATCTATAGCGAAGAATAAGCCCAAAATAAAAGTTACTAAGTAGCAAGCTTAGAGTCATTTTAGGTTCAGTTTTACCATAAGAATCAAAAATTCTAGACCAAGCTTCTTTAAAACTCTCCTCATACCCTTGTCTAAAAGCAAAGATCAATTCCTCAGGTGACAAAGTAACAAGTACAGGACCAAACATGATAATAAAATAAATTAAATGCAAGTAACTAATTTTTTGTGTGTTTTGATAATAAAGAAAGCAAACAAGACAGTAAATAAAATAAAGCAAGACAATAAACAAAGTAAAGAGATTGGATGTGAGAGACTCCCCTTGCAGCGTGTCTTGATCTCTCGCAACGGCGCCGAGAAAAGTAGCTCTTTGTGTGGGAGTTAGAAATCCCTGGGGTGTAACTGCGCGAAAAAGCAGCTTCCTTGTGACGGTAAAGCACACGTCCGTTGGGAACCCCAAGAGGAAGGTATGATGAGCACAGCAGCAAGTTTTCCCTCAGTAAGAAACCAAAGTTTATCGAACCAGTAGGAGATGAAGGCCACGTGAAGGTTGTTGGTGAAGAAGTGTAGTGCGGCGCAACACCAGTGATTCCGGCGCCAACGTGGAACCTGCACAACACAATCAAACTACTTTGCCCCAACTTAACAGTGAGGTTGTCAATCTTTGCTGAAAACAAAGGATTAAACGTATGGTGTGGAGAATTATGTTTGCTTGCAGAAAACAGAACAGTGATTGCAGTAGATTGTATTTCAGATGTAAAAGAAAAGGACCGGGGTCCACAGTTCACTAGTGGTGTCTCTCCAATAAGATAAATAGCATGTTGGGTGAACAAATTACGGTTGGGCAATTGACAAATAGAGATGCATATACATATCATGATGACTACTATGAGATTTACTTAGGGCATTACGACAAAGAACATAGACCGCCATCCAGCATGCATCTATGCCTAAAAAGTCCACCTTCAGGTTAGCATCCGCACCCCTTCCAGTATTAAGTTGCAAACAACAGACAATTGCATTAAGTACTGCGCATAATGTAATCAACACAAATATCCTTAGACAAAGCATTGATGTTTTATCCCTAGTGGCAACAACACATCCACAACCTTAGGGTTTGCTGTCACTCCCCCAGATTCAATGGAGACATGAACCCACTATCTAGCATAAATACTCCCTCTTGGAGTCACAAGTATCAACTTGGCCAGAGCCTCTACTAGCAACGGAGAGCATGCAAGAACATAAATAACACATATATGATAGATCAATAATCAACTTGACATAGTATTCAATATTCATCAGATCCCAACAAACACAACATGTAGCATTACAAATAGATGATCCTAATCATGATAGGCAGCTCACAAGATCTAAACATGATAGCACAAGAGGAGAAGACAACCATCTAGATACTCCTATGGACCCGTAGACCAAGGATGAACTACTCACGCATCAGTCCGGAGGCGGGCATGGTGATGTAGAGCCCTCCGGTGATGATTCCCCTCTCCAGCAGGGTGCCGGAGGCGATCTTCCCCCCGAGATGGGGTTGACGGCGGCAGCGTCTCAGTAACGTTTTCCGTATCGTGGCTCTCAGTGACATAGGCATCCCCAATGGGCCTGCCGAAGAAGGTACTCGGGGTTTACTTAAGGCCCACAACCCGAATATTTACAAAGCCCAGAAGCCCAACCGAGAGATAGTTTGGAAAGATATAATTGTATTAGGAATATTGGCTTGTAATTATTGCGGGACGGGTCAGAAACCCTCCCGAACTCTGTAACTTGTGTATCACGAAACTCTCGGCTCCGCCTCCTATATAAGGGGGAGTCGAGGGACAAAGAGAGATCGATTCATTGTTTTCAGACAACCCTAGTTGTCATAGCAGTCGAGTACTTTCGGCTGAAACCTTCGAGATCTACTTGCCCTCTACTTCCAACTAAACCCTAGTCTACAACTTGTAGGCATTGATAAGTTAATCCCTTATCAATTGGCGCCGTCTGTGGGAATTAGAGGCGACAAGGTTCTGATCTCGATGGCACGTTCAACATCTTCGGCATCTTCGGTAGCAAGCAACGCGATGGATCGAGGTAAACAGATCGAAACCGCTCTAGTCGATTTTGTTCCTCACCCACCCTCCCGTATGGATGCATATACACATCTGGAGGAGCCCATGGATATGGCGTTTGGGAGGTTCCACTTCCGCGTCGGGAAGGAAGGATCTTGTCAACTCGCAAGATCGGAGTCGGCGAGATCGGCTACAGATGGTTCCGATTCGTCGAGATCGTTCTCATCCGGCGACGAGGAGGTTTCGTCGGCAGTCTCCTCCAAGCTTGCATCAAGCGACGAGCTCATCAAGATCTTCGGCAACATATCCGTCGGGTCGTCTGCGGACTCAAATATAAGCAGCGATTCCGACAGCGTCGATGCTTTCGATTTCATCGACAGGTCTACTTCTATTCGTGAGGTCTTCGCCGATCTATATGACGGTGTCACCAATATCGAAAACACTCAAGCTTTCACGCATCACCAAGTGTACGCCATTGAGGAAGCAAACCGAGCAGAGCCCGAGACGTCAGAGTCCTTCGACAACTTGGGAAATCCATACGTCGATCCCGCTGATCTCACAAGAGGTTTAGGCACCAAGTATGTTGGTCCTGATCCAAGAGAAAGAGTTCAACTCCCGCAAGAAGCTTGGGATAGGGCGACAAGAGCCTTGAATGGCACGGAGCCGATGAATACCACTGCCACAGTAGCAGAGTTGTAGGCGTACCAATATAAGCTAGCCCGTAAAGGATGAGAGCTTGAAAAGAAAGCAGCTAAACTTGAAACAAGACGAGCCGCCGCTTCCGCGTCAAGCAGGCGAAGGACTGAGCTAAGCCGACATTCAGGAACGGGAGACAACCATAGAGAAGGCCGTAACAGGGCGAGATCTCGGCTACAGCACATACCGGAGGCGGATCGGGAGCACTTGATCCAAAACCTCGACATGTCCTTTATGTCGATTGATGAAAGAGGAAACATTATACCAAAAACTCCGGAAGCAGGATATATGGCGACACATGCCTTCATACTGGCAAATAGACCACCCGCAGGAGATCCAAGGGAGGCATGATACGTCTCAAACGTATCTATAATTTCTTATGTTCCATGCTACTTTTATGACAATACTTGAATGTTTTATACATACTTTACAGCATTATTATACATTTTCCGGCACTAACCTATTAACAAGATGCCGAAGTGCCAGTTGCTGTTTTTCTACTGTTTTTGGTTTCAGAAATCCTAGTAAGGAAATATTCTCGGAATTGGACGAAATCAACGCCCGAGGGCCTATTTTTACGAAGCTTCAGACCGAAAAGGAGACGAAGTGGGGCCACGAGGTGGCCGGACACTAGGGCGCGCGGCCCAAGCCTGGCCGCGCCGGCCTGGTGTGTGGGCCCTCGTGACGCCCTGACCTACCCTTCCGCCTACAAATAGCCTTCGTCGTGAAACCCCCATGCGAGAGACACGATACGGAAAACATTACGAGAGGCCGCCGCCAATCCCATCTCGGGGGATTCAGGAGATCGCCTCCGGCACCCTGCCGGAGAGGGGAATCATCACGGAGGGGCTCTACATCATCATGCCCGCCTCCGGATTGATGCGTGAGTAGTTCATCCTTGGACTATGGGTCCATAGCAGTAGCTAGATGGTTGTCTTCTCCGCTTGTGCTATCATTGTTATAGATCTTGTGAGCTGCCTAACATGATCAAGATCATCTATTTGTAATGCTACATGTTGTGTTTGGCGGGATCCGATGAATAGAGAATACTATGTTAAGTTGATTATCAATCTATCATATATGTGGTGTTTATGTTCTTGCATGCTCTCCGTTGCTAGTAGAGGCTCTGGCCAAGTTGATACTTGTAACTCCAAGAGGGAGTAATTATGCTCGATAGTGGGTTCATGCCTCCATTGAATCTGGGACAGTGACAGAAAGTTCTAAGGTTGTGGATGTGCTGTTGCTACTAGGGATAAAACATTGATGCTTTGTCTAAGGATATTTGTGTTGATTACATTACGCACCATACTTAATGCAATTATCTGTTGTTTACTTAATACTGGAAGGGGTTCGGATGATAACCTGAAGGTGGATTATTTAGGCATAGATGCATGCTGGATAGCGGTCTATGTACTTTGTCGTAATGCCCTGATTAAATCACATAGTAATCATCGTTGATATGTATTGAATCTTTATTTGTCAATTGCCCCTGTAATTTGTTCACCCACATGTTAGTTATCTTATTGGAGAGACACCACTAGTGAACTGTGGACCCGGTCCATTCTTTTACATCTGAATACATTCTACTGCTTTTACTGTTCTTTGCAAACAAACACCATCTTCCACTCGATACGCTTAATCCTTTGTTTTCAGCAAGCCGGTGAGATTGACAACCTCATTACGTTGGGGCAAAGTACTTTGATTGTGTTGTGCAGGTTCCACGTTGGCGCCGGTTTCACTGGTGTTGCGCCGCACTACATTCCTCCACCAACAACCTTCACGTGCTTCTTGGCTCCTACTGGTTCGATAACTTTGGTTTCTTTCTGAGGAAAACTTGCTGCTGTGCGCATCACACCTTCCTCTTGGGGTTCCCAACGGACGTGTACATCTACGCGCATCAAGCTCTTTTTCTGGCGCCGTTGCCGGGAGATCAAGACATGCTGCAAGGGAGTCTCCACTTCCAATCTCTTTACTTTGTTTTTGTCTTGCTTTATTTTATTTACTACTTTGTTTGCTGCACTTAAACAAAACACAAAAAAATTAGTTGCTAGCTTTACTTTATTTACTATCTTGTTCTCTATATCAAAACACAAAAAAATTAGTTACTTGTCTTTACTTTATTTGCCTAGTTTACTTTTATTACTATTATAATGGGTACTCCTGAAAATACTAAGTTGTGTGACTTCACTAGCACAAATAATAATGATTTTATATGTACTCCTATTGCTCCACCTGCTATTTTCTATGAAATTAAACCTGCTTTACTGAATCTTGTTATGAGAGAGCAATTTTCTGGTGTTAGTACTGATGATGCTGCTGCCCATCTTAATAATTTTGTTGAACTTTGTGAAATGCAAAAGTATAAGGATATACATGGTGATATTATAAAACTGAAATTGTTTCCTTTCTCATTAAGAGGAAGAGCTAAAGATTGGTTGCTTTCTTTGCCTAAGAATAGTATTGATTCATGGACTAAATGTAAAGATGCTTTTATTAGTAAATATTATCCTCCTGCTAAGATTATATCTTTGAGAAGTAGCATAATGAATTTTAAACAATTTGATAATGAACATGTTGCTCAAGCATGGGAGAGAATGAAATCTTTGGTAAAGAATTGCCCAACCCATGGACTGACTACTTGGATGATCATCCAAACCTTTTATGCAGGATTGAATTTTTCCTCGAGGAACCTATTGGATTCAGCTGCTGGAGGTACTTTTATGTCCATCACCTTGGGCGCCGCAACCAAATTACTTGATGATATGATGATCAATTACTCTGAATGGCACACTGAAAGAACTCCTCAAGGTAAGAAGGTAAATTCTGTTGAAGAAACCTCTTCGTTGGGTGATAAGATTGATGCTATTATGTCTATGCTTGCAAATGGTAGATCTCATATTGATCCTAATAATGTTCCTTTAGCTTCATTGGTTGCTCAAGAAGAAAATGTTGATGTGAATTTCATTAAGAACAATAATTTCAACAACAATGCTTATAGGAATAATTATGGTAACAACAACTTTAGGCCATATCCTTCTAATAATGGTAATGGTTATGGTAATTCTTATGGTAATTCTTACAACAATAATAAGAGTGTACCCTCTGGTCTTGAAGTGATGCTTAAAGAATTTATTAGTACACAAACTGCTTTCAATAAAACTGTTGAAGAAAAGCTTGGTAAAATTGATATTCTTGCTTCTAAGGTTGATAGTCTTGCTCTTGATGTTGATCTTTTAAAATTGAAAGTTATGCCTGAGGAAGTTCAAGATGCTAGGTTTGCTAAAACAAATGCCATCCAAGTTCGAATTAATGATAATATTAGATTGTTGGCTGAATTGCATGCTAGGTGGGATAGAGAAGAAAAAGAAAAACTTGCTAAAGAGAATAATGTAGCTAAAGTATGGACTATTACCACCACTAGTAATGTTGATTCTTCACATGTTGCTACACCTCCTACTATCAATGGTAAAATAATTGATGTTGGCAATGTTTCTACTCCTAGTGCAAAGCGTACAAAATTGCCTGAAACTGGAAACTGTTTGTGATAAAACTGCTGAAATTTTTCAAAATATTGGTGACAATGATTCCATTTCTGTAGAATATAATGGTTTAGATTTTGATGATTGTCATATTACTGAAGTTATAAAGTTCTTACAAAAACTTGCTAGAAGTCCCAATGCTAGTGCTATAAATTTAGCCTTTACAAAACATATTACAAATGCTCTGGGAAGAGAAATTAAAACTTGAAGCTTCTATTCCTAGGAAGTTAGAAGATGGTTGGGAGCCCATCATTAAAATGAAATTCAATGACTTTGAGTGTAATGCTTTATGTGATCTTGGTGCAAGTATTTCTGTTATGCCTAAAAAGATTTATGATATGCTTGACTTGCCACCATTGAAGAATTGTTATTTGGATGTTAATCTTGTTGATAATGTTAAAAATAAACCTTTGGGGAGGATTGATAATGTTCGCATTACGGTTAACAATAACCTTGTCCCCGTTGATTTTGTTGTCTTGGATATCGAATGCAATGCATCTTGTCCTATTGTGTTGGGAAGACCTTTTCTTCGAACCGTTGGTGCTGTTATTGATATGAAGGAAGGTAATATTAAATATCAATTTCCTCTCAAGAAAGGTATGGAACACTTCCCTAGAAAGAGAATGAAGTTTCCTTTTGATTCTATTATTAGAACAAGCTATGATGTTGATGCTTCTTCTCTTGATGTTACTTGATTTGCACTTTCTGCGCCTAGCTGAAAGGCGTTAAAGAAAAGCACTTCTTGGGAGATAACCCATGTTTTATTTTATTTACTGTATTGTTGAGTCTTGGAAGTTGTATACTACTGTAGCAACCTCTCCTTATCATGTTTTTGTGCCAAGTAAAGTTTCTATGCTAAAGTTGATGCTATATTTGGGATCGCTGCGCAGAAACAGCATTGCTGTCTGTCACGAATTCTCGTAGAAGTCTCTGTAAAAAAAATCGAAAAAATCTGCAAATTTACGAGCGTGATCCTCAGATATGTACGCAACTTTCATTAGTTTTGAGTTTTTCCATTTGAGCAAGTTAAGTGCCCCTTCCAGATTCGTCTTTACGGACTGTTCTGTTTTTGACAGATTCTGTCTTTTATTTCGCATTGCCGCTTTTGCTATGTTGAATGAGTTTCTTTGTTCCATTAACTTTCAGAAGCTTTGTGCAATGTCTAGAAGTGTTAAGTCACCTCTGAATATGTGAATTTGTAATTATGCACTAACCCTCTAATGAGTTTGCTTGAAGTTTGTATGAAGGAAGTTTTCAAGGGTCAAGAGAAGAGGATGATATACTATGATCAAGAAGAGTGAAAGGTCTAAGCTTGGGGATGCCCCGGTGGTTCATCCCTGCATATTTTAAGAAGACTCAAGCATCTAAGCTTGGGGATGCCCAAGGCATCCCCTTCTTCATCGACAACATTATCAGGTCACTTCTAGTGTAACTATATTTTTATTCCATCACATTCTTATGTTCTTTACTTGTAGCGTCGGTTTCCTTTTATTTTTGTTTTGTTTTGAATAAAGTTGGATCCCGCTATCCTTATATTGGAGATATTACGCTCCGCTTTTTCATATGGAACACTTGTGTTCTTAATTGTGCTTTAATGTTCGAAAGCTAATTGCTTCGTTAAATTGCTATTTGGTTGGAATTGGAAAATGCTGCATATGGTTTGGCAACATGGCAATTGTTTGAGCTCTCATAGATCATGTTTAAGCTCTTGCATCATGTAGTTTAATCTATTATGAAGAACTACTGTAGAGCTTGTTTAATTTGGTTTGCATGATTGGTCTCTCTAAGTCTAGATATTTTCGGGTAAAGTGTTTGAACAACAAGGAAGACAGTGTAGAGCCTTATAATGCTTGCAATATGTTCTTGTGTGAGTTTTGTTGTACCTGTTCATACTTGTGTTTGCTTCAAACAACCTTGCTAGCCCAAACCTTGTACTGAGAGGAAATGCTTCTCGTGCATCCAAACACCTTGAGCCAAAACCCATGCCAATTGTGTCCACCATATCTACCTACTATGTGGTATTTTTCTGCCATTCCAAAGTAAATTACTTGAGTGCTACCTTTAAAATTTCATTCCTTTACCTTTGCAATATATAGCTCATGGGACAAATAGCTTAAAAACTATTGTGGTGATGAATATGTAGTTATGTGTCTTAATTTTATAAGTTGCTTGTTGAGCGGTAACCATGTTTCTGGGGACGCCATCAACTTTACCTTTGTTGGATATCATGTGAGATGCTATGCATGTTCGTCTTGTCTGAAGTAAGTGCGATTTCATGATCAAATGGTTTGAGTATGCATATGTTAGAGAAGAACATTGGGCCGCTAACTAAAGCCATGTATCATGGTGGAAGTTTCAGTTTGGACATACAACCTCAATCTCTTATGAGAATATTAACTATTGTTGAATGCTTAAGCATTAAAAGAGGAGTCCATTATCTGTTGTCTATGTTGTCCCGGTATGGATGTCTAAGTTGAGAATAATCAAAAGCGAGAAATCCAATGCGTGCTTTCTCCTTAGACACTTGTACAGGCGGCATAGAGGTACCCCTTTGTGACACTTGGTTGAAACATATGTTATGCGATGATAATCCGTGTTTCCGAGCTAAGTAGGACAAGGTGCGAGCACTATTAGTACTCTATGCATGAGACATGCAACTTGTAGGAAGTATTATGCATAGCACATATGAATTATTACTACCGTTGACAAAATTGTTTCTATGTTTTCAAAACAAAATCTCTAGCACAAAAATAGTAATCCATGCTTCCCTCTGCGAAGGGCCATTCTTTTACTTTATGTTGAGTCAGTTTACTACTTCTTTCTATCTTAGAAGCAAACACTTGTGTTAACTGTGTGCATTGATTCTTACATGTTTACTTATTGCACTTGTTATATTACTCTATGTTGACAAATATCCATGAGATATATATGTTACAAGTTGAAAGCAATTGCTGAAACTTAATCATCCTTTGTGTTGCTTCAATTCATTCTACTTTGAATTTATTGCTTATGAGTTAGCTCTTATGCAAGTCTTATTGATACTTGTTTGAAAGTACTATTCATGAAAAGTTTTGCTATATGATTCATTTGCTTAGTCATTATCTTTGTTAGCAATCTTTTGTTCAGATCACTCCATTCATCTCATATGCTTTACAATAATGTTGATCAAGATTATGTTGGTAGCATGCCACTTCAGAAATTATTTGTGTTATCGTTTACCTACTCGAGGACGAGTAGGAACTAAGCTTGGGGATGCTTGATACATCTCAAACGTATCTATAATTTCTTATGTTCCATGCTACTTTTATGACAATACTTGAATGTTTTATACATACTTTACAACATTATTATACATTTTCCGGCACTAACCTATTAACAAGATGCCGAAGTGCTAGTTGTTGTTTTCTGCTGTTTTTGGTTTCAGAAATCCTAGTAAGGAAATATTCTCGAATCGGACGTTATCAACGCCCGGGGCATATTTTACACGCTTCCGGAAGACCGAAGGGAGACGAAGTGGGGCCACGAGGTGGCCGACACTAGGCGGCGCGGCCCAAGCCCTGGCCGCGCCGGCCTAGTGTGTGGGCCCTCGTGGCGCCTGACCTACCCTTCCGCCTACAAATAGCCTTCGTCGCGAAACCCCTGTACCGAGAGCACGATACGGAAAACATTCGAGAGGCCGCCGCCAATCCCATCTCGGGGGATTCGGAGATCGCCTCCGGCACCCTGCCGGAGAGGGGAATCATCACCGGAGGGGCTCTACATCATCATGCCCGCCTCCGGATTGATGCGTGAGTAGTTCATCCTTGGACTATGGGTCCATAGCAGTAGCTAGATGGTTGTCTTCTCCGCTTGTGCTATCATTGTTATAGATCTTGTGAGCTGCCTAACATGATCAAGATCATCTATTTGTAATGCTACATGTTGTGTTTGGCGGGATCCGATGAATAGAGAATACTATGTTAAGTTGATTATCAATCTATCATATATGTGTTGTTTATGTTCTTGCATGCTCTCCGTTGCTAGTAGAGGCTCTGGCCAAGTTGATACTTGTAACTCCAAGAGGGAGTAATTATGCTCGATAGTGGGTTCATGCCTCCATTGAATCTGGGACAGTGACAGAAAGTTCTAAGGTTGTGGATGTGTTGTTGCTACTAGGGATAAAACATTGATGCTTTGTCTAAGGATATTTGTGTTGATTACATTACGCACCATACTTAATGCAATTATCTGTTGTTTACAACTTAATACTGGAAGGGGTTCGGATGATAACCCGAAGGTGGATTATTTAGGCATAGATGCATGCTGGATAGCGGTCTATGTACTTTGTCGTAATGCCCTGATTAAATCACATAGTAATCATCGTTGATATGTATTGAATCTTTATTTGTCAATTGCCCGCCTGTAATTTGTTCACCCAGCATGTTAGTTATCTTATTGGAGAGACACCACTAGTGAACTGTGGACCCCGGTCCATTCTTTTACATCTAAATACATTCTACTGCTTTACTTCTTTGCAAACAAACACCATCTTCCACTCGATACGCTTAATCCTTTGTTTTCAGCAAGCCGGTGAGATTGACAACCTCACTTACGTTGGGGAAAAGTACTTTGATTGTGTTGTGCAAGTTCCACGTTGGCGCCGGTTTCACTGGTGTTGCGCCGCACTACATTCCTCCACCAACAACCTTCACGTGCTTCTTGGCTCCTACTGGTTCGATAATCTTGGTTTCTTTCTGAGGGAAAACTTGCTGCTGTGCGCATCACACCTTCCTCTTGGGGTTCCCAACGGACATGTACATCTACGCGCATCAAGGCACTGTATAACATGGCTATGGCAGGAGTCGGAGTCATGGGAACGACGTTTGCGAGCACAAGTACACCTCCTGAAGGTACCGCAAGACAAAATAGCCCGCGACCTGCAGCAGCAGTGCAGCAACCTCCAAGAACGTCGGCAAGAGATACAATAGCCCAGACGCGGGTTGATAGAGCGCGACAAGAAAGGAGGGAACAACGGCAGTCACCTGAAGTGGATGACGAAGATCTGTGTGGACTCCCGTGTTTCACTCGACGAGTTCGTAAAACACGAGTCCCATCAGATTTCAAGTTGCCTGACAGTTATAAAAAATTCGATGGATTGCAAGATCCAGAGGATTGGTTGATTGGCTACCTAGAGACAGTAAAGCTGACAGGTGGAACTAAGGCAACGGCTATGCAAAGTATCCAGGTGTACCTAAGTGGCGCAGCTAGGTCTTGGATCAAGAAGTTACCACCTGGATCTATCGACAGTTGGGAAACTTTCGAGGACCTGTTTGTCAAGAACTTTCTGTCTACGTGCAAGAAGCCCGCGTCGATAGAGGAGTTGAGAGCCTGTCGACAAAAGTATGACGAGTCGATGAGGGCCTATATACAGAGGTGGAATATTATCAAAAACTCGGCAGAAAATGTATCCGACGAGACAGCGATAGATGCTTTTGTCGGAGGGATCCGAAGGAAGGAATTCATCGAGGATTTGGGGAGAACTAACCCAAAGACAATAGCAGCAATCATGGAGATAGCAAATCGCTGGGCAGATGGAGAGGATGCCGTCAACAACAAGCGACATAGGTCACACGAGGAAGATCGGAATAGAAATTTCCAAAATAGACGGCGTTTCCCTCGCCAGTATTCAGATCACAACGGTCCCGGCCAAATATCGGCCGGCTTCCGAGGAAATAACGAAGGAAATACTCGTGATGATTATCAAAAAAGTGGGGAGCAACGTGGTGACTACAACAATGGTCCTCGTCAGAACAGGCAAAACAATGGTCCAAGGTTCCAGAGACCATACGTATCTCCCGAAGATATGATGAATGGACCATGCCAAATGCACTTTTATCTCGACAGCAATGGAAAGAGGCAGTCAGGACACCTGCAGAAAGACTGCCGAACTTTTCAGGCGTTGAATAGATTTGCGGGGCATGCCAACACACATGCAGCAAATAGATACCCTCAGGGGCCAAGGAGCGAGGTTCATCTTCCGCCTCCTCCCGCAATTACGGACGAAAATCGACACCAGCTCAGAATAGCGGCAGCACCACACCCACCTCCATATATCGACACCAACGGTGCGGTCTCGATGATTCAGAAGGCCAGGCCATCCAATAGAGCTCAGAAAGTAATTTCACGACAAGGTTTTATGGCTGAGAAGATGCCTCCACCAACAGTAGAGTATCTGAATTGGTCGGGACAGGACATTGGCTTCACCATAGCGGACCACCCGCAGCAAGTTCCTAGACCAGGGCAGTCAGCTTTAATCTTACCAGCGGTGATCGCAGGATTCGACGTCTCGCGAGTTTTTATAGATGGCGGCAGCAGTCTAAACCTCATGTACGCAGATACATTGAGGAAGATGAACATATCCTTGGCAAACTTAAAACCAACGGATACGCGTTTCCATGGTATTACACCAGACAAGCCAAGTTATCCATTGGGAAAGATTCACCTCGATGTTCAGTTTGGAACCCGAGAAAACTACAGGATCGAGAAATTGGAGTTTGAAGTCATGGACTACCCATCACAGTACCATGCTTTGTTGGGACGACCTGCGTATGCCAGATTCATGGCAATAGGGTTTTCGCGACGGAGAGAATAAATAGGCGAAGGGGAAGCGTAGGGGGGCGCCCGAGGGGCCCACCCCATAGGCCGGCGCGGCCAGAGGTGGGGCCACGCTGCCCTATGGTGTGGCCGCCTCGTGGCCCTTCTCCGTCTCCTCTTCGGTGGTCTGGAAGGCTCCGTGGAAAATAAGACCGTGGGCTTTTGTTTCGTCCAATTCCGAGAATATTCGTAAACTAACTTTTCTGAAATAAAAAACAACAGAAAACAGGAACTGGCACTGTGGCATCTTGTTAATAGGTTAGTCCCGGAAAATGCATAAAAACATACTTTCCGAATATTTTCTGAATATACTTTCCGAATGCCTCAACTCATACTTTCCGAATACTTAATCCCATCTTTATAACCACCCGTTTACGCAATGGCGTTTGATGTAATCAAAGTACTCTTCGAGTGTAAGTGATATACATGATCTCATGGTCGAAGGACTAGGTAACTATGTATCGAAAGCTTATAGCAAGTTGAACTTAATAACTTGATCTCATGCTACGCTTATTTGGGTGTATGTCCATTATATCATTAACCCAATGACATAACCTTGTTATTAACAACATCCAATGTTCATGATCACGAAACCACGATCATCTATTAATCAACAAGCTAATTATACAAGAGGCTTACTAGTTACTAGGGTGATGTGGTCTAAGACCCCGTGTGTGGCCCGATCTTGCGGATTGACTTCGAAACCAAGCGGGAGAGATGGGAAAACGCGAGGGGACGAAGAACACGATGAACTCCGAGACTCACGCACGCACACCAACCCGATACACCCGATGCTTACCTCCGTGGCTCGATGGACCACGCCAATAGAATCTCCGTGGAAGAGGCACGAGGCAGAATTCCCGGAGAGAGATTGGGATTGGAGAGGATGAACTTGGGGAGGGAGAGAGAGTAGCAAGTACTAGAATCTCACTCCACAAATTCAAAGTCAACAACCAAGGTGCCTTGATTACAGAGGGATGATACCCAAGGGAGACTAAGCTCAAAGGTAGGTTTGAGTTCTAAACAAGTCTGAAGAGCTAAAGGGGTGCTTGGGGTGCTTATATAGTCTTACAAGGCGACACAGGCCGAAAAGGTAAGTTTGGGCCGAAATTATAACTTAAGTCGTGCAGGCCGGTCAGGATCCGGTCGGACCGGGTCTGTGACCGGGCGGCCGGTCAGGGATCCGGTCGAGACGGACTGTGGCCGGCGGTCCGGTCGGATCCGGGCTGGCGGGCGCCGACCGGACGAGGTCCCGAGGCCCCGGGATGTTGTCCGGATGGCACCGGTTGGTAGCCCGGTTGTGATCCGGCGGCGGTCAGGCGGTCGCCGGCTTGAGCCGGGTGGCCGGTCGGGAGCCCGGTCAGACCGGGTTCTGGACTGGTCGCTTCCCGTCTCTTCCTTGCGTCCTTGGGGCGACTTCGGGTCCAGCTCCGTGTACATCTTCTCGATCAGCTGCTCCTCTCCTTCCCTTGACCATGGCGTAACGTCCTCTCCGGGATCTTGATGCTCCACATACCTAATGACACAAAGGGTTTCGGCATGAGGTAGCATTCCATCCAATGGGGTATCTAGGTCGAGGGAAGTGAGGAGCGAGTTCACCTTGTCATGTATTGCTTTGGCTCGAGCCCGAGTCATGGGTCCACTTGGGGGACTTGTTGGTCTTGGTGAGGAGGTGACCGAAGGCCACCCCGCATCATCTCCCCCCCCTTGGGAGAGAGTCGTCCTCGACTCTTGTTCCTCCTCATCTCCATGATAGGGTGAAAGATCCGAGACGTTGAAGGTGTTGCTCACCAAGTACTTTGATGTTGGTATGTCGATGACGTAGGCGTTGTTGTTGATGCGCTTGAGGACCTTGAAAGGCCCATCTCCTCTTGGCTTGAGCTTGGAGTTGCGTTCTTGCGGGAACCTTTCTTTCCTTAGGTGGATCCACACGAGGTCTCCTTCTTCAAACACGCGTTCCTTTTTCTTGGCGTTGAGGCGGTTAGCTTGGCGAAGTACATGCTCTTGTATGGTTGCTCTTGTCTCTTCATGTAGTTTCTTGATGGCGGTGGTGCGCTCGTCGAAGTCCATGTTCGTTCTTTCATGAAGAGGTAGTGGGAGGATGTCGAGTGCCGTTGGAGGTTCGAATCCGTAGACGACCATGAAGGGACTCCTTGCGGTTGTGGAGTGCTTGGCTCGATTGTAGGCGAACTCCGCGTGGGGTAGGCAATCTTCCCATGACTTCAAATTTGTCTTCACAAGTGTGCGGAGGAGTGTGGAGAGGCTTCGATTGACCACTTCGGTTTGTCCATCGGTTTGAGGGTGCGAGGATGATGAGAACAAAAGCTTCACTCCAAACTTCGCCATGAGCGACTTCCATAGGTAACTCATGAACTTGACGTCTCGATCCGACACAATGCTTGCCGGTATCCCATGTAGGCGAACCACTTCCCTGAAAAACAACGAAGCAATGTGTGAAGCATCATCGCTCTTATGACATGGTATGAAATGTGCCATTTTAGAGAACCTATCCACTACCACAAATATTGAGTCATGACCATGTTTGGTGCGTGGTAAGCCAAGTACAAAGTCCATGCTTATGTCCGACCAAGGTGCATATGGAATGGGCAAAGGCATGTAAAGACCATAGGGATTGGAAGTAGACTTAGCTTGTAAGCATGTTGTACACCGGCGGCAAAGGCGTTCCACGTCGCGGTACATTCTTGGCCAATAGTAGTGGGTTGATAGCATGGCATATGTCTTCTCTCGTCCAAAGTGACCCATGAGACCACCTCCATGTGACTCTTGCAAAAGCAACTTACGAAGAGAAGACTCGGGAATGCAAATCTTGTTAGCTTTAAACAAATAGCCATCATGCAAATAGAAATCATCAAATCCGTGTTCCACGGAACACTTGGCAAAGATTGGACCAAAGAAAGCGTCGGAAGGGTAAAGTTCCTTGATCTCCTCAAGACCCAAAATGTGAAACTCCAAGCGGGTGAGTAGAAGAGTAATCTTGCGGGAAAGTGCATCCGCAACCACATTTTCCTTGCCCTTTTTGTATTTGATTACATAAGGGAAGGACTCTATGAACTCAACCCACTTAGCATGTCGCTTGTTCAAATTGTGTTGACTTTTCAAATACTTCAAGGACTCATGATCCGAGTGGATGACAAACTCTTTTGGCCAAAGGTAATGTTGCCAAACTTCAAGAACACGAACTAAAGCATAAAGCTCCTTGTCATATATAGGATAGTTGAGGCGTGCGCCATCCAACTTCTCACTATAGTATGCCACGGGTTTTCCATTTTGCATGAGGACACCACCGATTCCAAGTCCACTCGCATCGCATTCGATCTCAAATGTTTTGGAAAAGTCGGGAAGAGCAAGTAATGGTGCCTCGGTGAGTCTCTTTTTCAATTCATCAAAAGCTTTTTGTTGTGCTTTGCCCCAAACGAACGGAACATTCTTTTTTGTAAGTTCGTTTAAAGGGCAAGCAATGGTGCTGAAATCTTTCACAAAACGGCGGTAAAATCCGGCAAGTCCATGGAAGCTTCTCACTTGACCAACATTTGTGGGAGTGGGCCAATTGTGGATGGCCTCAACTTTGGAAGAATCAACTTCAATCCCGTTGGCGGAAACCACAAAACCAAGAAAAACCAATTTGTTTTGAGCGAAATGGCATTTTGGAAGGTTGGCAAAGAGCTTCTCGTGGCGCAAGATGCATAAGACTTCTCTCACATGTTGAACATGGTCCTCGAGATTTTTGCTATAGATGAGAATATCATCAAAGTAGACAACCACACTCTTGCCAATGAGAGGTCGCAAGATGTGATTCATAAGACGCATAAAAGTGGAAGGAGCATTGGAAAGACCAAACGGCATGACGAGCCATTCATAGAGACCAAGCTTGGTCTTGAATGCCGTCTTCCATTCATCACCAATTGCCATGCGAATTTGGTGGTAGCCACTACGCAAATCAATCTTAGAGAAAATCGTGGCACCACTCAATTCATCCAACATATCATCTAAACGCGGAATGGGATGTCGATAACGGACGGTAATGGCATTGATAGGGCGGCAATCCATACACATCCGTTGCGTCTCATCCGGTTTAGGCACAAGAATGACGGGAACGGCACAAGGGCTAAGGCTTTCACGGACATACCCTTTAGCGAGGAGGTCTTGAATTTGGCGTTGGATCTCCTTGGTGTCCTCGGGGTTGGTGCGGTAGGCGGCGCGGTTTGGTAGGGGAGCGCCGGGTATGAGGTCGATGCGATGCTCGATGCCCCGAAGCGGTGGTAGTCCATGGGGTAGCTCGTCGGGGAAGACGTCTTGGAACTCCTTCAAAAGAGACAACAAAGACGAAGGAATGTTGGTTAAGTCGTTAGTCTCCGCCGAGAGGCCCTTGCAAATGAGCACGTAGTGTATGGTGGTGGATGGGTTGTCTTTCACTTCTCTCCACTCGCTTTTGGTGGTTAGGAGGACACTCTTTCTCTCACTCATATGTGGGTGGTGGCGCTCACTCTCTTTTTGGTGGGTCGCTCCCTCTCCTCTCAACTCACTATGGTGGATGTGGTGTTGTGCCCTCGCTAAAGCCTTCGCATTGTCGGCGATGATTTGGCTAGGAGTCATTGGGCGAAGCTCGAACTTCTTGTCCTTGACCTTGAAGGTGTATGCATTGGAGAAACCATCATGTATGGCCTTCTTGTCAAATTGCCATGGGCGGCCAAGCAACATGTGGCACACGGTCATAGGCACCACGTCACACTCCACGGTGTCTTCATAGGGTCCTATCTTGAAGTTGACGGTGACGGTGTGTTGAATCTTGACATTGCCCTTGTCACTCAACCATTGGACATGGTATGGATGAGGATGCTTGCGAAGCGTGAGGTTGAGCTTCTCACATAGCTCGGTGCTTGCCAAGTTGTGGCAACTCCCACCATCGATGATGACCTTGATAGACTTGCCACCAATGCCGGCACGCGTTTGGAAGATGTTGCATCTTTGGTCTTCCATAGCTTGGGGTTGAGTGGTGAGCACTCGAGTGACCACAAGAGAAGGGCTTGGATCATGTGTGCATAAGAGAGGGTCTTCTCCACTTTCTTCATCATAGTCTTCCTCATTAGCAACGGCGGCTTGCACTAGGGCTTCATATTCACCTTCACTTAGAGTCTCTATGTCACCATTCTCCATAGTGATCATGACCTTGGTGTTCTTGCACTCAAAGGATTTGTGGCCTTGGGTGCCACACTTGAAGCAAGTGACATTGGAGGGTCCCGTAGAGGCCTTAGAGGAGGCGGTGGAGGATACCGTTTGCTTCATGCGACTTTGTATGGAAGGTTGCTTGGAAGGTGTAGAGGATGCGGATGGCTTGACACTTGTTGTAGGAGTTGATGTAGCAAGCTTGGAGGCGAAGTATTGCTTGGACTTGGAGTACTTGATGTCCTCATTCACTTGACGCTCGGCCTTGGAAGCTTGGTGAACCAACTCAACCATGTTGGAGTATGGTTGGAACTCCACAATCTTCTTGATGGGGTAGTTGAGGCCATTGAAGAACCTAGCGATGGTTTGGTTCTCGGACTCTTGGATGTTTGCTCTCATCATGGTTAACTCCATCTCCTTGAAGAATTCCTCAACGGTCTTGGTGCCTTGCTTCAACTTTTGTAGCTTGTTGAAGAGATCGGTCTTGTAGTGTGTAGGGACAAAGCGGGCTTGCATCTCCTCCTTCATGTCTTCCCAAGTATCAATTGGAGGATCACCCTTTTCTTCCCTAAGAGTGACAACTTGTTCCCACCAAGTGTTGGCATAATCTTCAAACTCGAGGGAGGCCATGGCTACTTTCTTGGCACCGGAGTAGTTATGGATGCGGAAGATCTTGTCAACCTTGAGTGCCCATGAGAGGTAGGCCTCGGCATCGTCTTCACCTTTGAACTTGGGCATATTGAACTTGAGCTTTCCATACATATTCTCTTCATCTTCCATGTTGCGGCGGCGAGGACGGATGCCTTCATCTCTTGCGACTTGAGGTGGTGGAGGAGGTCTTCCACGACCAACCATAGCATTGGGTTGGCGTTGTAGGTGAACACTAGCTTCACTTGGCTCATGTTGAGGATGTTGTTGCGGGTCTTGGCGAGGTTGTTGGCGTTGTCCAATTATGGCCCTCTCATCTTGATCATGTTGTGGGTGCCCTCGGCCCCTTTGGTCATGGCGAGGATGATTCCGGAGATCACGCCTTGGTTGCTCTTGACGACCTTGGGCGGGAGCATCACCATGTGGCGCCATGTTGTGGTGGACGGTGTCTTGGGGATGGTCGTCATACCCATGGTGGGCATGGCGAGCCGCTTGAGGACGATCTTGGTGAGGAGCTTGTTCTTGTGGAGGTCGTTCATGAGGACGAGCATGGCGATGGAATTCACCTCTCCTTGAGTTAGAGCGAGAGTCATCTTGACGAGCATGTGGTCGATGAGGACGAGGATGGTCTTCATGCCTTGAGGAGGAGCTTGATGACGAACGGTGGCCATGAGAATAGTAATCTTGTGACGAGCTTGATGATGATGAAGTAGAGCGGTGTCGGCGATGACGACCCAAGTTGGTGATGGCGCGCTCGAGGTTATCCATGCGTCGCTCCATGTTCGCATCATTGGCCGCCATTTGGCCATTCAAGTTGTCCGTAGCTTCACGGAGGAGAGCCAAGTCTTGGTTCACCGTGGAGAAGTTGTGAGCCACTTCTTCATATTGTTCATCGATGCGAGTCTCGAAGAGTGATAGTTGCTCCTTGAACTCTTGGCGTTGAGTCCATAGGTTGTGTTGAGTAGCCAACCTCTCGGTGTTCCGAAGGACTTCTCCATCCCTTGTTTCATCTCCACTCCTATCCATGATGGAAGAACAAGAACTATGTTGTATGTGTTAGTGGAAGGAGACTACCTCGCACTCTTACCAAGGTAAGATAGTATTGAGGCAATCAACCAAGCCGAAAGTAAGATCAAGTGTATCGGGGACACACGCAAAACCACACGCAAAAGCTAGCAAATATGGTGTTAGGCGAGTGTTGTGGAAAGCCAAAAGACAAATCCAAGATCAAGTATGTTGTTAAAAGTGGATGAGGTCCAAAAATCCAAATGTCAAAGTGCGATCACTATAAACACGGAAAAAATGTGGAACTCACACACGAGATAAGCGGGGTTAGTGCAACCAAGGAACGAGCGGAAAAGTGTATGTACGGTTGCTCGGTGTCACACCAACACAAGGAGAGGCAAAGCTTTGGTTGCAAAGGAAGAGACAACAAGATTCGCACGCGGCCTCTCTTCTCCTATCTCTCTTTGCTTAAAAGCTTTTCTCTCTTGTATATGGTGGCACTTGCACTCGTTTTTATCTTTGGTGGCTTTTGTGGACACTTTGGTATGTATGGGGCGTATGGATGTATGGTGCTACTCGCACTCTTTTTGTGTTTTTGGGGCTTTTTGACGCACTATGTTAGCGTTAGCCTCGCTTTTGCTATCTTGCCACACGAGTGTTTGCTTGGGTGCCTTACTCAACGCGACACACACACCTCACAATGCGGGGCCACGTGCAATGTCTCGCAACACTAGACAAGCAATGCTCGATAGGGTAGATCGCAAAAGGAAGAGGGGTTACAAGGGGAACCTGCAAGTTATATGGTGGTGGTGGTGGTGGTGGTGGTGGAGATCGCCGGATGTCGAGGTCGAAGGAGGCGTTGCGTCGCGGTCGGAGGCCGGTTGGACCGGATCCTGGACCGGCTCGGCCGTTGTTTGTCCGGTTGACCGGCGTCTGGACCGGCCGGCCGGTGTCCCGGTTGACCGGCTGCTCAACCGGATTGCTCGAGATTGAGCTTTCTCTCTCCTGTTCTTCACGAAAACCAAGCCAAATCGACCAAATCGAAGGGAAACGATGGAATTGGAGGCTAAAAGTTGGGGAAATAGTAGATCAAGCACAACAACACCGATCCACGGACCAAAACCACTCAACCAAATCACAGATCGGTCAAAAGGCACTTTAGGGCTATTTTTTGGAAAATTTTCTAGAAACGAAATCGGGTGGGTGGAGGGTCAAATCCGCGGGAACCAAAGGCTGCTGATACCATATGATGTGGTCTAAGACCCCGTGTGTGGCCCGATCTTGCGGATTGACTTCGAAACCAAGCGGGAGAGATGGGAAAACGCGAGGGGACGAAGAACACGATGAACTCCGAGACTCACGCACGCACACCAACCCGATACACCCGATGCTTACCTCCGTGGCTCGATGGACCACGCCAATAGAATCTCCGTGGAAGAGGCACGAGGCCGAATTCCCGGAGAGAGATTGGGATTGGAGAGGATGAACTTGGGGAGGAGAGAGAGTAGCAAGTACTAGAATCTCACTCCACAAATTCAAAGTCAACAACCAAGGTGCCTTGATTACAGAGGGATGATACCCAAGGGAGACTAAGCTCAAAGGTAGGTTTGAGTTCTAAACAAGTCTAAGAGCTAAAGGGGTGCTTGGGGTGCTTATATAGTCTTACAAGGCGACACAGGCCGAAAAGGTAAGTTTGGGCCGAAATTATAACTTAAGTCGTGCAGCCGTCGGGATCCGGTCAGACCGGGTCTGTGACCGGCGGCCGTCGAGATCCGGTCGAGCCGGACTGTGGGGCGGTCCGGTCGGATCCGGCATGTGGCCGGGCGCCGGACGAGGTCCCGAGGCCGGGATGTTGTCCGGATGGCACCGGTTGGTAGCCCGGTTGTGATCCGGGCGGCCGTCACGGCCGTCGGCTGGCCGGGTGGCGGTCGAGCCGGTCGACCGGGTTGGTGGTCGCTTCCGTCTCTTCCTTGCGTCCTTGGGGCGACTTCGGGTCCTCCGTGTACATCTTCTCGATCAGTGCTCCTCTCCTTCCCTTGACCATGGCGTAACGTCCTCTCCGGATCTTGATGCTCCACATACCTAATGACACAAAGGGTTTCGGCATGAGGTAGCATTCCATCCAATGGGGTATCTAGGTCGAAGTGAGGAGCGAGTTCACCTTGTCATGTATTGCTTTGGCTCGAGCCCGAGTCATGGGTCCACTTGGGGGACTTGTTGGTCTTGGTGAGGAGGTGACCGAAGGCCACCCCGCATCATAGGGACTCCTTGTTGTTTACATAACACACATGTATCAATGTTTCGGTTAATATAATTATAGCATGGGATGTAAACATTTATCATGAACACTAAGATATAACAATAACTAATTTATTATTGCCTCTTGGGCATATCTCCAACATCGTCATCTTCGCAGGAGGACCGGTGCTTCGAGTTCCTCCTCCGCACTGACTAGGACCCCCTCGGCATCAAGCGGCTCCCGGACAAATTCACTGAGTTTGTCGATGGCGTCGAGCTGGCCCAGTTGCAGCTACGGGAGGCCAGCTGCAACTTTTGCCGTTGGCCTGTCGAGGTCTTGTTCAACGAGCAGGGCAAGATGTACCTGCACACCGGGTGGGACAAATTCGCCCGCGACCTCGCTCTCGAGTCCGGCTATCAGCTCACCTTCCTCTACGAGGGGGTGGCAAGATGATCGTCAAGGTGTTCGACGACACATCCCGCCGCAGACACTACCACACCAGCGAGTCCGGCTCAGACGCCGACAATTATAACTGTTAGAGTGTTCTTTCTTTGCAGCGAATATGGCCATGGGCCAATTGAAGCCGCTAGTGACGGTTTCTGGATGTTCGTCCTCGATAGGAACAACTGGGTTATCATTTAGAGCTGGATTTTCCGGTTTGGGTGAGTGAGTGTGCCCGAGTGTGTTCTTTTTTAACAGCGAACATAAGAAATCTGCGAAACCAATACTAGTTAGATTTTCTCGTTTTGCAATGTTTTAACTATGTATTAGTTTGTGTAAACCATGTTCCAAACTATGTATTAGTTTGTGTAAAACTATGTTCCCAATTATGTATTAGTTTATGAAATGTTTGCTAGAGGCACGCAGGCGCAAACAAAAAAAGACAATTTTCTCGTTCGCGAGGCGACGCATACGGACGGACAATTTGGGCGTCCATTTTGCGTCGCCCAGTTAAAGATGCACTAATAAAATTTCCATTTAAACTCTAGCTAGTGGGGCTGGCTATGCCAAATTTGTTGAGGCTGCCAAGCGTTACCTACCGCAGCATATTAGCATCAACAATTAATTTAATCCCAAATTAAGGGATGCTTGATTGGAAGGATTGGAGAAGTGCAAGCAAAACATCCGTTTGCATTCCCTCCACAAAAGGAAGCTCATACGATTTGGTCCGCCATCCACGGCTGGTTCGAATCTCAGGAGATGGCAAACCTTGCCCAAACGGAATACAAAAATACGTACTTACTATCGTAGTGTAGGAGAAAACTTAGCGTGGAACAGAAACATCGATGACGCACGGCATAGCATCTCGTCTTCTTGTCAAATAATTTTGTTTGAGGTCCGGAGATCTCGCCCCTGCCATTGCCCGCACGAGAATCCCACCCCGGCCTACGGGAAAGGATAATGATCCCAAAGAAGGCACCGGCATCGCGTGGTTTTCCGTGAGCTGCTTCGTCTCCCAGCGCTCTTCTGGACTCTGCACGCCGAGATCTGCTGCCGCCACCCACCCACCCACGGGCCACGGTAACCCTCGCTCGTAGTCGTAGCCAAAGCGGGAGAGCACACACGCAGCGCAGCAAAACTGTCCGTTACCGGGACGACGGCGACGGCCGCAACCACACCACATCCACGTCCACGTCCACGTCCACAGGTAACCGGCGCACAGCGTGGAGGAAAAAAAGGAACTACAGTAGTAGCCAGCCCAGGAGCGGAGCGGAGCCAGCACAGCACATCACAGGCACAGACGGACCGGGACAGCGGTACTAGTAGCAACTAGCCGGCCAGCAGTAACGTCCCCCTCGCCGTTTCCTCTCCTCCCCCGCGCCGAGCCCCGCCGAACGCCAGGAAAGGGACGCACGCAGCCACGGGGATAAGATCTCCACCCGAAGCCGCCGTCGCTGTACGGGGAGCAGTTCACTCGCAGCATCAGTGTCGGCCGGGGATAGCATACGTATCCGGGATTCCAGCCCACCGCTCCGGAGAGGAGGATGACAGCGGGGTGCTGCGGCGGCTGAGGGGTTCTTGCTTCTTTCTTGTGGCTGCTCTCCTCTCGTCTCGTCTCTCCCCGTCCCCGGTGTTCCTTCCTGGAGGGACGAGGTATGTGCCTGCCCTTCGTCCTGCCTTTGGTACCCCCTGCTTCTTCTTGTTATGCTCCTTTGATTTGCTATGCTTTGGCCCGGCTTCGGCCAGATCTGGGTCTCCCTCCCGCTCGCTCCAATTTCGGCGCATTTTTTTCGGCTCTATTTCTTCCTCCCTTCATCCCGGAGAGGGAGGAAGACGACACGTATAACGAGGAGTCAGCTCTGTTGCTGCCTTATTTTTCTTCTCCGTTTCTTTTGCCGACAACCAAAAAAAAAAAAAGAGATCTTTGTCTCTGAATTTGTGCTCTATACAATATATATGCCTCTTTTTTTTCGAATTTTATATATATGCCTCTGGAAATTACACTAAATTGTAAGATGGCTGAGATTGTTTCATGCCACTGAAATCAACCACTGTTTTTACTACCGTGCTCGGGAATCAGGTGCTGGCAAAAGTATTCCGTACAAGTTGGATTCCATCGATTTCATATCGTAGAGGACCTTTTTTCCGAATCCACAATTTTTTTTAAACTTAATAATCAACTGCCGTTTATGCCACGTTACGAGATTTTGTGCTGTAACTGGCGGACGGCCTATAAACAGTTTTTTTTTCTTCTTCTTTCTATTGTTTCCGCTACTTGCACATGGACCAATGATGAACCAAGCACATCTCAAAAAAAAAAAAAAAAGATGAACCAAGCAGGAGTGCGATCCAAGCGTGTTGGTAGAGTTTGTTTTCGTTGTGTGAGCCAGGATGTCTGCTCTAATGCTCTGCATGTGAGCAACTGCTAGGTACAACAAAGTTGACGGATTCTTGAGTTTATTAAAAACCTATATATATACACATATATATAGATGTACTATTTTGGGTCCTGATGTTGATGGGAATATGACTTGGGTTTGCGTGCAATGGGAATCGCAATCTTAGGTAGCCGTGTTTCTGTAGCTTTCCCAGTTGCAATTATGGGAATTTAGCGTCAGTTCTGTAGCTGTCAGATTTTGTTTTTTCTTTGAAAAGGAGGTTTAACCCTCTGTCTTCTCTATCGATTGATGCACACAACCATTCAACCTGTCAGATATGGGTATTCCCAAGTTAAAGCATGGTTTCTCATGTTATTAAAACTTAGAAATCTTTCTTGTGATACCATCTTTACAATATTATTACCTACGGAAGAGTACCTTTAAGTGCTCACTTACATCTGTTTATTCCAATTACTGTTTTTTCCTGCACATCTTTGTGCTGAAAAAAGTCATTTTTTGCATCTTTGAGAAAACTGCATTTTTCTTTTCGCGGGCACCAAACATGAGCAATATTGGAGTCCAGCAAAACATGTATTTGGGAATTCATACTTCTAGTGAGTTAGGACAGCATTACTACTAGTTTCATATGGGTCAAGCATAAGAAAACTGACTTAGTCTAGCATATTGTGGTGATCCGTGATCATGCCATATCAAGTAACCCAATGTTAAGTGTTCTTCTTTTTTACTGCCATTCATTTACCAGTTCTTAGATTTAGTTTAGTTTAGAAGTTTGTATGACATCAAACTTCCTTGACATTATATGCTTGCATCCATCCTTACATCTTACACTAATAACATATGTTGGAACACCCAGGAGTTATTTGAACAACAACTATGGCGACAATTGAAGATATAGGTGTCTCTGCAGCTATCAACATACTGAGTGCCATGATATTCCTGCTAGCATTTGCTTTCCTACGGCTGCAGCCCATCAATGACAGGGTTTACTTCCCAAAGTGGTATCTCAAAGGTGCAAGACAAAGCCCAGGCCATGGGGGTGCTTCTGTGCGCAAGTTTGTAAATTTGGACATGCGATCGTACTTGAAGTTCTTAAGTTGGATGCCTGCTGCTCTCCAAATGCCAGAGGATGAGTTGATTAGCCATGCCGGACTTGATTCAGCTGTCTATCTGCGGATCTACTTAGTAGGGTATGCAATTTATATTTCATATATTGTGGTAATGTTTTAGTGTTCCATTTGTCATACTCCCTCCGGTTCAAAATAATTGCTCAAAAATGGATGTATCTACACACTGAAACATGTGTAGGTACATCTATATTTATGCAATTATTTTGAACCGGAGGGAGTATCATATTTCATCTCCCCATTTCTACCCCAGAAAAAACTTACATCTAATTAATACAGTTTTCACTAATGGAGTTCTTAGTTTTAGCATGGGCGTACATGATTTGTAAAATGCCTATAGTACTGTAGATTATTAATTGATTGCATATATCCAGTATTCAACACTCGAAATACAATGCAAGTAAAATAAACTGGTGCTGTGAATGTTGCTGATATACTATGGAGATCAATTTAATACTAGTTCTTTTGCTGTTCTATATTTTTCTTCAATCTGTCCTATAGGTTTGAAGTTGTTTATTTCCTTATAACAAATGGTTCTGCAAGTTTTAGATGCCACTATTGTATAAAAATAACACATCTACTCTCTCCGTTCCAAATTAGTTGACGCAGCTTTGGTCAGATCTGGTCATGTATCTAGACATGATTCTGTGTGTAGGTTCGCTCATTTTAGAAAAAAACTGTGTCAACTAATTTGGAACGGAGGGAGTAGCTCCCAGTGTAGAAAACATCCACTTGCTTCAGTGAGTTCATGTTTGTGTTTAACAAAGCATTTTTATTTTTAAGACTTATTTATTTATAGGGAAAATTTGCTACAGGACACCGTTATTTTCTGGCGTTTGCCAAAACGCACCGCTCGATTGTATCTTTGCCAGGTACCATTACAATTTCGTGGTGTGTTTTGGCAAAGACACAATCGAGCGGTGTGTTTTGGCAAACGCCAGAAAATAACGGTGTCCTGTAGCAAATTTTCCCTTATTTATATTTTCATCAAGAAATGTTTTTATTGTATTGGTTCTAAACCTTCATTGTCTTGTATATTATATACAGACTGCAGAACATGTGTTAAAAATGTTGGGTCAATGGATGGACTATGTTTAGTCTGCTTATTGATGTCCAGCTCCATGCTTTTGCTAAATCAATACTTATAATTATAACATTTAACCTTTGCAGGCTTAAGATATTTGTCCCAATCACAATTTTAGCATTTCTTGTTCTAGTTCCTGTTAACTGGACTAATGAGACCCTTGAGGGCATGACGGTACAGCACAGTGATATCGACAAACTTTCAATATCCAACATACCTTATGGGTCGAAGAGGTTAGCATTAAATGAATTCAGTTTTTTCTTAACTGTATTTGTGCATTACTGTTTTGTAAGGTCGCTTTTGTGATGACAATGCAAGTTGTTCTGGGGACCATTGATTACCAGAAGTTAATCTTTGTCTGCATGTCTGAGTATGTAGTTCACATTAGGGAGGGGAGGAGGGAGGGAGGAGTTAGTAAATGCGCATGCATGGTAATGTAGAGTCCGAAGTTCAAACACGAAAAGTGAATAAGAAAATCACAAACAAATAAGTGGATACTAAAGGGAGTTGTTGGAGACTTGGGGTTAATGCAGAGTTATTCCATGCATTTTTTTTCAAAATGTTATGTTGTATGATTATAAATCATTATTCTGATAATTCAGCGTACCATGAGGTAGCACTGCAGCAGAGCATCACAACATAAAACAACGTAGAGCTTGATTGTCAACTTTGGAATTGTTGCTCGAGTATCTCTAGGACTTTGTGAATGATAATAAGTAATTCTTTGAATGCAGGTTCATCGCTCACTTGACTATGGCTTATGTTTTCACATTTTGGACATGCTATGTTCTGTTGCGTGAGTATGGAATAGTCGCAACAATGAGATTGCGCTTTCTCGCATCAGAGAAACGCCGCCCAGACCAGTTCACAGTATGTTCTTGTTACTCTGTATATTCACTATTCAGTAATTATGTTTCTAATTAGTACATCAGGATCTAGTTATTTTGTCTACAACTACATCAAAGTTATAAATATCCTTTTGGAGATGATACTGCCTCCAGCTACCTCTTCAATCACAGATGACAGAATCTACCTATTATGATGGTTTTGTTTCACAATAAGTCTACTGCTATCAATTTAATGTGGCCAATCTTGTTATTTTTTCAAATATTTGATGATATGGGAGTTGGTGGGAATTCTTTCTTACCAGTAGGTGTAAATTTGAATATATGACATCCTTACAGTGAAAAATAAATGTGCTTGAAAGGTTTTAGAAACCATCGTTATAACCATTATATACACGATGATGGATACTTTTTATACTGCTCATTCTGTATGGAATGTTAAATATGTTCGCAGATTATGCTGTTAGGTTTCCTATGGGGATCTGAGTTTTGAAAATTAAAATATGATGCAAGGGATCCAACGGGCTATACAACAATCTTGAGTTCGTGACCTGTTCGAAACAGGAGAATTTTACAGAAGAAAAATGAAGTGCGTTATCAATATATTATATATGACTTTGAAGTCTTCAATATGATAGAAAACGAAGACTAGACTATGCTGAATCAATATGAGAGTGCAGTTTGTAGTTGTGCTTTGTGACATACAGTTGACCAATGCATGTTTAGGTCCTGGTGCGGAATATACCGCCTGATCCAGATGAATCAATTGGTGAGCTTGCGGAGCATTTCTTCCTTGTGAATCATCCTGATCACTATCTAACACAACAGGTAATATTTACAATTTTTTTACCAGCCATATTCTCTTAGTTGTTATAAGTACATTTATATTTTCTCAAGTTTAGATGGATTTCTTTTTGACTCGTATAAAGTAGTATAAGTAACTGGTTGATGTAAAATCATGATTGTTCATTTTAAATTCAGCTTTACGCTAGAAGGCATTACCAGAGTCGTTCTAGTTAATTTGTTACCTGCATTCTCTCTTTGAAGGTTGTTTACAATGCAAATAAGCTTAATGTGAAATCATGATTGTGCACTATAAATTTTGCTTGACGCTAGAAGGCATTACGAGACATGTTCTAATTATTCTTTTACCTGCAATCTCCTTTTGAAGGTTGTTTACAATGCAAATAAGCTCGCTAAACTGGTCAAAGAGAAGAAGAAGGTGCAGAACTGGCTCGACTACTATCAGCTGAAGTATGAAAGAAATACAAGTAAAAGGCCTACTGTTAAGGTTGTTTAATTTTTCTTGCAAACAGTTACGAGTTTCGATTGAAATAGGTAAATACTGCTGTAAATCTTATTCTAGTTCTTTGCTCTTCTAAAATTTATGATCTTGTTCCAGACTGGCTTTCTTGGATGTTTTGGTTCCAAAGTGGATGCTATTGAACACTACGCATCAGAAATTGAGAGGATAGAAAATGAAGTAAGTCCTTCTATCTTATCTGCTTCCTTCAGTGGATTATAATTGGCTTCGTTCTATTATTATTATTATTATTATTATGGAACAGTATGCTTCCTCTATTAAAAAACTTCGATCTGTCATTAATGTTCTTTCATTCATCATTTTTTCAATACGTTTGCTACCATATATTTTAGAAAAATCAATTATGAATGTGTGCATCAATGATGTGTTGATGACTGAAACAACACTTAAAAGAGCGTGGAGGAAATAACAAACGCTCCTGGTATTTTGATCAAGTAGGTAACTTCTGTTGTTTCAACTGAAGCAATGGCTCCTGTTATTTTTACTGAAGCAAGATGATGTGCTAATGACATGATTTCTCTTTTCTTGCTTTTGAATTTAGTGGTTCTATTAAATAATTTAAGTTTTGATTGGGTCTGTATAAGTAAAGCATTGTCTTTCAGAATGTTTTGTTTTCATTTTTTGAATAAAGAATACCTGCAATACCATAAACCGTCAGATTCATTGTCACTTACAAATAACACTTATTTAGGAAGCTGAAGAGCGTGAAAGGATCATGAAGGATCCCAAGTTAGTTGTGCCAGCAGCATTTGTTTCCTTTAGATCACGGTGGGGTGCAGCAGTGTGTGCTCAGACACAACAAACCAGTAATCCAACGGTTTGGTTAACCGAGTGGGCTCCAGAACCTCGTGATGTGTACTGGGATAATTTGTCTATTCCAGTTGTTCACCTTACAGTTAGAAGGTTGATAATTGCGGTAGCATTCTTCTTTCTGAACTTCTTTTATATCGTCCCAATCACATTTGTTCAGTCCCTTGCAAATCTTCAAGGGATTGAGAAGGCAGTTCCATTTCTGAAGCCTCTGATCGAAATGTAAGTGTACTTCAGCATGCTATTCTTCCGCAAAATGGCCTTTTGTGTTCAACTGTACAGTAGAATGCTATTGATTACTCAACTTTTCATCTGACCTCAATGCTAAATTGCTCTATGCTCTTGAATTCCGCATATTTGTTAAAAGGATCAGGTGTAGGCTGGGCTGGACTCTAGAGTAGTTAATCATGCCTAATACAGCATGAATTACAAAGAATGTCATCACATATTAGTGTCTGATGATAATAATCTATCGTAAATATGACGAAGTAGGTTCCATCTGAGAATTTTCTTGGGTCCAATGTCTTTGGAGTAGTACTTAAGTTTGAAGTAAAAACAATAGAGCTTTCTCTACCAACAGCATATGAACTGCACATGTAAAAGATAAAACAGACCCCACAAAAACCTCCAAGTTGTTGTTAAGAAGTGAAAATCAAGGGTCACTAACCTTAAGTTTGAAGTAAAAACAATAGAGCTTTCTCTACCAACAGCATATGAACTGCACATGTAAAAGATAAAACAGACCCCACAAAAACCTCCAAGTTGTTGTTAAGAAGTGAAAATCAAGGGTCACTAACCTCTACTTGTTGCAAGTTGGCATGTCGTAGCCCCTCACTGTCACTGTTGATGAACTTTACTGCTGGGACTGTTGATTGGGTGGAATCCATATGTGATGCTGATGCTTAATTATGTAACTTTTGTCCACTGACAAACCTCGAATGAGTCCATAAACTTTCTTAGTTTTGCTCTCTAGGTTCCTGTAGCACCATGTAATTGTAACTTGGAACTTCACTGATGAAGATATACATTCAGCAAGCAAGTTTAAGGACCTTTGATGTAATTTGCTCTACTGGCATTTTTGTGATTTCTGAAAGTTTGTTGTTCAACTATTGCTCAGGCCTACTATCAAATCATTCATCCAAGGGTTCCTTCCTGGAATTGCTCTGAAGATTTTCCTTATACTGCTCCCGAGCATATTGATGTTTATGTCAAAAGTTGAAGGATTGACATCAGTGTCTTCATTGGAGAGGAGATCTGCATCAAAATTCTACATCTTCATATTCTTTAATGTATTTCTCACAAGCATTATTGCTGGATCTGCTTTAGAGCAGTTACAAAGCTACCTTCATCAGTCAGCAAATCAGTATGTACTACACCTACTCCTGTTTGGCATCACATTTATATAAATATAAACTGACAATCATCCAACATCTCATTCAACTCAATGACATAGACTTTAGCATGCGAAATGAAGGTCAACCATAGGAAAAAAAAGGATATTAAATGCAGTCAAATGTTGGCTCTTTCTTTTCCAAGCAATGTGCAATATTGGCTATTGGGGTGCTTAGTTTATTTTCTATTGGTGATTACAAGTAAATGCCACAAAATCAATCTATTTTGTATATTTGGTTGATGAGTGTGGCTACATTTCAAGCCTGAAAGCATCCTAAAATGTGAGATGTCAGATCAATTGGAATATTTTTTACAGTCCCTTCATATGTCCGCCTACTCTTAAGATGAATATTTTTTACCTCTATGAATATAGTTCTGGAGGGCATGGATGCATTTTATTCAGGAATTTCAAATGCATTTTATTCAGGAATTGTACAGTTGTACTTAATGGTGGTATCTTGTAACTTTTGACACAAAGTACAACTGTACAATTTTAGGCATAATATCACTTGAATTTTATGATGGTATCTTTAAAATTCCAATACTTAGTTCAGTTTTAGACAAATTGACCCTTATAATGTACTTATTTTATAAACAGGGGCTAAGCTTACCACTGTTTCCTTTCTTGAAACATAAGAATTAGATATTTACAACACATTCAACATTGTAGCCTTTTCTTGTTGGTTTACACGAACTCAAAAAATACTTGGTACAAAGGGACGCATGCATTTTTTTTGCTTGTCACATCCATTACCGGCTGTATAAGCCAAGAAAGGACAGTGCACAAGCCTAACCTCTCATGGAGGTTGTCTCAGCTGGTGATGATAGGTTTGATGCCACATCTCTGCCTCCCCATTGATACATGTGGGACTGTGATCACTGCCTGAAGGTCGTATGCCCTTGGTGCACATGGCTGTTTCTCTTACAATATATCAACCAAATCGTTAGGATGGTCACATGCATTGTATTATGTACTTGATGTTTGTTTTTTTCCTTGTTACTTCTAGTAGATTGTCATATGTTTGTTATCCGGGACAGATTTAAAGGCCTTCTTATTTTGCTGGCATATTCAACAGTTTATACCGACAACTCCTACTGTTCTCCATTTGAAATTGTATTTATTTGCTTCTTCTACAGAATACCAAGAACAATCGGTGTAGCAATTCCAATGAAAGCAACATTTTTTATAACATATGTAATGGTCGATGGATGGGCTGGGGTAGCTGGTGAAATACTGAGATTGAAGCCATTGGTAATCTTCCACTTGAAAAACTTTTTCTTGGTCAAGACTGAGAAAGACAGAGAAGAGGCAATGGACCCTGGAAGTATTGGTTTTGATTCAAATGAACCTCAGATACAGCTCTATTTCTTACTTGGTCTTGTCTATGCTGTGGTCACACCATTTCTGCTACCCTTCATCTTGATATTCTTTGTGCTCGCATATGTGGTATACCGCCACCAGGTAAGATTTGCTGGAACAATTATACTGTTTGAATGTTTGTTGTTCTTGATATAAATTTTGATGTACCATGCATACGTGTGTTGAGTTTATACTACATTCTACATCCATAAGAGAATACTACCATCTTTCTAACTAACTTTCTAAACTATTTAAAAAAATATTAATCAGTTTTTAATTCTGCTGGATTTATATGTTTGTTTTGTGCAAATAATAGTCAGTTTTGTATTTATTGACCAACTTGCTAGTTTTATTATGGAGGTTCCATATGAACATATAACTTATGGAATGTTTCAAATTAGTATATTGGATTTAATCAATGATGTTTGAAATTAGTATGTTGGAACTATTTCAAAGCGTATAAAATGTTTGAAATCAGTATATTGGATTTAGTTAATGATGTTTTTCGTGTGTGGGAACATTTGATATAACTTTGTTAGTGCAAGTATCATACACGTTACAGCCTTTCCGGGAAAAAAAAACCCAGTCTGATTAGATAAAGCCTCAACTACTGGTGGTGGAGGCCCAGAATCCAACCATTTATAATCTTCCAACAATAGTGGTAGGGTCTTTACCAAAATCACATTTATTTGTTCATTCAAGTCCTTGATTGGTTTGGCATTTTGAGTCGGTGTCCTGATGCTTCAGCCCACCTATTGTATGTTGTTTTTTGGTAATCGAAGAGATCGTCGTATTTCAATCTTCACCATCGTTCCATCTCATTTTATCTAGTTCCATGAAAAGGTTTGCTAACTTGAGCTTATACTGTTTTTTCCAGATAATTAATGTGTACAATCAAGAATATGAGAGTGCAGCTGCGTTTTGGCCAAGTGTCCATGGACGTATAATCACCGCATTGATCATTTCACAGCTGCTTTTCCTTGGGTTGCTGAGCACGAAAGGCGCAGGCCAATCAACACCAGTCCTCCTTGTTCTTCCTGTAGTAACCTTTTATTTTCACAAATACTGCAAGAACCGCTTTGAACCTGCATTTGTGGAATACCCGTTACAGGTAAAAACTATTTCCGAACATGTTCGTTTGTGTCACTATGCATTCCATATGCAGATCATGCTACATGTTGACTAAACATGTTGTGTTTCCAGGAGGCAATGAGGAAAGACACCCTAGAGCGTGCGAGAGAGCCAGGGTTTGACCTTAAAACATACCTGGCAGACGCCTATATCCACCCGGTGTTCAAAGGCGACAACGATGATGAGAAGTTCTCCATGGGTGACGAAGGGGAGGCGGAGCAGGTCCTTGTGGCGACAAAGCGGCAGTCAAGACGAAACACCCCGGTCCCGAGCAGGCACAATGGTTCAGAAGTGCCTTCTCTGCCTGAAATTGTAAATGAGCAGCGACTATGACATGATAGAGGGCGAGTGGCTTGCGTGTGCTTAATTAGGTCTGTAGTTTTGTAAATGGAGTAAAGAAAGCAGCACAGTATGCGCTGGCACGTTTCAGTATTGCTTGTTTATTACGGAGTACAGCAAGGAGCAATGACCTATCTTTATATGCATGAAACGCGAGGTTCTGTCGTCCTGTGTTGTATGGCATTGGAACGTGCAGTTGGGTTAATTGCTGCGGAGTCGGTGCCAGCTCGGTTTGCCACCTGGACTGGTTTTGTTCTGTGCCTTCGTGTTTTCTCTGCATATTTCTGCTAACATTTGCCTTGATTCACTCCTTGCGGGATATATGCAGGACGCCGTCTGCAGCCCTGCACCTGGTGAATGACGCCTGAGATACTGGTGACATCGACGTATGTGAACCCCAAGCCTAGTCTAGGGGGCAGAAAATAAAAGGAGGCTCCAGATGTTTTCTGCCAAAGGGACAGTAGTGAAATTAATTGTGAATAAGAAATAATTTAAAAAAATTGTGAATAAGAAATAGTAGCATCAGTTTTGAAACATCGCCAGCCCATGGGAAAAAAAGGAAACAGCTGGTGTCAGGAGAATGATGAACTAGTGTTGCCAACTTGGGTTTCCAAAAAGATACTGAAGTTGCCAATAATCTTTGAGATAATTTCTTGGTATGATGTCAGATATATCCAAATTTGGATGTAACATGATTAAGTTGTATAAATATCCAAATTTAGACAAATCAGCGACATCTTTTTAGGACAGAGGGAGCATATGTATACAGAAATAAGATACAGACAAATAATGAACACCAATACCACTGTTTTACATCGATTAATAAACAATAGGAAGTTTCACGAATTGACAAACATATTTGCAGTACGGATGCACAGTCTGTTGGATTATAAGAAATCAGCTCTTCTGATGGACAGCAATTGCATGAATGTCCATTTCCTTCAGCATGACCGACCTCCCACAGGAGTCGCACGGTGCAGTCCTGGATCCACAGATACTTTCATGCTCACACATATTCCGAAGCCGATCACGAACATCAAGCGGTTGTCCACCAGCTTGAACCGTGTCGCCACAGAACCGACACACTATCAAGCGAAAGGTGCAGGTTGAGGATTGGTGTTGGACCTACCATCGAAGAACAAATCAAGTTAGAATCATGTGACTTAAAAACAGGTGGAACATACAAAAAGAGGTTCACACCATACGAAACGAGTGAAAAAACATTATATATGCAAGTTGACTGCTAAAAATAGATTTGTGTTGAAAATACAAGATGCAATATCCCATGATACAACTACGAGAGGTAGACTGGAAGCATACAGTTTACGCAAAATTCAACAAGAAAGGTGCTTTTAAAGCTAGGTGCACACCTAAAAGTATGTGTCACAACGAGCTAAAAATAGAATGGTGTTTAAAATAGAAGATGCAAATAATAGTATTGTATGAAATATGCTTGAAATGATTAGCTTGATAGAACTAAAAGAGTAGGACCAGAAGCACAGTTCATGCATACTCTACAAGAAAAGAACTGTGCTCTTGAAGCTAGGTAGAGCAACTGAAACAGCATACTATTTCGTAACCCACTAAACATACTGAATTAGGAGAAGCCAAGGCATACCATTTCTTCCTTTTCTAGAATTACCCCGCAGGCACAGTGCAGCGGCTCATGGAAAACTTTCATGTGCTTCTCCATTTCTCTCTGCTGGAAAGCTTGCCCACACTTACTACAGTGCACATGATCTGCTGCTTCTTCCTTTCGAAGGATAACTCCACACCCATCATGCATGCAAGCAACATTGTGCCTCACGCAGTAGGCCTCATGAAGTACTGAGGTTCGGGCAGATATATGGCGTTTGCAGTTCTTACAGACCACTGACTCACCACTGGCGGTAGATGACACACTAGCCTGCTCACCAATCCTTTGGCTATTAATAACATCATTGATAGCTACAGAAAGTTGGAACTTCGTTGTGCCCTTGAAGCCATAGACTCCAATGCTGTAAATTCCACCGACCGAAGTAGCATCCCTTGGTTTGAGTATAAGAACCTTGGATCCCATTTCATGGGAAGACCACTCATGACGGTGCTGGGTAGGGAATACTAAAGGATGTCTTGAAACATAAATATCAGTGTCACCACTGCTTGTATCAGCCTCTATCTTAACCTCAATGTTTGCAAGGCCAGAAGCTACTTTCTCACCAATAGTTTCTTCAACAGAAAATTTGTAGTACCGAAACTTTCCTTCTTCCACAAGTCCAGATTCAACCTTGCCAGTCTGCAGTGGCACAAGCACGTGTTGATTCTCTTGATTGTCCAAAACAGAATCTGGCCCCTCAATGTCAACCTCAACATCCGTCTCCAGCACAGAAACACTTGATGCAGGCTTCAACTCAAGAACCTTCAACTTGTACTGCAGTTGTCCATAATTCACCACGACAACATCATTTTCAGACAGCGTTGCGTGATTGCGTAGTGCCGTCTCAAGGACAGCTCTATGGTTGGGGAGATCTGAGAACCCCACTCCTTCTGGCTTCAGTTTCGCGTATGTCCCTTTGGGCAAGCTGGCATATCTCACCTCTATCAAAGGAACGTCTGGGGTGTCACTATGGAATAGATTATTCCAAACATGTGGTGGGAGTTCTGCAGAGCCTTCCCTTGCGGTGAATTCCAGAACGCCACAGCAGGTTGCCTCTTCGGTTTCTTGATTCTGAGAGGCACCTTGGTCCCTAACCTTGGACAGCCTGAAGTACATGGGGCCTTTATCCAGCGCTCCTTCGTCGGAAAGCTCCTTGAAGGAAGACGGTGGTAGCTTGATCTTATCCCCAGGACCATCATATCGCAGGGCTTCAAACATGTGTGAAAACGAGATCCCTTTACCCAGCTGCATCGCCTCTTCCATTTTCTGGTCAGCCTGTTACAAGTAGATAAAACTGTCATCATCAACCAGCTGCTAAACAGGACAAATACACACTTATGATGAGCAGGAAATAGTCTAACTGGACGATTAAAGAGTTGAAAGAAACACATAAAGGATTAACGAAGTGGAAGCTATTTCAAAATTGAGAGGGGACACCAGTATGCAAGCTATTCTCGTGTCTTGTTCCCTTGGGAGAAATGAGGTTTTGGGATCAATTTTCATTTTCTGGATTTTGCTCCCAAATTAGGGAGTAGCAGAAATTGCCGATCAAACAAGAGGAAACACTTGGACCCAGATCATGAGGCTTATTAGGTGATTATAATCATAGCATTAACGACTGCTTTAGCGATCATCAGATCTTCTCGTCAAACATACTAATCAAGATCCAGCACTGAAGAAGAGCACAAGAGGATACGGGATGATACGAGGGTTAGGTCTGGAGCGGGTGCTACCTCTTCCTGTGCGCGGGCGGCGTCGAGGCGGCGCTCCCTGTTGGAGGCCTCGAGCGCGTCGCGGCGGCGCGCGGCCTCGGCCTTGGCCCGGCGCTCGCGGTCGGCCTTGGCCTTTGCGCGCTGCATCCGCTCCCGCTGCTCACGCTCCAGCTTCTCCCGCGCGCTCCGAAGCTCGAAATCCATCCCCGATTCCCTGATCCGCCCGAATACGCCTTCTGAACTCCTCTTCCCGGCGTCGGAAGGAAGGAAGGGGGAGATATATGGAGGCGTGGTGTCGGGCGGTGGCGGCCGGAGGCGGAAGAGGAAGAGGAAGAAGGAAGCTTCTGGATGTCGCGTGCGCTGTGCGCTGCGGAGGGTGGTAACGTAGGCGCAGACGCACGGCCACGGTGGATGGGGCCCGGAGGGTCAGTGGCAGGGTATATTACTCGGCCTCACAAATTACCTTTTGACCTACATCTTCACTCAAGAAGAACCACCCCACCAAACCGCCAGAACGCCGTGGATAACAACAAATACGAGCGACACACCGAGAAACTGATCTCGCTAGATCTGAAGAACAACGAGAAGACCAAGTTGCTAATCTGAAGGATCGATCAACACACGTTGCCATCAACTCCTAGACGCCGCCCAAAAGGTCGTCGCTGGTGTGGGAGTAGAGTTGAAGCTGATTTATTAGCCAAGGCGCTGCTCACACCACCCAACAACACACCACAACAGATAAAACCTAACCCTAACTACTAAGCCAGAACAGAGGAACAAGACCCCCCACCTTCCTACCGCCGCCAAAGCAGCAAGCAGAGGGAGAGGAGACCAAGGGCAACGCCCTGCCGATGGAGGAGATTGGGAGGAGTTGGAGCTGCCACCTCTCGCAAGAGGAGGAAGAGGCAAAACGATTCGGTAACGCGCCCGTCACCAGATGCATAGTTGAGAGAAAGGTTGGGTTGTGAACGGGCCAGGGATCTATTTAACACGGTGTTCCCATCCAGTTCGATCTAAGGCACGGGGTCCTGCACCGATTAGCAGTATTTATGAGTGTACGTGCGTTGCTATAGCTCTCATAATTTATTTTTCAGCATATGTATAAATATTATGCATTTGAAAATTCGTAAATTTGAAAAATAAAACGAGATGAAGAGAAAGTGTGTGCGTTTGTGCGTGCTTATAGGCGAACGGGAGAAGACTAGGAGAGAGCCTGATGTTACCACGACCACACAAAGCTATCTATACGATGCATTTCTTCGGCATGCAATCTCTTGCAACAATTATACAATCATCGCATCTATTCTCAATACGTGTATCTCCTTTGATCATTTTTGATCGTAACCCAGCAACAAGATAAGACTTTACCTTCCTTCTCCTGTACGGCCTCTTCGTCCACCCGTGCACCTTCACCCGATCCGGTAAGATAGTTTTTTTGTTGTGCAAACAATTGTGCGGTGCTAGTTGTTGGATATAGTGGCCTAGAGGCAAATAATAAAGGATGTTTATTACTATATTTTAATAATTTATACTAATAAGTTTTGTGCCATGCTATAACTGTATTAATCGGGAATATTGATACATGTGTGATATGCAAACAAACCAGGTCCCTAGTGAGCATTTATGCAAACTAACTCATTGGTCATTAGGTTTCCGATCGTGGGCATTCTTGTCAAATGGCAGTGGCATCATATCATTAGGTGAATGATGTGATGGATATACCCAATAAAAGTATTACAACACGATCAAATCAAAAAGTTCATCGTTGCGATATCCTTCGACCGTGAGATCATATCTAACCGCTATCACCGGAGCCTGCTTTGATTGCATCAACTGTCACACCGTAACATGGTGATCATAAAGATGTCTATTAGGTATTCCAAAGGGGTGGGCATCCCGATCCCACTAATGATCATTGATGGGAAAGGTTTGTCGATCATGTTTGTAGTGTTTCCGAACGTAGGTTTTTTTTTTGCAACTTTGTAGAAGGGGAATCAATTGGGGTTGTTGTTGACCCATACCACATAGTTCCAGCATTGTTCACAAAAAAACATAGTTCCATCAACTACGAAAGCTGCAAAAAGTACAGCACCGATACTATTGGAAAGTACAGTTCGCATACGTAATCATTTGTATAGACGTTGAGGCGGATGGACACTAAGATGGAACAAGCCCGCTAATATACCCAACGTACTTTTCCAGTTAGTCCATAAGGATTGGATACTCCCCTACGGCGTGGAGTTTTAATATTTATAGATAAAAGAGGGAGCGGTCGCAAAGTTTATGGAATACAATGGGTGGGGGTGGGGGGGGTTAGAAATGTGTTAACAACATTGGAAAAGAGTAAAATGAAAATGGCAGAATCCAATCAATGAGAGCTTTAACTTGATCTTCCTAGCTTGACCTTGTACCTATGAATCATCAAGTTATTTTGGAAGTTTACTTTCCAGTGGCCGAGAGAAGCGGGATTTACTCTAAAAATAATGTCATTACATAGCTCCGCAGCAGCCACGTTCTATGTTTTTCTCCTCCTCTACCTCTCAAAGAGGCAGCATAACCGTTGGATGTGAACCTCGATCATCAGTCGATAGGTGTTGGACTTTCTAGGCTGATGTTGGACTGCCAACCCTCCTCCATGTGGAGGGACATGGCCCAACATGTAGTTCATGTAAAATTTAAGTCATTGCATGTAACACCCCAACTTTTGCAACCTTGTTTAAGTGTCCCGAGTGCAAAAATCAGGGGGAACAAAAAAAATTCTAAATGGTTTAGTAAGATGAATTGCCTTGATCTGTTTGCTAGGATGAATTACGTTGATATGCTTGTTAAGATGAATTGCCTTGATCTTCTTGTTAGAAGTTGTCTTGAGTTATCTCAAAGCAAAACCTTTCTTAGGGTACAACCAATTAGCAACTCACTAACCAAAACTCTATGTCACATTCAGTTGGTGTGTTCTCATAAGGACCTCGCCACCTCAAGATCACTCCTAGACAACCAAGTTCTGGCTAGTCCAAATTTGTGTTGCATCCAACCTTTACACCTCTAACTCAAATTTTCCCACTTGTGGCATTATGAATGCACCTATCTTGGGATCACCTTTGTGATGGACCTTCCTCACCCCATCCTCATTCAAGTTTTGAAATCATCTGCTCCCAAATTTATCTCCATCTTGTCCCCTAGCCAAGTACCCTAGAAAACAACACCAAATTTTGACTAAGTCCTAAAACTATTATCAGATTTAATTTTGGAGCCCCTAGCTTTCTTTATCCTTTATCATCTGATGCAATGCACTTGGCCATTGACCTACCTTGTCTTGTGCACTTCCCTACCCTATCAATGCTTTGGATCAGATCACTCATCTACCCATTTTTTCTTGGTGGTTTTGAGGCAAAGTCAATAAACTATTTTGGCAGTGTTAAAATATTCGAACTTTGGCAGTTGTTTCCTAAGCCCTCACACCTGCTTTAGGTGAACTCAAGGCATGGATCTCATCTATATAAACCCCACTACAACTTGCATGTCTTGCATGTCCCATGCTATCCTTGCAACCTATTTATTCAACTTGATCTTATACCTTGTCCAATGTTTTAGCTCTAGATCCTTTCTCCCACCCTATTCTTTTGTTTTCCTTAAATTCAAGTTAAATCTTCACAAAACCAAGTGTGGAATTGATGGCTACATTCTGCAGTAATCATCTACCCTTGAGAAAATACTTTCCCAAAAATATTATTTCATAAATCAAGTTATTCCCATTTCTTTTCCAAAATTTCCAAAACTCTATTTTACCTTCTTTTCTATTTGGACCACAAAACTATTTCTAGTTTTATCAAAGATTTTCATTTTTTCTAAAATAAAATAGGAGATGTGAGTGGTATTTTACATCATCTTATTTCCACCCCAAAAATAATCGCTATAACTAATTTTCCTTATCATATTTTCATTTTTAACAAAAGGCATGGTTATTGGACTCTTGTGAATTCTTCCTTTTTCTTACTTATATTTGTTTTGAGAAAAACCTACTCCTCTTATTAAAGCAAGTGGGATATTTGGAACTCCAATATATTACCTTCCCACTCTCAAAATTTTCAAAATCATTTCAATTCTTTTTTCTTCAATATTGGCCCTAGGCATATCTAGTGATTCGAACATATAGCAAATGTTCTCAACTTTTAAATGAAATACTTGAACCTAAAATGTACCTCTCCGATCCTTATAACATCATCACCTCATCTACCATGTTATGATCTAAGTGGGTGCTCATTTGATCCCTCATTATATTGACCTACATTTCCATCTCCTTTTTCCTAAGCTTTTCATATCCAACCTAGGCTAGCACATCATCCCCTTGCGCCTCCACATCTTCCATTTGATAAAACTCCTAGTTATTTCCGTCTTGGCAATCGAGATAGCCGGCCATGCTACACATGGGCATCTCCACCTTATCTCATCCCTCTATCTTTGAGAGAATTCCTTATTTGGCCATGTCTAAAGTTTGTCTTCCTTTTTTGGTCCTGGCAAATTTTTTCTTCCTTTCATGACCCATAAAGTTTGGTTGGTTCCTTATTTGGCCCTCTAGTACAATTTAAACACTAAGTTGACCATTTTGCCCCTGCTGCAATATGTGACGAAATTGCACTAAAAAAGCTGTGATATACTAGTTAGTTATTAAAAAAAATGACCCCCACTGTGGCTGGTACCAGCGCACCATTCTGCCCCTCCGGAAAAACTCAAATTAATTCCGGAAACTACTCCAATTTTTTTTTTGTATTTCCACAACTCCAGAAATAATTGATATTAAATAGGCACAAACATAGAGACAATCTGCAGGCACGACAGAAATTTCAGCCTAAAATACATTGTATTTTGGAAGATACAAAAAAGACAAATTTATGACAGACTATACGTACACTATACGCCTATATAATGTCAGTTTTTTGTTTTTTTTACAGCCTAAAATAAAACGAGTTTGTGCCTGAAACATTGCACGTACATCCCAAGCATATACATGTATTTCTGGAATAAATTTGAGATTTTTATGAAACTCAAATATTTGGCAGCATATTGCAGCAGGGGCAAAATAGTCATCTTAGTTTTTAAATTGTACTAGAGGGCCAAATAAGGAACCAACCAAACTTTGTGGGTCATAAATGGAAGAAAAAATTTGCCAGGGCCAAAAAAGGAAGGCAAACTTCAGCCAGGGCCAAATAAGGAATTCTCTCTCTATCTTTTGCATTGCATCAACACCAAACCGACCCCCTACTCCCTCCATCTTTCTCTCCCTCTCCTTGGACGACCACCACAGCTGCTTCAGTAACCTTTTTTGGTTGTATTCATTGGGATTGGAAGAAATGGGAGAGAAGAGAGAGGCCGGTCTACCCCTGCATGCACATGATACCCTTGCCATATTCCTCACAGCACCCCCGACCAAGCCAATGGATGGCCATGGACCTACACCCCCTACACCTCTGGCATGCCTGCAGCCCTCCCTTGTCCCCTCTAACTCCCTAGCCTTTCTCTATCTCTATCTCTCTCTTTGCCATGGACATGGCATTGGCATGCCCACCCTTTTAAATGGTCACCTCTGACCGAGTCTCCTCGCCACTAGTCTCCCCTCTATGAGCATAATGAAACCCAATGATGCTCCATATATTGTCCTCTCCCTCCTGGCTGCTATCGTCCTCGGTCTGCTGGCCGAAGAAATGTCGAACACCTGGCAGGCACGTCGTGGGCACTACCTCTCAGAGCCGACCGACCGCCTCAGCCCCTTCCCTCTTGCATGTGACCAAGTTTTGACCCATGCAACGCCCTGGCGTACCCCGCGCCTCTCCCTTGTCGCTTGCACCTGTCCCGTGCGCCACCGTCATGACCAGTGCATGCGGGCTGCACAGACGGCACCGGTCGATCAGCCTCAGCACCTCACCCTATTTACCTTCCGCGCCAGCACCTCCTACCCCTCATTCCTATCTAGACCAAGCCATCTCCACCTCTCCCTCCGTCTCGGCTTGGAGGACGAGTTCTTCCTCGCGGTATCTGGTTGGCGTTGAGCAAGACTACGGCTGCCTCCGTCTCCCTCTGCACTACCCACTTGTTCCATCCTTTTTCCCTGATCGAGGTGATCCCGAGACACTCCTTTTTCTTCCAGGGGCAAGCCGGATGGGCATCATTTTCCTTCTTTGCTCCGCCGTGGCTGTCGAAGATGCGGCTTTTATTCACGTCCACACCAGCAGCGCCTAGGGCCGCCGGCACGGAGTGATGAGATCTGAGATCTAGGGTTTGGCCCGATCTCGCGATTTGACCCAAGATCCAAGGGGAAAAGGTGGGAGAGCGCGAGGAACACGAGGAACACGAAGAACACCGGTACTCACGCACGCACACCAACCCGATACTTACCCGTGGCTCGATGGACCACGCCAATAGAATCACCAAGGAAGAGGCACGCGGCAGAATTCCCGGCGAGAGATTGGTGTTGGAGAAAAGGAATTGGTGAGGGAGAGAGAGTAACTTGTACTAGAATCTCACTCAACAATACCCAAATCAACAACAAGAGTGGCCTTGATTACAAAGGGATGCTAACCCTAGGGAGACAAAGCTCAAAGTTGTGCTTAAGCTTAATTCAAGTCAAAGGGGTAAAGGAGGGGTCCTGGGTCCTTATATAGGCATACATGGCCAGCAAGGCGAAAAGGTACGCAAAAAGATAACTTAGGCAGTTTGGTGGGGAATTCCCGACGGATCCGGTCTGGGGCCGGTCGACCGGCTGGCGCCGCGGGTCCGGTCGTGGGTGGTCGACCGTCGCCAACCGGACGTCGCAGATCCAGTCCGGTTGGCTTACGACGCCGGTTGGCGACCGGTTGACCGGGCTGGGGCCGGATGCTCGGCTGGGGCCGGTCGACCGGGTCCCTGGCCGGCCAGCTTCTCTTCTCTCTTCGAGCGCTTCGATTGTCTTCGGGTCCAGCTTCTTGGGCATCTTCTCGACCAGCTGCTCCCCTCCTTCCCTTGACCATGGCGTCTCATCCTCTCCGGGGTCTTGATGCTAGCTCCACGTACCTAATAACACAAAGCGTGTCGGCATGAGGTAGCATTCCATCGAATGGGGTACCGAGGTCGAGGGTAGTGAGGAGTGAGTTCACCTTGTCATGTAGCGCTTTAGCTCGAGCCCGTGTCATTGGTCCACTTGGGGGACTTGTTGGCCTTGATGTAGTGTCGTTGGCGAGCGGGGCTACATCATCTCCCCTTGGGATAGAGTCGTCCTCGACTCTTGTTCCTCCTCATCTCCATGATATGGGGAGAGATCCGAGATGTTGAAAGTGTTGCTCACTAAGTACTTGGATGTCGGTATGTCGATGATGTAGGCGTTGTTGTTGATGCGCTTGAGTACCTTGAAAGGCCCATCTCCTCTTGGCTTGAGCTTGGAGTTGCGTTCTTGAGGGAACCTTTCTTTCCTTAGGTGAACCCAAACGAGGTCTCCTTCTTCAAACACTCGTTCTTTCTTCTTGGCATTGAGGCGGGTAGCTTGGCGAAGGACATGCTCTTGTATGGTTGCTCTTGTGTCTTCATGTAGTTTCTTCATGGCGGCGGTGCGCTTGTCGAAGTCCATGTTCATCCTTTCATGAAGAGGTAGTGGAAGGATGTCGAGTGCCGTTGGAGGTTCGAATCCATAGACGATCATGAAGGGACTCCGTAATGTTGTGGAGTGCTTGGCTCTATTGTAGGCGAACGTGGGGGAGGCAATCTTCCCATGACTTCAAGTTTTTCTTCACAAGTGTGCGGAGGAGTGTTGAGAGGCTTCGATTGACCACTTCGGTTTGTCCATCGGTTTGAGGGTGCGAGGACGATGAGAACAAGAGCTTCACTCCAAACTTTGCCATGAGCGACTTCCATAGATAACTCATAAACTTGACGTCTCGATCCGACACAATGCTTGCCGGTATTCCGTGTAGGCGAACCACTTCCCTGAAAAACAATGAAGCAATGTGTGAAGCATCATCGCTCTTATGACATGGTATGAAATGAGCCATTTTAGAGAACCTATCCACTACCACAAAGATCGAATCATGCCCATGCTTTGTTCTTGGTAAGCCTAATACAAAGTCCATGCTTATATCCGACCAAGGTGCATATGGAATGGGTAAAGGCATGTAAAGACCATAAGGGTTGGATGTAGACTTAGCTTGTAAGCATGTGGTGCAACGGTTGCAAAGGCGCTCCACGTCTCGCTTCATGCGTGGCCAATAATAGTGTGTGGATAGCATCGAGAGTGTCTTGTCGCGTCCAAAGTGACCCATGAGACCACCTCCATGTGACTCTTGCAAAAGCAACTTACGAAGAGAAGACTCGGGAATGCAAATTTTGTTAGCTTTAAACAAGTAGCCATCATGCAAATAGAAATTATCAAATCCTCGGTCAACGGAACACTTTGCAAAGATTGGTCCAAAGAAAGAGTCGGAAGGGTAAAGTTCTTTGATCTCCTCAAGACCCAAAATGTGAAACTCCAAGCGGGTGAGTAGAAGAGTATTCTTGCGGGAAAGGGCATCCGCAACCACATTTTCCTTGCCCTTTTTGTATTTGATAACATAAGGGAAGTCTATGAACTCAACCCACTTAGCATGTCTCTTGTTCAAGTTGTGTTGACTTTTCAAATACTTCAAAGATTCATGGTCCGAATGGATAACAAACTCTTTTGGCCAAAGGTAATGTTGCCAAACTTCAAGAACACGAACCAAGGCATAAAGTTCCTTGTCATAAATAGGATAGTTGAGGCGTGCGCCGTCCAACTTCTCACTATAATATGCCACGGGTTTTCCATCTTGCATAAGGACTCCACCAATACCAAGCCCACTCGCATCACATTCAATCTCAAAAGTTTTGGCAAAGTTTGGAAGGACTAAAAGAGGAGCTTCGGTAAGGCGTTTCTTCAACTCATCAAAAGCATTTTGTTGGGCCTTGCCCCACACAAATGGCACATTCTTTTTGGTAAGCTCATTTAAAGGGCAAGCGATGGTGCTAAAATCTTTCACAAAGCGGCGGTAAAATCCGGCGAGACCATGGAAACTTCGAACTTGCCCAACGGTGGTAGGCGTGGGCCAATTATGTATGGCATCAACCTTCGAAGAGTCCACCTCAATTCCATTGGCGGAAACCACAAAACCAAGAAAAACCAATTTGTTTTGAGCAAAGGTGCATTTTGGGAGGTTGGCAAAGAGCTTCTCGTGGCGCAAGATGTATAAGACTTCTCTCACATGGTGAACATGGTCCTCGAGAGTTTTGCTATAGATGAGAATATCATCAAAGTAAACAACCACGCTTTTGCCAATGAGCGGTCTCAAAATGTGATTCATAAGATGCATAAAAGTCGAAGGAGCATTTGAAAGACCAAATGGCATGACGAGCCATTCATATAGACCAAGCTTGGTCTTGAATGCCGTCTTCCATTCATCACCAATTGCCATGCGAATTTGGTGGTAGCCACTACGCAAATCAATCTTCGAGAAAATGGTGGCACCACTCAATTCATCAAGCATGTCGTCTAAACGTGGGATGGGATGGCGATAACGGACGGTAATGGCATTGATGGGGCGACAATCCATACACATCCGTTGCGTCTCATCCGGTTTAGGCACAAGAGAATCACGGGAACGGCACACGGGCTAAGGCTTTCTTGAACATACCCTTTAGCGAGGAGATCTTGTATTTGGCGTTGAATCTCCTTGGTGTCTTCGGGGTTGGTGCGGTATGCGGCGCGGTTTGGAAGGGGCGCCGGGTATGAGGTCGATGCGGTGCTCGATGCCCCGAAGCGGTGGTAGTCCATGAGGTAGCTCGTCGGGGAAGACGTCTTGGAACTCCTTCAAAAGAGACAACAAAGACGAAGGAATGTTGGTTAAGTCGTTAGTCTCCGACGAGGGGCCCTTGCAAATTAGCACGTAGTGTAGGGTGGTGGATGGGTTGTCTTTCGCTTCTCTCCACTCGCTTTTTGTGGCTAAGAGGACACTCTTTCTCTCACTCATATGTGGTTGGTGGCGCTCACTCTCCATTTGGTGGGTCGCGCCCTCTCCTCTCAACTCGCTATGGTGGGAGTGTTGTTGTGCCCTCGCTAAAGCCTTCGCATTGTCCGCGATGATTGGGTTAGGAGTCATTGGGCGAAGCTCAAACTTCTTGTCCTTGACCTTGAAGGTGTAAGCATTGGAGTAACCATCATGGATGGCCTTCTTGTCAAATTGCCATGGGCGGCCAAGCAACATGTGGCACACGGTCATGGGCACCACGTCACACTCAATAGTATCTTCGTAGGGGCCTATCTTGAAGTTGATGGTGACGGTGTGTTGTATCTTGACATTTCCCTTGTCACTCAACCATTGGACATGGTATGGATGAGGATGTTTGCGAAGTGTGAGGTTGAGCTTCTCGCATAACTCGGTGCTTGCCAAGTTGTGGCAACTCCCACCGTCGATGATGACCTTGATTGACTTGCCACCAATGCCGGCAGTTTGGAAGATGTTGCATCTTTGGTCTTCCATAGCTTGGGGTTGAGTTGTGAGCACTCTTGTGACCACAAGTGAAGGGCTTGGGTCGTGTGTGCATAAGAGAGGGTCTTCTCCACTTTCTTCATCATACTCTTCCTCATTAGCAACGGAGGCTTGCACGAGGGCTTCATATTTGCCCTCACTTAGCGTCTCTATATCACCATTCTCCATAGTGATCATAACCTTGGTGTTCTTGCACTCGAAGGACTTGTGGCCTTGAGTGCCACACTTGAAACAAGTGACATTGGAGGGTCCCGTAGAGGCCTTGGAGGAGGCGGTGGAGGACACCGTTTGCTTCATGCGACTTTGGATAGTAGGTTGCTTGGAAGGTGTAGAGGATGCGGTTGGCTTGACACTTGTTGTGGGAGTTGTTGTAGCAAGTTTGGAGGCGAAGTATTGCTTGGAATTTGAGTACTTGATGTCCTCATTCACTTGACGCTCGGCCTTGGAAGCTTGGTGAACCAACTCAACCATGTTGGAGTATTGTTGGAACTCCACAATCCTCTTGATGGGGTAGTTGAGGCCATTGAAGAACCTAGCAATGGTTTGGTTCTCGGACTCTTGGATGTTTGCTCGCATTATAGTTAACTCCATCTCCTTGAAGAATGATACGTCTCCAACGTATCGATAATTTCTTATGTTCCATGCTACTTTATTGATGATACCTACATGTTTTATGCACATTATATGTCATATTTATGCATTTTGGAACTAACCTATTAACAAGATGCCGAAGAGCCAGTTGCTGTTTTCTGCTGTTTTTGGTTTCAGAAATCCTAGTAAAGAAATATTCTCGGAATTGGACGAAACTTTCGCCCAGGGTCCTATTTTTGCACGAAGCTTCCGAAGACCGAAGACCTAACGAAGTGGGGCCACGAGGCGGCCAGGAGGGAGGCCGGCGCGGCCCAGGCCCTGGCCGCGCCGACCCCCCTGGGCCCTCGTGTGGCCCCCGCGTTGACCCTCCGCCTACTTAAAGCTTCCGTCGCGAAACCCCCAGAGAGAGCCACGATAAAACTTACGGAGACGCCGCCGCGTCCCATCTCGGGGGATTAGGAGATCGCCTCCGGCACCCTGGGAGAGGGGATTCATCTCCCGAGGACTCTACACCGCCATGGTCGCCTCCGGAGTGATGAGTAGTTGGACCATGGGTCCATAGCATAGCTAGATGGTCGTCTTCTCCTTGTTGTGCTTCATTGTTGGATCTTGTGAGCTGCCTAACATGATCAAGATCATCTATCTGTAATACTATATGTTGTGTTTGTCGGGATCCGATGGATAGAGAGTACTATGATTATGGTGATTATCAATCTATTGTTTATGTGTTGTTTATGATCTTGCATGCTCTCCGTTATTAGTAGAGGCTCTGGCCAAGTTTTTACTCTTAACTCCAAGAGGGAGTATTTATGCTCGATAGTGGGTTCATGCCTCCATTGAATCTGGGACAGTGACAGAAAGTTCTAAGGTTGTGGATGTCTTGTTGCCACTAGGGATAAAACATTGATGCTATGTCTAAGGATGTAGTTGTTGATTACATTACGCACCATACTTAATGCAATTGTCTGTTGCTTTGCAACTTAATACTGGAGGGGGTTCGGACGATAACCTGAAGGTGGACTTTTTAGGCATAGATGCAGTTGGATGGCGGTCTATGTACTTTGTCGTAATGCCCGGATTAAATCTCACTATATTTACCATGTCATGTATATGCATTGTTATGCCTTTCTCTATTTGTCAATTGCCCGACTGTAATTTGTTCACCCAACATGCTTTATCTTATGGGAGAGACACCTCTAGTGAACTGTGGACCCCGGTCCTATTCTTTACATAGCATACAATCTACTGCAATTGTGTTTTACTGTTTTCTTTGCAAACATCTTCCACTCGATACGTTTAATCCTTTGTTACAGCAAGCCGGTGAGATTGACAACCTCACTTTTCGTTGGGACAAAGTACTTGGGTTGTGTTGTGCAGGTTCCGCGTTGGCGCCGGAATCCCTGGTGTTGCGCCGCATCACATTTCACGACCATCAACCTTCAACGTGCTTCTTGGCTCCTCCTGGTTCGATTAAACCTTGGTTTCTTTCTGAGGGAAAACTTGCTACTGCGCATCATACCTTCCTCTTGGGGTTCCCAACGAACGTGTGAGTTACACGCCATCAAGCTCTTTTTCTGCGCCGTTGCCGGGAGATCAAGACACGCTGCAAGGGGAGTCTCCACTTCTCAATCTCTTTACTTTGTTTTTGTCTTGCTTTATTTTATTTACTACTTTGTTTGCTGCACTAAATCAAAACACAAAAAAAAATTAGTTGCTAGTTTTACTTTATTTACTGTCTTGCTCTCTATATCAAAAACACAAAAAAATTAGTTACTTGCATTTACTTCATCTAGTTTGTTTTATTTACCGTTGCTAAAATGGCCAACCATGAAAATACTAAGTTGTGTGACTTCACAAATGCAAATAATAATGATTTCCTATGCACACCTATTGCTCCACCTGCTACTACAGCAGAATTTTTGAAATTAAACCTGCTTTACTAAACCTTGTCATGAGAGAACAATTTTCTGGTGCTAGTTCTGATGATGCTGCTGCCCATCTCAATAATTTTGTTGAACTTTGTGAAATGCAAAAGTATAAAGATGTAGATGGTGATATTATTAAATTGAAAGTGTTTCCTTTCTCATTAAGAGGAAGAGCTAAAGATTGGTTGCTATCTTTGCCTAAGAATAGTATTGATTCATGGACTAAATGCAAGGATGCTTTTATTGGTAGATATTATCCTCCCGCTAAAATTATATCTTTGAGAAGTAGCATAATGAATTTTAAACAATTAGATACTGAACATGTTGCTCAAGCTTGGGAGAGAATGAAAACTTTGGTAAAGAATTGCCCAACCCATGGACTGACTACTTGGATGATCATCCAAACCTTCTATGCAGGACTAAATTTTTCTTCGCGGAATTTATTGGATTCAGCTGCTGGAGGTACCTTTATGTCCATCACATTGGGGCGGCTACAAAACTTCTTGATGATATGATGATAAATTACTCTGAATGGCACACGGAAAGAGCTCCACAAGGTAAGAAGGTAAATTCTGTTAAAGAAACCTCTTCCTTGAGTGATAAGATTGATGTGATTATGTCTATGCTTGTGAATGGTAGATCTAATGTTGATCCAAATAATGTTCCTTTAGCTTCATTGGTTGCTCAAGAAGAAAATGTTGATGTGAATTTCATTAAAAATAATAATTTCAACAACAATGCTTATAGGAACAACTCTGGTAATAACTATAGGCCATATCCTTCTGCTAATGGTAATGGTTATGGTAATTCTTATGGGAATTCTTACAACAATAATAGGAATGTACCCTCTGGTCTTGAAGCCATGCTTAAAGAATTTATTAGTACACAAACTGCTTTTAACAAATCTGTTGAGGAAAAGCTTGATAAAATTGATACTATTGCTTCTAGAGTTGATAGACTTGCCTCTGATGTTAATCTTTTAAAATTGAAAGTTATGCCTAATAATGATATTGATAATAAGATTACTACTACAGCAAATGCCATCCAAGTTAGAATTAATGAGAATATAAGATTAATGGCTGAACTGCGTGCTAGGTGGGATAGAGAAGAAAATGAAAAACTAGCTAAAGAGAATAATGTAGCTAAAGTTTGGACTATTACCACCACTAGTAATGCTAATTCTTCACATGTTGCTGCACCTCCTACTATCAATGGTAAAATAATTGGTGTTGGCAATGTTTCTACTCCTAGTGCAAAGCGTACAAAACTGCCTGAAATTGCTAAAACTGCTGAAACTGCTTGTGATAAAACTGCTGAAATTTTTTCCAACCTTGGGAATAATGATCCCATTGCTGTAGCTCATAATGATTTAGATTTTGATGATTGCCACATCTCTGAAGTTATAAAGTTCTTACAAAAACTTGCTAAAAGTCCTAATGCTAGTGCTATAAATTTAGCCTTTACAAAACATATTACAAATGCTCTCATAAAAGCTAGAGAAGAGAAACTAAAACTCGAAACTTCTATTCCTAGAAAGTTAGAAGATGGTTGGGAGCCCATCATTAAAATGAAATTCAATGACTTTGAATGTAATGCTTTATGTGATCTTGGTGCAAGTATTTCTGTTATGCCTAAAAAGATTTATGATATGCTTGACTTGCCACCATTGAAGAATTGTTATTTGGATGTTAATCTCGCCGATAATGTTAAAAAGAAACCTTTGGGGAGGATTGATAATGTGCATATTACGGTTAACAATAACCTTGTCCCCGTTGATTTTGTTGTCTTGGATATCGAATGCAATGCATCTTGTCCAATTGTGTTGGGAAGACCTTTTCTTCGAACTGTTGGTGCTGTTATTGATATGAGGGAAGGTAATATTAAATATCAATTTCCTCTCAAGAAAGGTATGGAACACTTCCCTAGAAAGAGAATGAAGTTGCCTTTTGATTCTATTATTAGAACAAGCTATGATGTTGATGCTTCTACTCTCGATGTTACTTGATTTGCACTTTCTGCGCCTAGCTGAAAGGCGTTAAAGAAAAGCGCTTATGGGAGACAACCCATGTTTTTACCTACAGCAATTTTTTGTTTTGTTGAGTCTTGGAAGTTGTTTACTACTGTAGCAACCTCTCCTTATCATGTTTTTGTGCCAAGTAAAGTTTCTATGTCAAAGTTGATGTTATATTTGGGATCGCTGCGCAGAAACAGCATTGCTGTCTGTCACGAATCTGGGCACAATTCTCTGTAGAAAATTCGAACAAATCTGCCAATTTACGAGCGTGATCCTCAGATATGTACGCAACTTTCATTAGTTTTGAGTTTTTCCATTTGAGCAAGTCTGGTGCCATTTCTAAATTCGTCTTTACGGACTGTTCTGTTTTTGACAGATTCTGCCTTTTATTTCGCATTGCCTCTTTTGCTATGTTGGATTTATTTCTTTGATCCACTAATGTCCAGTAGCATTATGCAATGTCCAGAAGTGAAAATAATGATTGTGTCACCTCTGAATGAGTGAATTATTAATTGTGCACTAACCCTCTAATGAGTTTGCTTGAAGTTTGGTGTGAAGGAAGTTTTCAAGGGTCAAGAGAGGAGTATGATATACTATGATCAAGAGGAGTGAAAGCTCTAAGCTTGGGGATGCCCCGTGGTTCACCCCTGCATATTTTAAGAAGACTCAAGCGTCTAAGCTTGGGGATGCCCAAGGCATCCCCTTCTTCATCGACAACATCATCAGGTTCCTCCCCTGAAACTATATTTTTATTCAATCACATCTTGTGTTCTTTACTTGGAGCGTCGGTTTGTTTTCGTTTTTGTTTTTGTTTGAATAAGATGGATCCTAGCATTCACTTTGTGGGAGAGAGACACGCTCCGCTGTTGCATATGGACACATGTGTCCTTAGGCTTTACTCATAATGTTCATGGCGAAGTTTCTTCTTCGTTAAATTGTTATATGGTTGGAATTGGAAAATGCTACATGTAGTAATTCTAAAATGTCTTGGATAATGTGATACTTGGCAATTGTTGTGCTCATGTTTAAGCTCTTGCATCATATGCTTTGCACCCATTAATGAAGAAATACATAGAGCTTGCTAAAATTTGATTTGCATATTTGGTTTCTCTAAGGTCTAGATAATATCTAGTATTGAGTTTTGAACAACAAGGAAGACAGTGTAGAGTCTTATAATGTTTACAATATGTCTTTTATGTGAGTTTTGCTGTACCTGTTCATCCTTGAGTTTGCTTCAAATAACCTTGCTAGCCTAAACCTTGTATCGAGAGGGAATACTTCTCATGCATCCAAAATCCTTGAGCCAACTACTATGCCATTTGTGTCCACCATACCTACCTACTACATGGTATTTCTCCGCCATTCCAAAGTAAATTGCTTGAGTGCTACCTTTAAAATTCCATCATTCACCTTTGCAATATATAGCTCATGGGACAAAATAGCCTTAAAAACTATCGTAGTATTGAATATGTACTTATGCACTTTATATTTTATTAAGTTGCTGTTGTGCGATAACCATGCTTCTGGGGAACGCCATCAACTATTGTTGAATATCATGTGAGTTGCTATGCATGTCCGTCTTGTCTGAAGGATCTATCATTTTAGTGGTTGGAGCATGCAAAATTGTTAGAGAAGAACATTGGGCCGCTAACTAAAGCCATGAACCATGGTGGAAGTTTCAGTTTTGGACATATATCCTCAATCTCATATGAGAACAATAATCATTGCTACATGCTTATGCATTTAAGAGGAGTTCATTATCTGTTGTCCATGTTGTCCCGGTATGGATGTCTAAGTTGAGAATAATCAAAAGCGAGAAATCCGAAATGCGAGCATTCTCCTTAGACCTTTGTACAGGCGGCATGGAGGTACCCCTTTGTGACACTTGGTTGAAACATGGCATGCGAAGACCCGGTAGTCCAAGTTAAGTAGGACGAGGTGCGGGCACTATTAGTATACTATGCGTGAGGCTTGCAACTTGTAAGATATAATTTTCATAACTCATATGCTTTATTACTACCGTTGACAAAATTGTTTCATGTTTTCAAAATAAAAGCTCTAGCACAAATACAGCAATCGATGCTTTCCTCATTGAAGGACCATTCTTTTACTTTTATTGTTGAGTCAGTTTACCTATCTCCTTCCACCTTAAGAAGCAAACACTTGTGTGAACTGTGCATTGATTCCTACATACTTGCATATTGCACTTATTATACTACTTTATGTTGACAATATCCATGAGATATACATGTATAAGTTGAAAGCAACCGCTGAAACTTAATCTTCTTATGTGTTGCTTCAACACCTTTACTTTGATTTATTGCTTTATGAGTTAACTCTTATGCAAGACTTATTGATGCTTGTCTTGAAGTACTATTCATGAAAAGTCTTTGCTTTATGATTCAGTTGTTTACTCATGTCATTACCTTTGTTTTGATCGCTGCATTCATTACATATGTTTACAAATAGTATGATCAAGATTATGATGGCATGTCACTTCAGAAATTATCTTTGTTATCGTTTTACCTGCTCGGGACGAGCAGAACTAAGCTTGGGGATGCTGATACGTCTCCAACGTATCGATAATTTCTTATGTTCCATGCTACTTTATTGATGATACCTACATGTTTTATGCACATTATATGTCATATTTATGCATTTTCGGAACTAACCTATTAACAAGATGCCGAAGAGCCATTCTTTTTTCTGCTGTTTTTGGTTTCAGAAATCCTAGTAAAGAAATATTCTCGGAATTGGACGAAACTTTCGCCCAGGGTCCTATTTTTGCACGAAGCTTCCGGAAGACCGAAGACCTAACGAAGTGGGGCCATGAGGCGGCCGGGAGGAGGCCGGCGCGGCCGGCCCGGCCGCGCCGACCTGCCCCCGGCCCTCGTGTGGCCCCCGCGTTGACCCTCCGCCTACTTAAAGCTTTCGTCGCGAAACCCCCGTCTGAGAGCCACGATACGGAAAACCTTACAGAGACGCCGCGCGCGAATCCCATCTCGGGGGATTCGGAGATCGCCTCCGGCACCCGCCGGAGAGGGGATTCATCTCAGGACTCTACACCGCCATGGTCGCCTCCGGAGTGATGAGTGAGTAGTTCACCCTGGACCATGGGTCCATAGCAGTAGCTAGATGGTCGTCTTCTCCTTGTTGTGCTTCATTGTTGGATCTTGTGAGCTGCCTAACATGATCAAGATCATCTATCTGTAATACTATATGTTGTGTTTGTCGGGATCCGATGGATAGAGAGTACTATGATTATGGTGATTATCAATCTATTGTTTATGTGTTGTTTATGATCTTGCATGCTCTCCGTTATTAGTAGAGGCTCTGGCCAAGTTTTTACTCTTAACTCCAAGAGGGAGTATTTATGCTCGATAGTGGGTTCATGCCTCCATTGAATCTGGGACAGTGACAGAAAGTTCTAAGGTTGTGGATGTGCTGTTGCCACTAGGGATAAAACATTGATGCTATGTCTAAGGATGTAGTTGTTGATTACATTACGCACCATACTTAATGCAATTGTCTGTTGCTTTGCAACTTAATACTGGAGGGGTTCGGACGATAACCTGAAGGTGGACTTTTTAGGCATAGATGCAGTTGGATGGCGGTCTATGTACTTTGTCGTAATGCCCGGATTAAATCTCACTATATTTACCATGTCATGTATATGCATTGTTATGCCTTTCTCTATTTGTCAATTGCCCGACTGTAATTTGTTCACCCAACATGCTTTATCTTATGGGAGAGACACCTCTAGTGAACTGTGGACCCCGGTCCTATTCTTTACATAGCATACAATCTACTGCAATTGTGTTTTACTGTTTTCTTTGCAAACATATTCCACTCGATACGTTTAATCCTTTGTTACAGCAAGCCGGTGAGATTGACAACCTCACTGTTTCGTTGGGACAAAGTACTTGGGTTGTGTTGTGCAGGTTCCGCGTTGGCGCCGGAATCCCTGTGTTGCGCCGCATCACATTTCGCGACCATCAACCTTCAACGTGCTTCTTGGCTCCTCCTGGTTCGATTAAACCTTGGTTTCTTTCTGAGGGAAAACTTGCTACTGTGCGCATCATACCTTCCTCTTGGGGTTCCCAATGAACGTGTGAGTTACACGCCATCAAAGAACTCCTCGACGGTCTTGGTGCCTTGCTTCAACTTTTGTAGCTTGTTGAAGAGATCGGTCTTGTAGTGTTGTGGTACAAAGCGAGCTTGCATCTCCTCCTTCATGTCTTCCCAAGTGTCAATTGGAGGTTCACCCTTTTCTTCCCTTAGAGTGACAACTTGTTCCCACCATGTGTTGGCATAATCTTCAAATTCAAGGGAGGCCATGGCTACTTTCTTGGCATCGGAATAGTTGTGGATGCGGAAGATCTTGTCAACCTTGAGTGCCCATGAGAGGTAGGCCTCGGCATCGTCTTCACCCTTGAGCTTGGGCATGTTGAACTTGAGCTTTCCATACATATTCTCTTCATCTTCCATATTCCTTCGGCGAGGACGAAAACCTTCATCTCTTGCGGCTTGGGGTGGTAGAGGAGGTCTTCCACGGCCAACCATAGCATTGGGTTGGCGGTGGAGTTGAACACTAGCTTCACTTGGTTCACGTTGATGTTGTTGCGGATCTTGACGAGGTTGTTGGCGTTGACCAATGATGGCCCTCTCATCTTGATCATGTTGTGGTTGTCCTCGGCCCCTTTGGTCATGGCGAGGATGGTTTCGGAGATCACGCCTTGGTGGATCTTGATGACCTTGGTCTTGAGCATCAACATGGGCTTGACGATGAGGTGCCGGTTCCATGTTGTGGAGGACGTTGTCGTGGGGTGATACGTCTCAAACGTATCTATAATTTCTTATGTTCCATGCTACTTTTATTACAATACTTGAATGTTTTATACATACTTTACAACATTATTATACATTTTCCGGCACTAACCTATTAACAAGATGCCGAAGTGCCAGTTCCTGTTTTCTGCTGTTTTTGGTTTCAGAAATCCTAGTAAGGAAATATTCTCGGAATTGGACGAAATCAACGCCCAGGGGCCTATTTTTACACGAAGCTTCCGGAAGACCGAAAGGAGACGAAGTGGGGCCACGAGGTGGCCACACACCCGGCGCGGCCAAGCCCTGGCCGCGCCACCTAGTGTGTGGGCCCCTCGTGACGCCCTCACCTACCCTTCCGCCTACAAATAGCCTTCGTCGCGAAACCCCTGTGCAGAGAGCCACGATACGGAAAACATTACGAGAGGCCGCCGCCGCCAATCCCATCTCGGGATTCAGGAGATCGCCTCCGGCACCCTGCGGAGAGGGGAATCATCACCGGAGGGGCTCTACATCATCATGCCCGCCTCCGGATTGATGCGTGAGTAGTTCATCCTTGGACTATGGGTCCATAGCAGTAGCTAGATGGTTGTCTTCTCCGCTTGTGCTATCATTGTTTAGATCTTGTGAGCTGCCTAACATGATCAAGATCATCTATTTGTAATGCTACATGTTGTGTTTGGCGGGATCCGATGAATATAGAATATTATGTTAAGTTGATTATCAATCTATCATATATGTGTTGTTTATGTTCTTGCATGCTCTCCGTTGCTAGTAGAGGCTCTGGCCAAGTTGATACTTGTAACTCCAAGAGGGAGTATTTATGCTCGATAGTGGGTTCATGCCTCCATTGAATCTGGGACAGTGACAGAAAGTTCTAAGGTTGTGGATGTGCTGTTGCTACTAGGGATAAAACATTGATGCTTTGTCTAAGGATATTTGTGTTGATTACATTACGCACCATAATTAATGCAATTATCTGTTGTTCACAACTTAATACGGAAGGGGTTCGGATGATAACCGAAGGTGGATTATTTAGGCATAGATGCATGCTGGATAGCGGTCTATGTACTTTGTCGTAATGCCCTGATTAAATCACATAGTAATCATCGTTGATATGTATTGAATCTTTATTTGTCAGTTGCCCGCCTGTAATTTGTTCACCCAACATGTTAGTTATCTTATTGGATAGACACCACTAGTGAACTGTGGACCCCGGTCCATTCTTTTACATCTGAATACATTCTACTGCTTTTACTGTTCTTTGCAAACAAACACCATCTTCCACTCGATACGCTTAATCCTTTGTTTTCAGCAAGCCGGTGAGATTGACAACCTCACTGTTACGTTGGGGCAAAGTACTTTGATTATGTTGTGCAGGTTCAACGTTGGTGCCGGTTTCACTGGTGTTGCGCCGCACTACATTCCTCCACCAACAACCTTCACGTGCTTCTTGGCTCCTACTGGTTCGATAAACCTTGGTTTCTTTCTGAGGGAAAACTTGCCGTTGTGCGCATCATACCTTCCTCTTGGGGTTCCCAACGGACGTGTACATCTACGCGCATCATGGGGTTGGTCGTCATGCCCATGGTGGGCATGGCGAGCCGCTTGATGACGATCTTGGTGAAGAGCTTGTTCTTGTTGAGGACGTTCATGGGGACGAGCATGGCGATGGAACTCTCCGCGTCTTGAGTTTGAGCGAGAGTCTTCATGACGAGCGTGCGGTCGACGAGAGCGATGATGATCTCCATGCCTTGAGTCGGAGCTTGAGGACGAATGGCGATCATGAGAGTAGTCATCGTGTGAGGAGGTTGATGACGATGAGGAAGTAGAGCGATGTCGATGTCGGCGACCCAAGTTGGTGATGGCGCGCTCGAGGCTATCCATGCGCCTCTCCATGTTTGCATCATTGGCCGTCACTTGGTCATGCAAGTTGTCCGTAGCTTCACGAAGAAGATTCATATCGTGGTTCACTTGAGCGAAGTTGTGAGCCACTTCTTCATATTGCTCGTCGATGCATGTCTCGAACAAGGTGAGTTGCTCCTTGAACTCTTGGCGTTGCGCCCATAGATTGTGTTGAGTAACCAACCTCTCGGTGTTGCGGAGGACTTCTCCATCCCTTGGTTCATCTCCGTTCCTATCCATGATGGAAAGACAAGAACTATGTTGTTTGTGTTAGTGGAAGGAGACTACCTCGCACTCTTACCTAGGTAAGATAGTATTGAGGCAATCAACCAAGCCAAAAGTAAGACCAAGTGTATCGGGTACACACACAAAGGCACACGCAAAAGCTAGCAAATATGGTGTTAGGTGAGGATGGTGGAAAACCAAAAGACGAAATCCAAAATTGAGTATGTTGTTAAAAGTGGGTAAGGTCCAAAAATCAAGTGTCAAAGTGGCGATCACTATAAACACGGAAAAATGTGGAACTCACACACGAGATGAGCGGGGTTAGTGCAACCAAGGAACGAGCGGAAAAAGGAAAAACCCCTAAGCAAGGGTGCTCAATGTCACACTAACTCAAGAAGAGGTCGAAGCTAGGTTGCATAGAGTAGAAACACCAAGATTCGCACGAGGTCTCTCTTCTCTATCTCTCTTGCTTGCTTAACAAGCTTTTCACTCTTTTTTTGTATCGGTGGCACTTTGCACTTTGCTTTTATTTCTTTCTTTTTTTTCTTTTCACTAGCACACTATGCTCTAACTCTTTTTCTTGCCACTCACGAGCTCCACTTATGAGCTTTACTCACACAACGCACACCCTCACGGTCGGGACCTCGTGCGATGTTTCGCAACACTCGAAAAGCTTCGCTCGCGGGATAGATCGCAAAAAGAAGAGGGCTACAAGGGTACTGCAAGTTATACCTGCGATGGTGGAGATGATGATGGTGGTGGTGGTCGGCGGTGGTGTTAGTCGATGTCGAAGACGTGAGCCCGGTCAGTGGTCGGTCGGGGGTCTGCGCCGGCTGCTCCGGTTGGCGGCCGGTCTGACCGGTCTCTGGGCCGGCTGGTCTGGTTGGCGGCCGGTCGACCGAGTGCTGCGCTGGCTGGTCCGGTCTAGGGTCCGGTTGGCCGGCTTTCTCAACCGGATTTCGCGAATCTCTCTTGTTCTTCCCCAAACCAAAACCAAAAGATCAAATCGACGGGGAACGATGGAATTGGAGGCTAAAAGTTGGGGGAATAGTAGATCAAGCACCAAAACACCAAATCCACGGACCAAAACCACTCAAAACGCAACCAAATCACAGATCCGTCCAAAGGCAATTTGGGGCTATTTTTTGGAAATTTTCTAGAAACGAAATCGGGTGGGTGGAGGGTCAAAATCGCGGTAACCAAGAGCTGCTGATACCATATGATGAGATCTGAGATCTAGGGTTTGGCCCGATCTCGCGATTTGACCCAAGATCCAAGGGGAAAAGGTGGGAGAGCGCGAGGAACACGAGGAACACGAAGAACACAGGTACTCACGCACGCACACCAACCCGATACACCCGATACTTACCCCCGTGGCTCGATGGACCACGCCAATAGAATCACCAAGGAAGAGGCACGCAGCAGAATTCCCGGCGAGAGATTGGTGTTGGAGAAAATGAATTGGTGAGGGAGAGAGAGTAACTTGTACTAGAATCTCACTCAACAATACCAAAATCAACAACAAGAGTGGCCTTGATTACAAAGGGATGCTAACCCTAGGGAGACAAAGCTCAAAGTTGTGTTTAAGCTTAATTCAAGTCTAAGGGGTAAAGGAGGGGTCCTGGATCCTTATATAGGCATACATGGCCAGCAAGGCGAAAAGGTACACAAAAAGATAACTTAGGCAGTTTGGTGGGGAATTCCCGACGGATCCGGTCCTGGCCGGTCAGCCGGGCCTGGCGCCGGCGGGTCCGGTCGTGGGTCCGGTCGACCGGTCGCCAATCGGAAACGTCGCAGATCCAGTCCGGTTGGCTTCCGGTATGACGCCCGGTTGGCGACCGGTTGACCGGGCCTGGGGCCAGATGCTCCAGTCTGGGGGCCGGTCGACCGGGTCCCTGGCCGGCCAGCTTCTCTTCTCTCTTCGAGCGCTTCGATTGTCTTCGGGTCCAGCTTCTTGGGCATCTTCTCGACCAGCTGCTCCCCTCCTTCCCTTGACCATGGCGTCTCATCCTCTCCGGGGTCTTGATGCTGCACGTACCTAATAACACAAAGCGTGTCGGCATGAGGTAGCATTCCATCCAATGGGGTACCGAGGTCGAGGGTAGTGAGGAGTGAGTTCACCTTGTCATGTAGCGCTTTAGCTCGAGCCCGTGTCATTGGTCCACTTGGGGGACTTGTTGGCCTTGATGTAGTGTCGTTCGCGAGCGGGGCTACATCACGGAGCCACCTCATGCATGACTATCCCGACCCACGGCAGAGTCCCCTCGCCACCACCGTTGGCACCAGGCCCTCGAATCTCACGAGGAGGACACCACCGTCGAGTTCAGTGGCAGCCCCGCTGATCTCTGCGCAGATGCTTGTGTCATCGTTTGGGCGCTCGTCTGCAAGCCCGCGTCTGGCCCCAGTGCTGCCCCGGTCCCCCGCGGTGTCTCCACGCCCTCTCCTTCGCCCTCAGACCCTCCCTCGGTGAGCTCCATCCCTCCTCCGCACAGAAATCAGGCCGCAAACGCCGTTTTATCATCGTCGCCGGCGCAGCGGTCGACGACCGTCGGATCTAGAATCCGCGTCCGCATGCAACCGGCCTCCTGCATGGCGTCAGGATGGCGGGTCCCGCCCGGGCCGTTTGAAGTCATTATCCTGCGCGCGTCACCGCCGACTCGGGCCGGCCCAACACGGTGCGGACCGAATCCGTAGAGAAACGGCATGTTTGACTTCCCCCCTTCTTTTCTTTTTCTGTAGTTCAAATCCCTGCCAGATCTAGATCATCTTTTAAATCACCACAAATTATAGGTTGGACCGAATATAGTAATTCAAATTCTCACATGTTCTTAAACTATCTTGACCACCTACACTTGCATGCATATTAATCCCCGCCATAAATATTTACTGGTATTTCTGTTACAAAAATGTTCCTATTATAATGTTTATTTAAATGTGAGAGTTATGTTAACCTTTTTGCAGTGAGGTTAATTTTGCTAGCTATTACTTTTGAATACCTTTATTTTGGTATAGCCCACCCTGTCAGTAGATTCTTAAATTTAGATAGGCTAAGGGTTTAAATTCTGTGCAGAACTATCTTTGATTTTTGTTCTGAAATAGGAAGTGAGTTTTAAATCAAAACCAACTCCCAGTGATTTGTATCACATTGTTCTGTCTTTACGCCAGAGGGCATATTTTTGTGAACTCTATTTGCTTTCTGAGAATTTTGTAACCAAAACAGAGGCCTTTTTCAGTATAAAAATTATAGAAATTATTTTGTAGCTTCAAATTTAGTAATTCCAATTTTGTGTGAACCAATGTTCGAATACCTATCCAGGGGTATAGGTCTTGTTTTATGTAATGTATTTGTGATCTGTTAGCTTGAAAATGAGTTAAATGATTTATGGTTTTATAAAAATGTTTAAAAATATTTTGTAGTTGGTTTTGAACCAAAACCAATTTAGTTGAACTCTCTCAGATCATACCTAGCTATAGGTATAAATTTTACCCACTAGTTTGGTACTTAGAAGATTTGGCTAGTTAATTAGGATTCCAGGCATATTTTACCACTAGGAAAAATTGAGGTGATTTTGTTTAAAAATGTATTGTGATGAAATTTGGCACCAGACCTTTTCTGGCGGTTTCCAAAAGTCATTATCCACCAGTGATTGTGTAGCTTATGCTTTTGTGTGAGGCAGAGCCTTTTCAGCAAATAGATATTCTATTAAGGCCTTTTCTAGTAACGATAAAAATAGTTCTTTTATAAATAGAATCACCCTCTAGCCCTAGGTTCTATTTATTTGATGCGTTTAGTGCCTCTGACTGGGTGGTTTCTACTAAGTCTTGTGTGTGTGGTTGATGCTCTGGATTTGTGTTGATTGTTCGCCTTTTATTTTTGCGACGTTAGAATGCGGATACTATCAGAGAAGAAGGAGATGATCTTGGTGATGATTTCGAGAGGAAGGAAGAGGAGATGGTTCGTGAAGAAGAAGTCCAAGGACAAATAGCCAACCAAGGCAAGCCACCTCTTGCTGCACTCTTGTCCTACATATCTTACTCTTGCATATTTTACCTTTTTTTTGAAATGCCTGTCTTTATTTTATGTGAGTGGTTATGCCACTCGAAGTTCTAATGTTCCACTCTTAGGAGTGCTGCCCCTTGTTGATACCTATTGGACATACCCCTATTAGAGATAAGATGCTTAACACCTTATCATTTCGTTGTCGCATGTTTCAAGAAAAAGAGGACTACAAGTTGGGATCCCGCGGAAAAGAACAAAATGGTTTTAAGGAAAAATAAGTTTCTTGAAAACCTTGGAATGGGACAACCCTGCCCAAGTGAGAGCTTTTATGAAATGTATTTGATAAAGAGGATATTGGAGGCAAGTGAAGGAAAGAAAATGTTTTCAAAAAACTTTGTTGACTGAGTACCTCACCAGACCTAGATAGTACCACATTACCCTTATGTGGGATGGGGCATAGCGTAGTAGTTTGTCTTGCCTTAGTTTGGGTCCTTCAAGTGTAAGGGGTAGTCCGAGCATGGACACCCATCGACCGTGGCCTTCCCAAAGAACCAGGGACGCCTTTTCATTGTTCGTATAGATGGCAGGGGTACAACCTATGAGCTCCCATTGAAATATGCCCCGCAGTTGGTCGCGACATTTCGAAGGGTCGAGCTGGCCAGGGACTTTGCAAATCCTGGGTAAACGGCCCTCAGACTCTAGTGTTTGGAGGTACAACTCTAGGAGGCATGTCTTAGGCTAAGGCGAGAAAGCGAAAAACTACGATCGGTTACCCGATCCGTGCATTTTGATGCTTGGTGAACCAGGGATGATCCCAACGGATTTATCGGATATTGTGGGGAAAGTGTACAACCTCTGTAGAGTGTAAAATTATTCGAATAGCCGTGTTCGCGGTTATGTACGTGGGAATGGAAGTGTTGAGCTTTTGGTTTATAAAAGTGTTTTCCAAAGGGGTTGGAAAAGAAAACCAGTGGGACTACTGGAGTTTTACCTGGGAGGTACGGAGGAAAGTTGAAAGTGTTTTGGTCATCCTGATGGCCGGAAATGAATTTGGGTCACCCTTACCTATTAGTCTTCAAAAGAAACTTGTTTTCAAAAAGGTTCTTCAACAAAGATATAGAGACGTCATACTCCTTGTAACCCTAGAATAGTGCCTGTTTTCCTTGCTACTTCCAAATATGCATATCTTTTACTTCTCTCTAAGGTGGCTTGCGAGTACAATTTATAATGTACTCATGGCTTTGTCCCTCACTATTTACTTGGCCATACTTGGTGGAATCCGATAGATGAAGAAGGAGTTGACGACGTCTATGCGAGCTAGGCCCGTTTTCCTAGTCAGTTGCCTATAGGGTTGTAGCATGACTTGGGCCATGCAAACACTTTCGTCTGAAGTTTTTCCGCTGTGTGGTGGTTGATCTTCTGCCATTATGGCTCTGATGTAAGTTGGTCATGCGACCTGTTGTAATCTTTATATTCGATACTGCAATGGATGATGTATTTGATATCAGTTCGGTTATGCCTTCATGACGCACTGATCATGGGATTGTGAATGAGTATGCATAACGGGTGTTTCGGACAGCTAGTCCAGGGCCCCACATTGCACACACCGGTTTGCATTTCTGTTCTACAAGTTAATTAATAATGCCATTATAATTTATGTCTGGTTCATTGTTAGTTATGACGATAACTGCATGGTATTATTTACTTCATAAGAAATTTGACTCAACATGATGGTTTGTATTCCTGCTCTACAAGTTCACAAGTGATGCTGTTATAATTTTAATCTCGTTCACTGTTAGTTACAATGCTAGCTGCAAGCTATTATCTACTTCATCGCAAATTTGAAGTCACTAAACATCTTTGTTTGCGTTTCATGCACTACAAGTGATACCATTATTATTTCTACCTGGTTCGTCGAAAGCTACCAAAGTAACTAATTGCTATTACTTCATGCATGCTACGTTGTGCTTTTCTACCTCTAGTGCAGGGAATGCAACATTAATTTGTTTATTACTATGATATAAAACAAGTGTGTGCCATATGGTTCTTCAAAATCTGGAACATTAACTTGTTTCTCTTACTTCACATGGCCATCACACATGGAACACTGGACATATTGGTTTGCATTCCCTCTTCAAGTTCACAGGTGATGCCACTATTTTCTATATCTGCTTAGTGCTAAGGTATGTTGTTAACTAACCTCTCTGTGTTGCTTGATATCAATTTATATGCCATCTGGTCTGGTCCTTAGAAAGCTGCAACATTAACTTGCTTCTCTTAGTTTGCGTGGCGCTAACACATGGAATACTTAAAATATTGGCTAGCATTCCCTCTTGTAGAATTTGAGGGATGATGCCACTATATTATGTATCTGGTCCATCCTAAGCTCCAGAATTAACTATCGTCTATGTTTTGCTCATGAATTTTTTTATATCATGAATTATATTGATTTGCATTCCCTCCTCTACAAGTTCAGGAGTGATGCCATTATAATTCCTATCTGGTTCATTCCTACCTATCACAGTAACCACTACAAGAAAAGTTGCCATGGCCGACGAAGTTGAAGTCGCGCCGTGGTTGCTGGTGCACCATGGCCGACGATTTTTGGTCTCTCCGTGGTGCATGTCAAAACTTTTTCTCGTTTTTGAGGCCACCTAGCCCGACGAAAGCAGCCAAAAACGTCGCATATGGTGGCCCGGGACGTGGTGCATCACGGATTCTCGGGTTCGCCGGCCGAGTCAACGCAAATCCGCACCGCCCAGGGATGTAGTGCCCAGATGGCAGCCTCTCTAGCATTGTTTTTTCTCGATCGCGCCATCTCGTTCAACGCCCTCCGATCGAGCCGTTTACGATGCAGGATCATGGGTCCCGCATGTCATCCTCTATGAACCAAAATTCTTTCTTTTCTTGGAGTTTTTTTACCCCCTAATTTCTGGCTACTTCCTTTTTCTTTTGATCCCGTGCCGCCTTGGAAACGTTGAGACCGCTGCAGCTAAATGGGACCCGCATCTCATCCTCTATGAGCTATCAACTTTCTTTTCTTAGAGTTATTTTTGGCACCACATATTTGGTCACTTGCCTTTTTCTTTCGATCCCATGCCGCCTCTCAAACGGTGATACCGCTGATGCTAAATGGGACCCGCATGTCATCCTCTATGTACTATACAACTTTCTTTTCTTGGATTATTTTTGGCACCTCATATTTGGTCACTTGTCTTTTTCTTTCGATCCCCTGCCGCCTCTCAAACGGTGATACCGCTAATGCTAAATGGGACCCGCATGTCATCCTCTATGTACTATAAAACTTTCTTTTCTTGGATTTTTTGGCACCTCATATTTGGTCACTTGCCTTTTTCTTTCGATCCCCTGCCGCCTCTCTGATACCGCTGCTGCTAAATGGGACCCGCATGTCATCCTCTATGTACTATAAAACTTTCTTTTCTTGGATTTTTTTGGCACCTCATATTTGGTAACTTGCCTTTTTCTTTCTATCCCCTGCCGCCTCTCAAACGGTGATACCGCTGCTGCTAAATGGGACCCGCATGTCATCCTCTATGTACTATAAAACTTTCTTTTCTTGGATTATTTTTGGCACCTCATATTTGGTCCCTTGACTTTTTCTTTCGATCCCCTGCTGCCTCTCAAATGGTGATACCGCTGCCGCTAAATGGGACCCACATGTCATCCTCTATGTACTATAAAACTTTCTTTTCTTGGATTATTTTTGGCACCTCATATTTGGTCACTTGACTTTTTCTTTCGATCCCCTGCTGCCTCTCAAACGGTGATACCGCTGCTGCTAAATGGGACCCGCATGTCATCCTCTATGTACTATAAAACTTTCTTTTCTTGGATTTTTTGGCAACTCATATTTGGTCACTTGCATTTTTCTTTCGATCCCGTGCCACCTCTCAAACGTTGATACAGCTGCTGCTAAATGGGACCCGCATGTCATCCTCTATGTACTATAAAACTTCCTTTTCTTGGATTTTTTTTGGCTCCTGATATTTGGTCACTTGCCTTTTTTTCTTTCGATCCCCTCTCGCCTCTCAAACGGTGAATACCGCTGCTGCTAAATGGGACCCGCATGTCATCATCTATGTACTATAAAACTTTCTTTTCTTGGATTTTTTTGGCACCTCATATTTGGTCACTTGCCTTTTTCTTTCGATGCCCTGCCGCCTCTCAAACGGTGATACCGCTGCTGCTAAATGGGACCCGCATGTCATCCTCTATGTACTATAAAACTTTCTTTTCTTGAATTATTTTTGGCACCTCATATTTGGTCACTTGTCTTTTTCTTTCGATCCCCTGCCACGTTTGAAATGTTGAGGAACCTGCTGGCTCATGGGAGCCGCATGTCATCCTCTATGTGCTATAAAAGTTTATTTTCTTGGATTTTTTTCACCCTCTGATTTTTGGCAATTTCCTTTTTCTTTTGATCCCCTGCCTTGGAAACTTGAGTAAGCTGCGGCTCATGGGACCCATGCCATCCTCTGTGTCCATCAACTTTCTTTTCTTGGATTTTTTTGACCCCCTAATTTCTGGCTACTTTCTTTTTCTTTTGATCTCAAGCCGCATTTGAAACGTTGGACCGCTGCTGCAAATGGGACCCGCATGTCATCCTCTATGTACAATAAAAGTTTCTTTTCTTTGATTATTTTTCACCCTCTGATTTTTGGTCACTTGCCTTTTTCTTTCGATCTCATGCCGCCTTTGAAAATGTTGAGTAAGCTGCTGACTCATGGGACCCGCATGTCATCCTCTATGTACAATCAACTTTCTTTTTCTTTTGATCTCAAGCCGCATTTGAAACGTTGAGACCGCTGCTGCTAAATGGGACCCGCATGTCATCCTCTATGTACAATAAAGTTTCTTTTCTTATATTATCTTTGGCTCCTGATATTTTGTCACTTGCCTTTTTCTTTCGATCTCATGCCGCCTTTGAAACGTTGAGTAAGCTGATGGCTCATGGGGCCCGCATGTCATCCTCTACGAATAATAAAAGTTTTCTTTCTTGGAGTTATTTTTGACCCCTAATTTCTGGCTACTTCCTTTTCTTTTGATCCCCTGCTGCCTTTGAAACGTTGAGGATTCGGCTGGCTCATGGGTCCCACATGTCAACCTCTATGAACAATAAACCTTTCCTTTCTTGGAGTTATTTTGACCTCTAATTTCTGTCTATTTGCCTTTTTTAAAATCTGTGTCGCCTTGGAAACGTTGAGGATGCTGCTGCCTCATGGGTCCCGCATGTCATCCTCTCAGAACGATAAATGTCTCTTTTTTTATTTTTTTACCAACTGATTTTTGGTTTATTTTTCTTTCGATCCTCTGCCGTCTTTAAAACGTTGGCTCCTGGCTCATGGGTCCCCGATGTCAGCCTCCCCATACAAAAACATGTGATATCTTGATTATTTTGCAGACAATAAACAGTGTATTTCGCTCTGAGCTATTGCAAACGGAAAAAATAAATCTTTATTTTTAAATAAACAAACTTATATGTTGAATCTCCTTGTTTTTTGTTTTTGCGAAGCATAGGACTTTCTTGTTTTGGAGTGGGCTGAAATTGTACGAGTCCAAAGGCGTCCAGCAGGATAGTTCGAAGGCCCAGACGGCCAGATCCAGCCCAATTGAAATCTTTCTTTTCTTGGATTTTTTTGACCCCCTGATTTCTGGCTACTTCCTTTTTTTTTGGTCCTGTGCCACCTTGGAAACATTGAGAACACATCTGCTAAATGGGACCCGCATGTCATCCTCTATGTACAATAATTTCTTTTCTTGGATTATTTTTTGGCTCCTGATATTTGTCACGATTTTCTTTCCATCTCATGCCGACTTCGAAACGCTGAGACTGCTGCTGCAAAATGGGACCCACATGTCATCCTCTATGTACAATAAAAATTACTTTTCTTGGATTATTATTTTTGGCTCCTGATATTTGGTCACTTGCCTTTTTCTTTCGATCTCATGCCGCCTTTGAAACGTTGAGGAACCTGCTGGCTCATGGGACCCGCATGTCATCCTCTATGTACTATAAAAGATTCTTTTTCTTGGATTTTTTCACCCTCTGATTTTTGGCTGTTTCCTTTTTCTTTTGATCCCCTGCTGCCTTGGAAACGTTGAGTAAGCTGCGGACTCATAGGACCCGCATGTCATACTCTATGACAATCAACTTTCTTTTCTTGGAGTTCTTTTTGACCCCCTAATTTCTGGCTACTTTCTTTTTCTTTTGATCTCAAGCCGCATTTGAAACGTTGGGACCGCTGCTGCAAAATGGGACCCGCATGTCATCCTCTATGTACTATAAAATTTTATTTTTGGCGATTTCCTTTTTTCTTTTGATCCCCTACTGCCTTGGAAACGTTGAGTAAGCTGCTGACTCATGGGACCCGCATGTCATCCTCTATGTACAATCAACTTTCTTTTTTTGGAGTTTATTTTTGACCCCCTAATTTCTGGCTACTTCCTTTTTCTTTTGATCCGCCTTTGAAACGTTGAGGATGCTGCTGCCTCATGGTCCCGCATGTCAGCCTCTCAGAACAATAAATGTTTCTTTTCATGGATTTTTTTGATCCCATGATTTCTTCCTACTTCCTTTTTCTTTTGGTCCTATGCCGCCTTGGCAACGTCGAGACCGCTGCTGCATAATTAGACCCGCATGTCATCCTCTATGCACAATAAAATTTTGTTTCGTGGATTATTTTTGGCTCCTGATATTTGTCACTTGCCTTTTTCTTTCGATCTCATGCCAACTTTGAAACGTTGAGAACACTGCTGCAAAATGGGACCCGCATGTCATCCTCTATGTACAATAAACATTTTTTCTTGGCTTATTTTTGGGACCTGATATTTGTCACTTGCCTTTTTCTTTCGGTATCATGCCGCCTCTGAAACGTTGAGGAAGCTGCTGGCTCGTGGGTCCCGCAAGTCATCCTCTATGTAGAATAAAAGTTTCCTTTCTTGGAATTATTTTTACCCCTGATTTCTGGCTACTTCCTTTTTCTTTTGATCCCGTGCCACCTTGTAAACGTTGAGACCGCTGCTGCAAAATGGGACCCGCATGTCATCCTCTCTGTACAATAAAGTTTCTTTTCTTGGATTATTTTTGGCTACTGATGTTTTGGCACTTGCCTTTTTCTTTCGATCTCATGCCGCCTTTGAAACGTTGAGACCGCTGCTGCAAAATGGGACCTATATGTCATCCTCCATGTACAATAAAAGTTTCTTTTCTTGGATTATTTTTTGCTCCTGATATTTGGTCACTTTCCTTTTTCTTTCGATCTCATGCCGCCTCTGTAACGTTGAGTAAGTAACTGGCTCATGGGACCCGCATGTCATCCTCTATGTACTATAAAGTTTCTTTTCTTGGATTTTTTTTACCCCCTAATTTTTGGTCACTTGCCTTTTTCTTTCGATCCTATGCCGCCTTTGAAATTGAGGAGGCTGCTGGCTCATGGGTCCCACATGTCAGCCTCTATGAACAATAAACCTTTCCTTTGTTGGATTTATTTTTTACCCCTAATTTCTGGCTATTTGCCTTTCTCTTTTGATCCCCTGCGGCCTTTGAAACGATGAGGACGACTGCAGGTCGGTCCCACATGTCATCTTCTATGAAGAATAAAAGTTTCCTTTGTTGGATTTACTTTTGACCCCTAATTTCTGGCTATTTGCCTTTTTTCTTTTGATCCTCTGCCGACTTTGAAATGATGAGGATGCTGCTGGCAGATCTGTCCCACATGTCAGCCTCTCTGAACTATAAATGTTTCCTTTCTATGATTAATTTTTGACCCCTATTTTCGGGATACTTGCTTTTTTTTGGATATCCTACCGCATTTGAAATGTTGAGGACGCTGCTGGCTCATGGGTCCCACATGGCATCCTCTTTGGACGATAAACCTTCATTTCTTGTTAATGACAAGTTTATCTGTATTATTTTTGCAGACTAATACAAGCTCTTTCGCTCCAAGATCTTGCAAGTTAATAGAATAAATCATGGAATTATTAGGATATGTTTTAAATTTCAAATTTATGAATTTTTGCAAATACCATGATCCATGTGGGTATGGAGCGATCAAGGATTTTCATATTGGCCATGAGCAGTTTCAAAAATTGCAACCCAATAATTCAAAATAAATACAAACAACTTTTATGTAGAATCTCCGTGTTTTTGTTTTTTGCCAATCATAGGATCTGTGGTTCTTTAGAAAAGGGCCAACATTGCATGAGCAGAAAGGCCCATTTGTAGTTATTGGGCTTCGACAGCCGGAGCAAGTAGGCCTATAGCAAATACCTTGTAGATGGCCGTTGGAACCCAAAAGTATTTGTTGCCTAGACTTAGATGCCAAACTCATCCTTATTGACATGAACCTTGCTATGCACACGACAATTTCAGTCCGATCCGTGTACGAAACACAAGATCCAACCCTTCGTGTGAAGAAGCAGGTGGCAGCACACCTCCAAATGCTCAATCGTACATACACATATCATATAGGAGTTGTCGTATGTACATCAGTTCCGTATTGACATGTTTTTTCTTTGGTTCACATGTGGGGTCCGCACAGTCACCTAGGTCGCACATCTACTTCCTTGCTCGTAGTTGATGCATGTTTAGTGGCCTGCAGCAAGAATCACTGCCCCCAGGGATGTACTTTACCCTTTAGCGGCGAAAAATAGGAATTGTCCTCTCATGAGTATGATCAACAAGAGGTGGCTATATTATAAAGGACGTACACACATTGTAATTATAGTGCTGAAATAAAGTCAATCCTAAAACAGCCATGCATGGGTTATAATATGAAGGCAACACGAAATACAAAAGCAGGGCAGTGTTCAAATAAACTGATTCAAACTAGTACATACTAAAAACAGTGTACTACTTCTCAACACTTCAAGCATAATAAAAAAGTGTGTCAGTGTTTTTTAAAGGTAACACCGAACGGGCAATGTTTAAAGCAGGCTTAAACCACATAGCCGCTTGTCGGACACTACCCCAACCATCTCTGGGAAGGCTGATAACTCCCACAGTCTCACCTTCATCTGGCTGGAGGTTGCAGCGCAAAATTTTAGGTATTGATTATGAAGAAACTTCCGGTATGCTGTGTAGACGCAGTTTTTCCTCATGAATGAAACGAATGTGCCATCAGGAGCTTTGGATTCACGCTTCTTCAGGTTGGCAATGATCGGGTAATTGAGTCCGAGGAACAGAGAGTGGTCGCCGAGGCTGTTAACCAAAGAAAGTCCCCTGCACGTGCAGTAGATAAGGGATCCTGCTCAAGGACGTAGGTGGCAACAGGAGGATAATGCCGTAGCTGAAGCCCATTAGTAGCATAGGGAATGTCAGGAGGTACTTCAGCATTGGCAATCCCAATGTTGTTTACTGTAAGGATGATCATCAATCGCTTGCCATCAACAGATGGAGCGAGGAACCACGCGTACTGCTGATCATCCACCACCGGTGGCGGGATTACAAACGGGAGCATCAGGTTTTCTGCAATATTAGAAATGGAGACGAATATGGTGTTACCGGCAACCATATTCAAACAACAACATTGTTCATCATTCATGCTCACAGTATAAATACGACTATGTAAGCTAAGGACATTAGTCATTCATGTGTTCAAATCGAGTGTCCAATATATCAGTTATACTGCATCCATCCCACGAAACTAGTCTTAACTTCGCCAAAACTAGACACTAGTTAGTGTATACACAGTTATATACTACCTCTGTCCCACCGAAAGTGTCTGAGATTTGTCCAAATTCAGATGTATCTAGACAGTGAAAGCATATAGATACATTCAAATTTTGACAAATATATATCATCTTAAGTTTAAGTCCTGTGTTGTAGTTAATTCCCTTTGTCTTAAGTGATCTATTAGAGAGCTTCCCTGTGACCACCCGAAGGGTAAGAAATTTTTAACTGTATAAGTGGATTGCCTAGACCTTTCCATCAGTTTAGACTTTTGGTTGCGTTGGCTAGTCCATGAAGCTTGACATGGTGTCAGAGCCAGGGTCTCGAGTTCGAGTCCTGGCTTTCGCAATTTATCCTAAAATTGTTGTTGCCCCCTCGGAGTCCACGTATATGCCTCTTGAGCTATACCTCTGAGTCTTTCCACGTGTTGACTTGTCTCCCATCACACGTGAGGGGGGGTGTTGAATTGTATAAGTGGATTGCCGCCCTTGCGATCAGTTCAGACTTTTGGTTGTGTTGGTAGTGCATGAAGCTTGACAAGAAAGAAATGCTCTTTGTAGCTAACCCCAAGTCTGGTAACATTTGCAAAATAGGTATCAGATGCAGCTATCCATTCAGTAGAAGAATTTACATTTTAGAGTTGAAGGTTCGTAATCTCTTCTCTACTATTGATAGTAAAGGGTACATATGGTATTTGTTTACCTCATTTTCGCGTTCTAAAAAAGGTACGCTATATGGTTGTGCTAAGTTAAACTGATTTAAGTCTGTTCAAGTTTATCGAAAATTATACTACCAACATCTAAAACATCAATATAGGTTCATATATTAAAAAAGATATTTAGATTTTCTTTTCTCGAACACATGCCTAGTCGTGCATCATTATGTATTAGAGCATACAGGGCTGTAGCAAGGCTATGAAAAACTAAGAAAGCAAAAAGAAAGAACTATACAGGGGACTACAGACAGCTAGCTTTGTTAGGCCTGCAGGTGCTAAATCTTATATATATATGAGGTTGTAGATATTAGTCGTAAACTTACTCAAACTTAAATAACATTGAATTAGGAAGAAGATAACCTGAGTTATTTTGAATGAGGGGACATCACAATCACTAATCAAAGATAATTGTGGGAAACTGAAATCTATTCAAGAAAATGGGAGAAATAATATATCCAAAATAAAATTAAATATACCATTTTGTAGATTGTTCACTGATATAAACAAAGAACTGTTTGATCTGCATGTAGGTACATCCAATCAAGGCTTTTTCCCCGATCTCTAGAAAATATAAGCTACGCATGTAATTACAAACGATTTTCTTCTATTTTTCTGTTTCTACGTTAACATTTGAGATACTTGTTAATTACATTCATATTCTGCAGTTGCATAGAGTTACTAATTCAGGAATGCATTCACATACGGAGTATACTATGTTTGCTGATGACTGACTAGTACTAATTCATTGCAAGCAACGATTCATTCATATTCAGATAAAGGATGTGATCGTTAAGTCATATACTTATAAAAGTCCTTATGCATCTCTCTGATGCAGATGGCGGGGTCTCTCGTCCTCCTTTTGGAGGCAAAATCAATTAGTTATATATGAAACAATGGGGGTAAAAGGTTATCAAAAAGGGTGCCTTCATAGTGCTACGTTATCTTTTGAGATACTGGTTAATTACATCCATATTCTGCAGTGGCGTAGAGTTACTAATTCAGGAATGCAATCACATACTAAGCATACTATGTTTGTTGGTGACTAATTAGTTCTACTAATTCATTGCAAGCAACGGTTCATTCATATTCAGCAAAAGGGGGTGTGATCATTAAGTCATTTAAGAAAGGTAAAATATAAACAAGGTAGTTCATGAATAACTTCATTGGTTAAGGCAGTGTATCATGCAATGCAACATAAGGACTGAAAAATACCATTTGCGGTGTCCCAGAAGTACGTGGAGCCGTCAGTTTCGTCCACCGCAAAAACATGGCCACCGAGTTCAATGGCATCACAGTAATTTGGATAATCAGGTGCAGGTGTAAGGGCCTCCAGCATTCTCCAGTCGCCACCCCCTTCAAGGTAGAAAATCGTTTTGTCGAACAAGGCGATGAGCTTGTAATCTACGTACCTCCCACCTTTTGTGGGCACTTGGCAGATTACAATCTTCAACAAATTAATTACTGGACCCCAGTTAAAACAGTATGCAGGTTGATATGAAACACTATTATCATCAATCTTCGAAGCAGGTAGGGGTGGAAGGGGGATATGTCGCTCGGTGTAGACGTTCACGAGGCACCACCCATGATGATCACCGGCGGCGATCCAGTCGCCGTTCGCGCCAAGCCATTTTCTGTCGTGCATGAACGGCAGGGCGACAGAACGGCGAGGATGGTCGAGGGGCACCAGGTCGTACATGGTATCATGCAGACGAGATGCTGTCGCCACGTCCCAGTGTTCATCGAACCAATAAGCAGGCGGAGGCATCAGCAGGCAGGGTTCATCCCAATGGTGCATCTTACCTTCATCCTTGCTGATCAGGTCGTAGAGCTCCCTGGAACATGCGGCAAGTCGGACGGTGTAGGTAACGTCCAGATGCGCAGCGATGAGGTCGATGTTGTCGCCGGTGAGAGCCTCCAAGTGGCCGTCCCCGCTGCCCCGGCAAAGCCTAGAATAATCCATCACGTGAAGATGGATTTAGGTGGATGGCGGATGCAACTGCGCTTGGGGTTTTCGGAGGAGAGGGCGAGCGCTATGGAAGGAATGATGCGGCGCGCGGCCGGCCGGGGTAAGGAGAGAAAGGTATAGTACTAGTGATGCGGCGTGGTGGGGATCGAGATCCTGCGCGTGCGCGTGATTCTAGGAGGGTGAAGAAGAAGATGATAGACATGCAAGGGGCAAAAACTAGGTAGTACTCTAGGCTGCTGCTGCGACTGGGCGCCGATTTGAGTGTTGGTATACTAGCATGCCACCCATCTATAAATTTGCGACGACTCTTGGTGCAGTGATGTCTCGTCACATCAGGTTGACTAGAGAGGGTTTATTTTTACAGTTTCCATTTCGATATATTTTTCGCCAATAATCGTAGTTCTCTACATGCCAGAGACACGTACCTTAACACGTGGGCAGCATGCAACCGTGCGAGCACCAAAATGGAATGAGAGATGTTTTAGAGCAGAACTTCATTTTCAATGCCTTTCCTATCTTGGTTTGGAAACCGGACAGAGCTTCAGTGACTTGATGCTTCCAAGATACATTGTGACTATGTGCCACCATCTAACATCCATTTGAGATCCAACGTTCTAAACTATCTCTTATTTCGAAGCTAAAAAAGAAAAACTATTCAGAAAATATTGAAAAAATCCAGTAATATGTAGATGCCTTGTTTTAAAATCTATGAAGCTTGTGATTAAATAGCTTCTTACGTACTCGAGCACTAGTTCAAACTAAATATATATTTTCTCACAAACCTATAATTCAAATCGAATGAAACTTCACCAAAATATAAATCGAAATATGCATGATTTACTGGAAGTATGAGATATGAACCTTAACATTAATTAAGATGGGACCCACGTAGTATGAGATGTGAACCTTAGCATTAAGATGGGACCCACATAGTATGAGAAAGTGAACCTTAGCATCTTAATAGTATGAGGAAGGAGAGAGAAATTATTTTCTTTTGTTTGTGGACAACCAACAAGCTTGTAGGTCACCCATAAGAAATTTTCCTTTTGGAACACATCCATTATGTATAATAGACAACCTTATGGACTACTTTTTCCTTGTGGACAACATAGTGGATTCCCTCGGGGAATCACCTATATATGTGTGTATATATATAGTAATAATATTAACTTTCGCCATAACTTGGGTCCCATTTATCTTGTGAAGTTTCCCACTATGTATGATGAACTGAACCTTAGCATTAAGATGGGACCAACATGTATATGCTATTGGTGTACCCACATGCACGACAGAGGAATGAGAGATAAATTATTTTTGATTGCTAGTTGTTTGATTCTACGGGATTTTTTCCTACACCAGCTAGTTGTTTGATTCATGGGAACATATCCTATAGGAAATAATCCTATAGAAAATAAACATGAGGTCATATCTCATTGATAATTCCTTTGGCAGAATCAAAGAGAACTCATCTTCCTACAGGATTCGACTAGGCATGCCATACTAATTGTTTTTTCCTATTCCTACGAATCATGGAGCCCAAGGAAATATTAATTGTGGATAACCTCCACTACAACCTTATCAACTACTTTTTCCTTGTAGATAGGTCTTGTGGACAACATAGTGGATGCTCTTAGCCTTTTGCATAGCGGTGGAGCTTGACAAGAAAGGTTGGAGGGACAACAAGCTGAGAGAAAGTAAAATGAGCTAATATTACGCTGAATTTTACAAATAACATAGGCTTAATTTTTCTAGGTTGGGCGGGCCACGACTCGGTTTTGCTTCAACTAAGACTAGCCACAATGGGAGTATCATAGGTAGTAGTAGTATCATGCATGTCATGTAGGTAAAAATCTTATGTGGCACATCAATTAATGATGAGAGAGGTGAAATTAGTATCATAGGTAGATACGGTATCATAGCACGTAAAACTAGAAATTTTAGTGGCAAACACATCATGTACACATATTTGCATTGAGATTCTACAAAACATTAAATAGAATGGAACTATGATACTAATTCATGATACTATGCATTTATAGGTGTTGTATCATAAACTAGTATCATACTCCCTCCGTGTAAATGTTTGTGACTCCAAGAGGGATTATTTAGGCTCGATAGTAGGTTCATGCCTCTAGTTTCCTGGAAGAGTGACAATAACTTCTAAGATTGTAGATGTGTTGTTGCTACTAGGGAGAAAACATCAATGTTTTATCCAAGGGTAATTCTATTGTTTACTTTACGCACATTGCTTAATGCGATAATGTGTTGCTTGCAACTTAATACTGGAAGGGGTTCGGACGATAACCGGAAGGTGGATTATTAGTCATAGACGCAGTTGGATTACGGTCTATGTATTATATTGCAATGCCCAAACGAATCTCGTAGTAATCCTCTTGTCATGTATGGTCTTTATTTTGTCAATTGCCCAGCTGTAATTTGTTCACCCATCATGTTATTTATCTTTATGGAGAGACACCTCTAGTGAACTGTGGACCCTGGTCCTTTCTTTTACACTGATACAATCATCCTGTTCTGTTTACTTTTTGCAAGCATTGTTCTCTTTTATTTCACTGCAAACAAACATCTCTTTCCACACTATACATTTAATCCGTTGTGTTTAGCAAAACCGATGAGATTGACAACCTCACTGTAAGTTTTGGCAAAGTATTTTGGTTGTGTTGTGTGCAGGTTCCACGTTGTTGCTAACGCCGGTAGTGCGCCCTGCCACAAGTCAGCTAGCAACACCTTCAGAAGTCACGCCTTTCTCCTACTGGTTGATTAAACCTTGGTTTCTTACTGAGGAAAAACTTGCTACTGTGTTCATCATACATTCCTCTTGGGGTTCCCCAACGGTGTGCAATCTGTGCTCATCAGCTGGACCGGTCAACTAGGTAACTGGGCCAGCCCATTTAGCTGGTGGGTCGGGCTAAATGCTTTTTTGAACGGTCAATATTATAGCTGAGCCGGCCCTCTTAGGTGGTGGTCCGGGCCAAATTTCTTTGTTTGACTAGTCAAATGAAAATTTCTAATTGCCCATTTAGTTAATGGGCCGTCCGTGTCTAATCTTTTGTCTAGTCAACACGTTGACCGGACCGGCCCGTTTAGTAGATGGGTCGACCCATAAATTTTTAAATGTCCAGCAAGAATATGGGTCGGTCCTTTAGAATTTGTTGGCAAGCCCACTAAATAATATCTAAAGGCCCACTAAGGCCCAACAACCTTGTTCGACCGAGATCCATTATGCCCATTGTTATTTATTGGGCCAGCCCATCTGCGATTTGCTATGTGAGATGACGGCGTGTAAGGAGCTTTAAGATTTTCCGGGCCGACCCATATGTGATTTCGCTTAATTGGGCCATAGTCGTGCTGGAAAAATTTGTGATTTAACTTGGCCAAACAACGGCCTGTTATATTTAGAGAATATTTACGCATCACATGATTTAAGTCTGATAGCCTCACTTACCACAAGCACCAACTAATTACAGTTAGGAAATAATGCGCGAAAGAACCATAAAAACTAACTAAATATTACATCAGCTGCACGGCTTTGAAAAAATATTACAGAACCCACAGAAATTGAATGATAATTAAAACTAGCAATACAATGAAGGGATTCAACAATATTTTATGTTGTTCGTGCACCACCTATGTCCGAAACAAAGACATTACAAGTTAAGACAACAACAATGGCAAGGAAAACACACTACAATGTTGTTTGCCAAAGAATTTTGAACTCACCATTTCCTCATTATAACAAGATCATTGTAATATGCACAAATAGTCTGTCGGTATGAGGATAATATAGTCTACCAATAAACACCGCATATCAACAGCTAGAACATTTTAAGGTGGACAGATGGCAAATAATAAGCTGTGAGCATCTTTTTGATGTGTATAATCTATACCTACATAAAAGATGTGATGTTCTAATCATTAAGCAGCTGAGATAGTGCAAGATAAACAAGCAATCGAATTATTTTGTGGCTTATATAACTGAGCACGTCAGAATAAAATAGCAGACTTACTACTGTTGAGTCCCATGCAGCTCACCTGGTTGGTACACTTGAAGATGTTCAATGTTGCCCTTATTTCTGAAGGGGATTATTTGTTACTCTACATCAAGACACGATCAGTCATACATACGAGTTCCAGTATGATAAACAATATTATGCACTCCTGATGACCCACAAGTATAGGGGGTGTATCGTAGTACTTTCGATAAATAAGAGTGTCGAACCCAACGAGGAGCAGAAGGTGTTGACAAGCAGTTTCGATGAAGGATTCACTGTAAATGCTCACAGACAAGTATTCAGGGGTTTTGATATAGCAGATAAATAAAGTACGAGTAAGTAAAATGCGAGAGAAATAATTGCAGCGAGTGGCCCAATCCTTTTTAGCACAAAGGACAAGCCGGTTTGTTTACTTATAATGACCAAACGTTCTTGAGGACACACGGGATTTTAGTCTAGTGCTTTCGCTTCATATAGTTGATTAATCTTCATTGTTTTGATAAGTGTTGTGTGGATGAACCTATGCTAATGCATCGCCCTTCCTAGGACTAATACATACTTGTGATTATACCCCTTGCAAGCATCCGCAAATACAAGAAAGTAATTAAGATAAATCTAACCACAGACTTAAACTCTGAGATCCTGCTATCCCTCCCGCATCGATATACCAACGGGGGTTTAGGTTGCTGTCACTCCGGCAACCCCACAATTAGCAAACGAATACAAGATGTACTCCCCTAGGCCCATAAAGGTGAAGTATCATGTAGTCGACGTTCACATGACACCACTAGAAGAATAACACCACAACTTAAATATCATAACATTGAATATTACTCAACCATAATTCACTACTAACATTTAGACTTCACCCATGTCCTCAAGAACTACTCACGAGACATCATATGGAACATGATCAGAGGTGATATGATGATGAATAACAATCTGAACATAAACCTTGGTTCAATGGTTTCACTCAATCTCTACTATATTAAATGCCTAGAGGTGGTGTCCCATGGTACGTCCTGTGTTACCCTCCCTCTCGAAACAAATTGCCCGCGTCCCCCGTCCTTCATCGTCCGGAAAAAAACCGCAAACTGGAAAATACTAAACCGCTGCCCACGACTCCAGGCTGCCTCCCCAATTCGTCTCGCGACCAACCTCCACGCCGCCTCCGTGCATATCCGTGATGTGGCCCTCGTGTGCGATTCTTCCCTCCACCCCTCGTCACTCCACACAATCGAAACCATTCCTCGATCGAGAGAGCCGCGGCGGCGCGGGAGGTGCTAGACTGCTGGAGCACGGGGAAGGGGAGGGAAGGAGGCAGCAGCAGCAGATGCCGGTGCCGGGCAGCCAGAACGGGCGGCCGAGGCCGTCCAAGGACGAGACCATCCACGGCCTCGTGCGCGCCGGCGACCTCGCGGGCGTCCAGCGGAAGCTGCGGGAGAACCCCGCCCTCCTCAACGACAAGAGACCACGGCAGAACCCCCAATCCACGGATGACCTGAATTGAATACAAAAGAGTCAGACCTAAGAAAGTGAGTTGTTCCTCGCGAGATCGAACACATCGGAGCCACATCGGAGAGCTGAATTGAATCCACATTGGAGACCTGAATTGAATCCTCGCGTGACCTGCTCGTTTTCTTCCAGCATTATAAGCCCGTTTTCTGGCTCCATTGGTCACTAACTTGATCTCTAAAGCAGGTTGCCATAACCTCGAGTCTGGGTGAGATCCGCCGGCCACAGCTGAGGACGCGTGCAGATAGAGGCGCTGTGTTGCAGATTTTTTTTTGGAGCCGGAGGGGAACGGACACGCTCAAGCGACCGGGGGAAGAAGGCGGCGTCGGGGATGGGGCTTGCTGGCCCGACGGCGGCGGTGCGGGCTGCCACTTGAGAGGAAGTCCGGAAGTCGGGAAGCTCCCTCTCTCCTATGATCCGCACCCGGCGCCCTACCCATCGTTGTACGAGTTCGACCAGATGCCCTCGGTCCCCTCTGTCCACAGGGCTGGCGCCCCCGGTCCTCTGCTCCGCACCCCAGATCGAACGTCACTCGGCCACACAACAAATTGCAGGTTGGTCGGATCTCTCCTACGGTTCAAGTTACAGACCTGTTTTTTTTCTTAGCTTGTGATTAAAATTCATGGACAACTGAAGGTGTTGTTGAGGTGATGCAGTTGTGTTGTTAAACGTTTGTGAGTAAAACGCTCATAAGAAGACGTATGAATGGAAAACAGAACATGAATTCGTCATAAATGTCATATGTTTAAGAATTTTTGCCCGACTAAGACTCCTTCCTAGAATGAAAAGAGGACATTGGTGCACTCAACAACAAACTGAGTAACTAGGAAAATAAGGACCTTGATGTCTCGATCCCAAGAACAATGACTGATAAAGTTCTTGATAGCAAGAAAAACATTGTGCAAGGTCCGATGATAAGGTATAATTAACTTCACCGTACTAACATGAGGATTTTGGACATTAGCAGCCATCAATGAATTTAATGATATTTGCCCAGCTATGAAATTTTTGTAGGAAGTAACATAAAGGGAGGCATACAGGAAGCATTTGCTATGGCGTAGGTAAAGCATATAAGGCTCAACACATGTATCCCCCGTTTCTCTTTCTCCTTTCTTGCAGTTGATTGATGGTGATGGCTTTACAGACTCTATATGTCTGCTCCATGAATATTTATTGGCATTTCCTTAGTTCTTTGAGGAGCCATATTGTTATTAAGGTCTGAAACACCAATTGTATATTTATGGGCATTTACAAGGTCTTTAAATTCTTGACAGTCTGTCAAAATTATATCTGCTTGAGGTGCAGACCGAATAACCTTTCCATCCATACATTAACCAATAAATTCTTGATCCAACAGCCAAAGACTTGTGCGAAAATCGTTTATCTACTTCTATGGAACTGCAAATTGTTCATCCGGACTGAACCAAATCCAGTGGCAAAGATATACTGCAGAGGAGGTCTAATCAACGGAGACTACTTCCAGTTGATTGAGGAAAATGAGGTGGTCTTTTTTCATTTGTCTTTGTTAGTAGTGAATTGAATATAAAGCTACAGTTCTATAAACTGAAATCCAATTCGTTTGTATTCTAACTTATCTCTACTATATTAAAAAAATGGCTAGAGGTGGTTGGATGGTTGGTACGTCCGTAGCAATCCCGCCGGTGTTATCTCCGGCCATCCAACTGCAGGCCGCGACCTGCAGTGACGCCGAGACCCTCCTCACGGCTGGGTATTCGTTCCATCTAGCAGCTGTATAGGTTGCCAAAATTGGTCGTTCGACTACAGCTTCATCGCACACTACCTCTCCTCCTCGAACCTTAATTGACTATGCTTTCTGCTCTTCCTCTTTTACAGGTAGTATTGATTCTGGTTCCAGTCAATTGCTTCAGGAGAACCTTGGAGTCGTGTGCGATATATTGGCTTCGGGAGTTCTTTAACTCTCAATTTTCGATGGCTGTCAGCCAGATGAGTTCCCTTGTACTTCCAGACCTCATCTCTCTATTCTTAAGTACCCATGTCCTAATGTATGTGTCCGCAGGTTTGCTTAGATTATTTATGTGTACGGATGGTGCCATGATACTGTTAGGTATGGATGTTGTTGTATGCGGCAGGTGACTGAGAGAAGGCCAACTGAGAGAGTGAAATAGATGTTTACATGTTCATGTTCTTCCGCAGTTCATTTTTCTAACTTTTACATACTTTGCTGATACATTCAGTGAGTGAGATAGACGTGATATTTATGTGTAAGAATGATGCCATGATTCATTTTGGTTGCTGTATGCGACAGGTTACCGAGAGGAAGCCATTTGTTTGTGCTAAAAATACATATTTGGGTTGCAAAATTGTGTAGAAGGCAGTTGCTGCTAAAGCAGTCTATCAAGTGGAAATGTGTGTCCTTTACAAAAATCATCTTCAACTTGTTGCTTAAAATGTTGTCTGTTTCCCAACGACTCGACTTTACCATACTGATTTGTGATAATCACAGATAAATATTGATGGTATTAGGAGATTCCACCCTGTGACAATCTTCCACCGTGGCGTGAAGAGTTGCAGTCATATAAATGTATGCTCGATATTCTCGCTGCATGAATCCTGACCGAATGGTCCAGTGAATTTGTTGTGCAGCCTTTGTCATCTCCCTACTGACACTTCAAAGAGATTTTGCTTAATTATGCCACACCAGCATGATCTCCTCTGTATTATTACATCTGCTTGATAATATGTTCCTTGATGTTTTTCACCAGTCATTGGGTCATGTTCATGGACCGTGTCCCATGCAACTCAACTATGGTATGCTTCTCACGCTCAGAAATGGCTCATCCAACAAAACACAAACAGATTTGTGCAAGTAGTGACATTTTTGGGACTACTTTGTTAAAAATGTATTTTATTTTAACGGGTGAGTGCGCAGTTTCTTGCCCTATTTATGAACACCCGTGGACGTAAATCAGTTTAGCCACAACCCCAGGCATGCAACATGAAAACTTTTGATTAGTAGATGATTAGAGTTATAACATAGTCTGGACGAACGTGACCCGTTGTGTAAAGAAACTTGCACTTGATGTAATTAGGCAAGCAATTAAGTTTGTAGAAGGAATGTGTGTTTTCAGAAAAAATGTATCCCTTGTGAAAATGGAAATAACTCAAAAGGTTGTCGAGACGCTTGGCTATTTGACCAATGGACCACATTGCAACCATACTGTTTTGGATCACAAAGGTATGATGAATTAACAGATTTTATTGGATATCAATTAAAGTGAAGTTGAATCTTAATGTTCTGGGAATACCATATGAGTATTTCGTATATACGTGAATTGTCGATTGCATTGTATTGACATGTGGTGCAGAAAGATAACTTGATAGGTCATGGCAACGAACGGTCATTGATGCAACCATTCATGTTCCAATTTTGCATCGGGTAGTAGTGAAGCGGACGGGCGACTGAGGGAGGAAGAACGGTGGTGGACATAGCGTATGCATTTTAAGTCAAGTTCTTGCCGATCAATTAATTGCAACATGTATTTTCCTACTATTATAGATAACATGTATCTTAGATGGCCACGGTTGGTTTGCAAGTTTCATTTTAGTTCTGAAGGTGTGTATATTAAATAGTTCTTGCAAAACCTAAAATGTTGTCATGAGTTAAATTCAACAGATGGCAATTTTTTCTTTGTACTTGCAGTTTGGTCTCTTGAGTGCATAGTTTTATTATATTGTCATGTCCTGGAGCATATAAGATAAGAGTATGGGTCTCAAAGTTGTACTGGCATTGCACTGCTCTCTCTATCATTTGCTCGGTCCCGTGCTCATTGGTCCTTTCTCATGATGTATTTGTGTGTATGATTCAGATATTGATCAACTCTCTCTCTCTTCGAGATCAACTCAGGCAAGAGGTGCTGGACCATCATGGGGCACTCGCCTATCAAGCATACTGATGTGAATATCTGGTCCACCGTTATTTTTCTACTGTGTCGTTCTAGAAAACATAATGCATACCATTAATATTTAGGTCAAGTTATTGTGTACTCCATGAATCTTCACCTATTTGTTGTTGATTTGGTATTTACCATGCATGGTTTTTCTAGAGTTCTGCTGACGCCTGACGCACAATCAATGTTTGGTTTTGCAATTAGGTTCGTTTGATCTTGGATGCCATTTCTTATATTATTTTCCATGTTTAGGAAATTTGAGTGAGACTCTTTGGAAATTTGAGCTTTCATTTACCGAGGTGCATCTATTGAGTAGGAGAATATTGCAATAAATTCACTTGCAGCTATGTCAATGACCTGTACATAACTTGCCTTTTAGTATATCCTAGACGTTATGGTTAGTAGTAATGTTGATTATTTTCTGCTATTAAATAAATGGGATTTTCTGGTTTAGAATTTTCCTTCAGCATTCATTATGGTCAAAATACATTCGTTACTTTGGCAACATTCATGTTTTCAAGTGCAATAATTTTGGCTTAGAATTTCCCTGACATTTATGTGAAGTAACTGAATTTTCCTTCAGCAGTTTGTTAGGCAATTAGATGCACTATCATTCAATTGAAAGTGCTCCCTGTACAGAGAAGTCCTTGAATGAGGAGTATCAAAGATCATTTTGGCGCTTTAAGTGTAAGACTTACTATGTGTTAGCGCAATAGGAAGCTAGCAAAATGGTGCTATGTAAACTATCAATTCTTAACAGTTGCAATATCATATTCACTAATATTTTTTACTAATAAATTGTTGTTTACTAGGCGCTATGCCTGGCTACAGGTTAGGGACATGTCGTTTTTGAATCACTCTTAGTTACTACTGGATTTACCCTTTTTTCCCTTGGAAGTGTGTTATTATATGATTTCATTATTTCCTTGGCAAATTGCATCCTCTTATTTGTATCCTTCAGTTCATCTGTTAGAGAGAAACATAATTCAATGGTCTTGCATTTTTTGAGAAGATTAAGTGATGGAAGAGTCGAGTGATAGAGAGATAAAGTGAGACGGTACGTACATTGTGTTATTATGCTCAGGATAAAGTCTTCTCAACATATCTTTCTTGTGTGCAATGTTATTGCAGAATGGCCTGTGGTGATCAAGGAGAGCGACAACATATCAGAGAGATAGAGCTGTAGTTAAAGACGATCGACACGGAGTGCCTAATGTTGGTGGAAGACTATACCTAGAGTTGTAGGCAAAGACGATGGACACGGAGTGCCTAATGTTGGTGGAAGACTATACCTTATCATCCCAGGTGTAGCCGTGTGGGCATAAGAGAAATGAGTGACCCAAATGAGAGGAACGAGAGTCGGACAAAGTTTTTTGTCGCATGTGTTGAGACACACGTTTACATGAAATATTATACTTTGATCAGAATCCAAGTATATCTTTTTTTTGGTAGCAATGCTTCCGTCACTTGAGATGTGGTCGGAGCTGGCATGTCCATTCTTACATTAACGGTTGCAAAGGCAACAATTATTATTTGCATAAGGTCCATCTCTCTATATCATTGTTTGTTTTAGATTTTGGCCATTTGGAATGGTTTTGACAGAACATGGCATCAATCCATGAGATATATCAATAGACATGGACAAGCGAAAATAATTAGAAAAAACATTGAGAAACTGCGAAAAAGGTAGATATCATTCGCAAAAATAAATTCTTTCATGCACTATATTTATATATGTGGCGAGAAAAGAAATTTAAATGATCGTGGCACATGTCGGGTGCTCAATTATAGCATAGCCCATGCTCTGTTATCTCTAGCAGTTAATATTGATTATAGAAAACAGTTGAAAATCTGTTTATTCATGCTCAATGCATGTAATGTAACCCACCTAAAACCAGTATCACTACAAGGATCCTTCGAATAAACTATGCCAAGTGCAGACAAAGCAGGAACATGGATTCACATTATTCTAGGGGGTGGTGCAGGGACTGACTGAACTGCGAGATCGAACAATTATATGTGGATTCGATGGTAGGGTAGCCAATTTTTGAATTTGAGCTAAATATGTTGGAAACATGATTTCATACATGTTTTTGTTAATATTGATGTATCTGAGGTAACTATTAACTAGAATAATGTGAATCCACGTTCCTGCTTGGTCTGCACTTGGCATAGTTTATTCGAAGGATCCTTGTACTGATACTGGTTTTAGGTTTGGTTACATTACATGCATTGAGCATGAATAAACAGATTTTCAACTGTTTTCTATAAACAATATTAACTGCTAGAGATAACAGAGCATGGGCTATGGTATAATTGAGCACCCGACATGTGCGACGACACAAAAACTTAAGGGACGTGGCAGCGCACGGGTATTTAACTAGTAGCATTAATAACAAGTAGAAATCAATACCGGGAGAGTTTCCCCTATCAAACAATCAAGATCCAACCCTAATTGTTACAACGGTGACGAGGTGCAGCGGTGGAGATGGCGGTGTAGATGGTGGAGATGATGATGATGATCCCAATGATGTGCAGCTCGATGACGGTGGCGATGGCGTCGACTTCCCCCTCCGGGAGGGAATTTCCCCGACGGATTCCTGCCCGCCGGAGAGCTCTTTTCTCTCTGGTGTCTCTCCGAGGCGGCTCTGTCTATTCTCCGTAACTCTCCGAGGCTTAGGTTTTCGGGACGAAGATGTACGCGAAGGAGAGGAGGCCAGAGGGGGCTGTGGGCCCCCTCCCCACATGGCGCGCGCGGGCAGGGCCCGCCGGCCTATGGGGGGGCCCATGGCGGCCCTCCTCGGCCCCTCCTTTTGGCTCTCTTCGTCTTCTGGAAAATAGGATTTTTCATATAATTTCCGTCAATTGTTGATCTTCCAAAATATGGTGTCCTGACGGTGCTTTTTCCAGCAGAATCCTGACTCCGGTGAATAATTCTCCAATGATCATGAAACATGCAAAATAGGTGAAATAACATAAGTATCATCTCTAAATATGAAATATATCAATGAATAACAGCAATTTATGATATAAAATAGTGATGCAAAATGGACGTATCAACTCCCCCAAGCTTAGACCTCGCTTGTCCCCAAGCGAAACTGAGCTCAATGAACAAGACCACATGTTTATGGAGTGAAGAGTCGATAAATAAAATACGGACAAGAAGCATCATATTGATTCACACAAGACATTCTAGTAAACATTCTCCTCATATAACTCATCTTGAAATAAGTAAAGAGAAATCACAAATAGAGGTGCATAGGAAATCATAAACGATTATGGCAAACTTTGTTCTTGGTCAGAGAACTATTAACGGATTGTACTTATCTTCTAAACAAAGCTTTCATATCAGAATTTATATGGCAGGGCTCTCATCCTTAATCATAACAATCTCCTCATAATCATTGATAACTTTCAAAGTCATATTCATTCAGATAAAATTTGTACTAAACAAGAAAGCATAAAAGGCATGATTAACTAGATCATAGCATAAATGGTTGGTTCACAACAACTCGATTGCTTGCTTAAGATAGAGGGAAATAGGTTTACTGACTCAACATAAAAGTAAAAGATAGGCCCTTCACAGAGGGAAGCAGGGATTAAATCATGTGCTAGAGCTTTTCAAGTTTTGAAATCATATAAAGATCATAAAAGCTAGATTTTGAGCGGTGTTTGTTGTTGTCAACGAATGGTAGTGGGCACTCTAACCCCCTTGCCAAACAGACCTTCCAAGAGCGGCTCCCATGAAGGACGTCATCTCTACCAGCAAGGTAGATCATCCCCCTTCTCTTTTGTTTACACATGTATTTTAGTTTTATTACGGATGACACTCCCCAAACCTTTGCTTTCACAAGCCATGGCTAACCGAATCCTCGGGTGCCTTCCAACATTTCTCATACCATGGAGGAGTGTCTTTTGCAAAATTAAGTTGCTTACTGATAAATCAGGGCAAAACATGTGAAGAGAATTATTAATGAAAGTTATTAATTGGGGCTGGGAACCCCGTTGCCAGCTCTTTTTGCAAAATTATTGGATAAGCGGATGTGCCACTAGTCCATTGGTGAAAATCCGCCCAACAAGATTGAAAGATAAAACACCACATACATCGTCATGAGCTATAAAACATTGACACAAATAAGGAGTAATATTGTTTGAATTATTAAAAGGTAGCACATGAAGTATTTACTTGGAGTGGCGCAAAATACCACATAGTAGGTAGTTATGGTGGACACAAATGGCATGGGTTTGGTCTAAGGTCATGGATGTATGAGAAGCATTCCCTCTCAATACAGGTCTTTGGCTAGCAAGGTTGGGTAGCAAGCATAAAGGTTGAGGGAAACAAACAAATATACATGTGATAGAAACAATCATGCATCTTTCTCATAAGCACAAGCAATTTTAACTTCAGAATACTAAACTCATTAGCAGAAAGATAATAAAGTAATATATCTATATGTATTTCCCTTTTCTATTTAAACATCAAGGTGTTGTTGCTATTGACCAATGCTAAGTTTGCCAAAACCAAATAGATTTACTTGATGCTCCCAAAGTGATATCAATACTAATGTCAAGAGTAATCATATAACAGAAATTTGCAAACTAAAATAAGGTGTGCAAAAAGTAGATGATAAGACTTCTCATTAATATTCCATAACGATAACTCACACCAACGGATACATAGATAACCAACTAAGAGAGATACTTCCACATTGCAAACTATTCTATATGATAACTTCCCTACTCATGATATGACACTATTTGATAGTAAAAGATAAAGATAGTGATGATGTGATACCGCGGCACTCCCCCAAGCTTGGAACAAGCCAAGGGGATGCCAATACCGATGATGAATTACTCCTTCGGTGGTGATGGTGGTAGATTCTTCTCGCGCTTCTTAAAGATCTCCTTCAGCTTCAGCTTCTCAGTTTGGCAGTTCTGCACTAAAACTCGAAGAGATTCATTGTTATCCGAATGTGGCGGTGGCGGCCTTGTGATGGGAATCGAGTAATATTCCAGCATTCTGCGAAGTCGCTGGTTCTCCTCCTGAAGTATCTCCACTTCCCTTCTTAGAGCACGGTATTGATCACAAAACTCATCGGTAACCCGTATTGCTTCCTCCACACAAGGGAAAGAGTTGAGGCTAAGAGCAGGCGGAAGAAGTCCCTGCAAGTTATGAGAAAAAGAACGTCCAGTGTTAACCGATCCCACCAAGATTGGCTTACTCTCCGTAGCTTCCCGCTCTCTTTTTGCCGATGCTATCTTCTTCACTTCCTTATTGACACCTTCATCCATCTCTTCCTCCCAAGGCCCCTCGTCCTTGTTGTTGGAGACCATGGTGCTTCTAGATCAAAAATAGATCCTGGCAGAAAACAGCTCGAAACAAAACACGACGAGAAAACGATATACGGACCTCTGGAGATCCGGGAGATTATATAGCAAATATTTTTACGACAAAAGGAAGGTTCCAGGCCGAAAACGAGTGGAAACGGGACGCCGAGGGGCTGTCCCCATAGGGCGGCGCGGCCAGGGTGGGGCCCGCGCCGGCCTATGGGGGCACGCCCTCGTGCGTCGCCTCCACTCCGTTTCGATCTCGCAATTTTTCATATTTTCCATAAACAGCAGAAATATTGTTCGGAAAGTTAAACGCGGACTTTTTATTACTAAAACTGTTGCCTATTCAAAGTCGAACACTGCAGAACTGTCAATTTGGTCTTTGATGAAATCTTCCGGAGTCATCACTTGAATAACATCAATATCTTCATTATAAGAATCTCCAGAAATATAATGCTTGAGTCTTTGTCCATTCACTACTTGTGTGGCATTACCTTGCAAAGAGCTAATTTTAATTGCCCCTGAACGATATACCTCCTCAATAACATATGGCCCTTCCCATTTTGAGAGTAATTTCCCTGCAAAAAATCTGAGACGAGACCGATACAATAGGACTTTATCTCCAATATTAAATTCTCTTTTAATAATTCTTCTATCATGCCACTTCTTAAATTTCTCCTTAAAAAGTTTAGCATTTTCATAAGCTTCACTTCTCCATTCATCTAAAGAACTCAATTGTAGCAACCTCTTCTTACCGGCAAGTTTAAAATCTTTATTAAGTTCTCTTACAGCCCAATAAGCTTTGTGCTCTAATTCTAAAGGTAAATGGCAAGCTTTTCCATAAACCATTTTATAAGGAGACATTCCCATAGGGTTTTTATAAGCAGTTCTATCAGCCCACAATGCTTCCTTTAACTTACTAGCCCAATTCTTTCTAGATTTATTAACAGTCTTTCCCAAGATAGCTTTAATTTCTCTATTTGATAATTCTACTTGCTCACTAGTTTGAGGATGATAAGCTGAAGCAATTCTATGATTAATACCATATTTGGCAAGAGTTTTTCTAAAACCACCATGAATAAAATGAGAACCTCCATCAGTCATAATATATCTAGGTACTCCAAATCTAGGAAAAATAACATCTAAAAGCATTTTTAAAGAGGTCTCACCATCAGCACTTTTTGTAGGTATAGCTTCTACCCATTTAGTAACATAATCAACACGACAAGTATATGAGTGTTACCTTCTGAAGAAGGGAAAGGACCCATGAAGTCAAATCCCCAACAATCAAATGGTTCAATAACAAGAGTATAATTCATAGGCATTTCATTGCGTCTAGAGATATTACCAACTCTTTGACATTCATCACAAGATAAGATAAATTTCCTTGCATCTTTGAAAAGGGTTGGCCAATAAAAACCTGATTGTAGAACCTTTTGTGCGGTTCTATCTCCGGCATGATGTCCTCCATAAACACTACCATGACACTTACTCAATATCTCTTGTTGTTCATATTCTGGGACACATCTTCGCATAATACCATCCACTCCTTCTTTATATAAGTGTGGGTCATCCCAAAAATAATGCCTCAAATCATAAAAGAATTTCCTCCTTTGCTGAGCTGAAAAGGTTGGAGGCAAGTACTCGAAACAATAAAGTTAGCATAATCAGCATACCAAGGACTATCTCGCGAGCTCACCTTTATTACAGCCAATTGTTCATTTGGAAAACTATCATTAACAGGAACAGGATCATAAGCGATATTTTCCAATCTAGACAAATTATCAGCAACAGGATTATCAGCACCTTTCCTATCTACAATATGTAAATCAAATTCTTGCAAAAGAAGCACCCATCTAATAAGACTTGGCTTAGCATCTTTCTTTTCCATAAGGTACCTAATCGCAGCATGATCAGTATGAACTGTGACTTTTGAATCAACAATATAGGATCTAAACTTGTCACATGCAAAAACTACGGCTAATAATTCTTTCTCAGTTGTAGCATAGTTTCTTTGAGCAGCATCCAGAGTTTTACTAGCATAATGAATAACATTCAATTTTTTATCTACTCGCTGTCCAAGGACAGCACCTACAGCAAAATCACTAGCATCACACATAATTTCAAAAGGTAAATTCCAATCGGGAGGTTCAACTACAGGAGCAGTTGTTAAGGCTTTCTTTAGAGTTTCAAAAGCTTCCTTACAATCATCATCAAAAACGAAAGGTACATCTTTTTGAAGAAGATTAGTAAGAGGCTTTGAAATTTTAGAGAAATCTTTAATAAACCTCCTATAAAAACCAGCATGACCAAGAATACTACGAATACCTTTTACATCCCTAGGATAGGGCATCTTCTCAATTGCTTCAACTTTAGCTCTATCAACTTCAATACCTCTCTCGGAAATTTTATGTCCCAATACAATTCCTTCATTAACCATAAAGTGGCATTTCTCCCAATTAAGAACAAGGTTAGTTTCTTCACATCTCTGCAAAACTTTATCAAGGTTTCGCAAGCAATTATCAAAAGAATTCCCATAGACAGAAAAATCATCCATGAATACCTCAACAATCTTTTCACAAAAGCCATGAAAAATAGCAGACATGCATCTTTGAAAAGTAGCAGGAGCATTACACAAACCAAAAGGCATACGCCTATAAGCATAAGTTCCATAGGGACAAGTGAAAGTGGTTTTCTCTTGCTCTTTAGCTCTAACAGCAATTTCTGAAAACCCAGAATAACCATCAAGAAAACAGAAATGAGTATTTTTAGACAACCTTTCTAACATTTGATCAATAAAAGGTAAAGGGTAATGATCTTTCTTAGTTACTTTATTAACTTTTCGAAAATCAATGCACATTCTATACCCTACAACTACTCTTTGAGGAATGAGCTCATCATTATCATTAGGAACAACAGTTATTCCTCCTTTCTTAGGAACACAATGCACAGGACTAACCCATCTACTATCAGCAATAGGATATATAATACCTGCTTCAAGAAGTTTTAATACCTCATTTCTTACCACATCCTTCATCTTGGGAATTAGACGACGCTGATGTTCAACAACAGGTTTTGCATCATCTTCTATATTAATGGCATGTTGGCAGATAGCGGGAGAAATCCCCTTCAAGTCATCAAGAGTGTAGCCAATAGATCCTCGGTGTTTGTTCAATATTTCCAATAACCTTTCTTCCTCAATATCTGAAAGCTTAGCACTAATAATAACATGATATGTTTCTTATCATCAATATAAGCATACTTAAGATTATCAGGTAATGGTTTCAAATCAAATACAGGATCTTCCTTTGGTGGTGGCGTTACACCTAAATCTTCAACCGGTAGGTCATGTTTAAGAATAGGTTGACGAAGGAAAATTTCATCAAGCTCATCCCTTTCTTCCCTAAAAACTTCACTCTCACTATTCTCCAAATGTTGCTGCAAAGGATTATTAGGAGCAAGAGCAATAGATGCACACTGTTCAACTCTAAAATCATAATTAGGCAAATCAGCTTTATAAGGAGTTTTGGCAAATTTAGAGAAGTTAAACTCATAGGATTCACCAGCAAATTTAGTAACAATTTTCTCTTTCTTGCAATCTATAATAGCTCCACAAGTATTCAGAAAAGGTCTACCAAAAATAATAGGACAAGACTTACTAGCAGCAGAACCAAGTACCAAAAAGTCAGCAGGATATTTAATCTTACCACATAGAACTTCAACATCTCGAACAATACCAATAGGAGAGATAGTTTCTCTATTAGCTAGCCGAATAACCACATCAATATCTTCAAGTTCACAAGAACCAATTTCATGCATAATTTCCGTGTAGAGCTCATAAGGAATGGCACTAATACTTGCACCAATATCGCATAAACCATAATAGCAATGATCACCAATTCGAACAGAGAGCAGGAACACTGGCTTTCCTAGACTTATTAGGATGCGAAACAATATTAGAAGTATATTCACAAAAAATAATATGACCATCTTCCACATTTTCAGTAACAAGATCTTTAACTATTGCAACAGCAGGTTCAACCTTTATTTGTTCTTCAGGTTCTATGGGTTTCTTTGCACTTTTATTAACTACACTAGTTATAACAGAATACTCCTTCATTTTAGCAGGAAAAGGAGTTTTTTCAATATAAGCTTCGGAAGAACATGATCAACAGTTTTAATTTCAATACATTTACCTTTAGGTGAATCAGTTTTATCTTTATAAGGTTCATGATACTTATCAAAATTCTTCCTAGGCAATTCAAAATGAGAAGCAAAGGCTTTATAAATATTTGCAACAACTTGAGAGTCAAGACCATATGTAGCACTTATATTACGATATTCATCAGTATCCATAAAAGTTTCAATGCATTCATAATCATAATTTATACCTGACACTCTACCTTTGTCATTCTCCCATCCTTCAGTATTTTCTTGGATTCGATCAAGAAGGTCCCATTTAAACTCTTCTTTATTGCGTGTGAATGATCCAGAACAAGTAGTATCCAACAAGGTCTTATCTTGAAAAGAAAGTCTTGCATAGAAATTATCAATGATAATATTACCAGGAAGCTCATGAATGGGGCATTTGAGCATTAAAGACTTCAATCTCCCCCACGCTTGGGCAATACTCTCTCCATCATAAGGCCAGAAATTATATATACGGTTGCGGTCTTTGTGAATTTCACTTGGAGGATAGAATTTAGAATAAAATAGAGGCACAATATCCTTCCAATCAAGAGAACGCCCATCCTTCAGCAGTTTATACCAATGCGCCGCTTTACCAGATAGCGACATAACAAATAATTTCTTCCTAACTTCATCCATTGAAATACCTGCACACTTGAATAACCCGCATAATTCATGTAAAAACAGTAAATGATCTCCAGGATGAACAGTTCCATCCCCTTCATAGCGGTTATCCACAACACGTTCAATAATTTTCATAGGTATTTTATATGGTATTACTTCCTCACCTGGCGCCTCATCCACTACCGTTGCAGTAGTAGTAGATTTCCCAAATAGAAATTCAAGGGAGGATCTCTCCATAATGACTTATAGCAGCAGGCAGAAACAAAATCAGCACGTACAATAAAAATTTCCTTACCAATTCCACTTACCAATAGCGCTTCACTCCCCGGCAACGGCGCCAGAAAATAGTCTTGATGACCCACAAGTATAGGGGGTGTATCGTAGTACTTTCGATAAATAAGAGTGTCGAACCCAACGAGTAGCAGAAGGTGTTGACAAGCAGTTTCGATGAAGGATTCACTATAAATGCTCACAGACAAGTATTCAGGGGGTTTTGATATAGCAGATAAATAATGTACGAGTAAGTAAAATGCGAGAGAAATAATTGCAGCGAGTGGCCCAATCCTTTTTAGCACAAAGGACAAGCCGGTTTGTTTACTTATAATGACCAAACGTTCTTGAGGACACACGGGGATTTTAGTCTAGTGCTTTCGCTTCATATAGTTGATTAATCTTCATTGTTTTGATAAGTGTTGTGTGGGTGAACCTATGCTAATGCATCGCCCTTCCTAGGACTAATACATACTTGTGATTATACCCCTTGCAAGCATCCGCAAATACAAGAAAGTAATTAAGATAAATCTAACCACAGCCTTAAACTCTGAGATCCTGCTATCCCTCCTGCATCGATATACCAACGGGGTTTAGGTTGCTGTCACTCCGGCAACCCCACAATTAGCAAACGAATACAAGATGTACTCCCCTAGGCCTATAAAGGTGAAGTATCATGTAGTCGACGTTCACATGACACCACTAGAAGAATAACACCACAACTTAAATATCATAACATTGAATATTACTCAACCATAATTCACTACTAACATTTAGACTTCACCCATGTCCTCAAGAACTAAACGAACTACTCACGAGACATCATATGGAACATGATCAGAGGTGATATGATGATGAATAACAATCTGAACATAAACCTTGGTTCAATGGTTTCACTCAATAACATTAATAACAAGTAGAAATCAATACCGGGAGAGTTTCCCCTATCAAACAATCAAGATCCAACCCTAATTGTTACAGCGGTGACGAGGTGCAGCGGTGGAGATGGCGGTGTAGATGGTGGAGATGATGATGATGATGATCCCAATGATGTGCAGCTCGATGACGGTGGCGATGGCGTCGATTTCCCCCTCCGGGAGGGAATTTCCCGGCGGATTCCTGCCTGCCGAAGAGCTCTTTCTCTCTGGTGTCTCTCCGCCCCGCAGAGGCGGCTCTGTCTATTCTCCGTAACTCTCCGAGGCTTAGGTTTTCGGGACGAAGATGTACGCGAAGGAGAGGAGGCCAGAGGGGGCTGTGGGCCCCCTCCCCACATGCGGCCAGGCCAGGGCCGCGCCGACCTATGGGGGCCCATGGCGGCCCTCCTCGGCCCCTCCTTTTGGCTCTCTTCGTCTTCTGGAAAAATAGGATTTTTCATATAATTTCCGTCAATTGTTGATCTTCCGAAATATGGTGTCCTGACGGTGCTTTTTCCAGCAGAATCCTGACTCCGGTGAATAATTCTCCAATGATCATGAAACATGAAAAATAGGTGAAATAACATAAGTATCATCTCTAAATATGAAATATATCAATGAATAACAGAAATTATGATATAAAATAGTGATGCGAATGGACGTATCAACTCCCCTGTCCCGGTGGTATTCATGCATTGAACACCGAAAATAGTGAGTGATGTGTCATGAATCTCCCTAGAATGTGTGTTCATGCATATATACACACATGCAGGCCTATAGAAATATAAAAGGTACATGTACTTGAACCAGAGCAATAGTTACTAGCCGAGCTTACGACAAAAAAGATAGATATAATAATTGTATCATTTGCACTGGAGCAAAAGCATACCTACATGTTCAGTTACTTCCAAATTGACATGAACTACTACATAATAGAAGGCACTTACTTTTGTAACAAAGAATGAACCAGATAGTAGTTATAATGTCAACAACTATAGAGCAGGTAATGCAAACCAACATGCTCAATTACTTAAATTGGCCATGAACTAAATAATAGCAGCATTTTACTATCATAGCTAGTAATGAACCATATAAGAATTATAATCTGAACTTTGTTGTGCAGGGAATGCTAATCAACGTGTTCAGGGACTTCAAATTCGTAACAAGCAACACATAGAGGGTAGTGAATGAACTAATAGCATGCAGTTAATTTAGTAGCTCATGACGAACCGGGTATAAATAATAATGGTATCACTTGTACAGGAAATGCAGAGTAACATGTCCAATGATTTCAAAATTGGCATGAACTACAGAATAGGAGGATGTTACTTTTCTAACAGACAATGAGCCAAATAGAAGTTACAATGGCAAAAGCTATAGAGCAGGAAATGCATAATGAGCAAAACATAGAGGATAGTTAATGTTGGAGCTTAGGATGGACCAGATAAAGAATATAGTGGAATCACCTATGAACTTGTAGAAGATAGAATGCAAACCAATATGTTCAACATTCCATATGTGAACGCCATGCTAAGTAAGAGAAACAAGTTAATATGGCAGCTTTTGAAGAACCATATGGCACACAAAATTATTATCGAAGTAGCTGGTGTGACAAGTTTAAATAAATTTGTATTGTGGGATAGCACAGAGATAGCATGCAGACGCTAATTTAGTAGCTTACGACGAAGCAGACACAAATAGTAATGGTATCACTTATAGTACAGAGAATGCAGAGTAATATGTGTAGTGAAATTGGCATGAACTACGTAATAGGAGGCTGTTACTTTTGTAACAAACAATGAGCCAAATAGAAGTTACGATGGCAAAAGCTATAGAGCAGGGAATGCGAACCAACATGTGCAATTACTTAAAACTGGCCATGAACTAAATAATAGCAGGATGTTCACTACAAGAAAAGTTCTGATAGACAACGTCCCAAAATCGTCCACTAAGGGGCATTTTTCGTCACCTATGGGCCTAACCCGACGATATGGGTTCTGTTGTCGAAACTACGTCAGGCAAAGGCCTACCACGTTTTTTTCGGTCCGTCACGTTTGGGCGCCCTTCCACCACGGAAAATCGGACCGTTGCACAAGTGTTTCCGGGAGCCCGTTGACTGCTGACGTCATGCAAACTGACACGTGGCAGCGTTACGCAGTTAACGGCGTTAACCGGCTGAAACCCCATGGTAGATGGTAGGCCCACACGAGGCCTGCCACGTCTTAAGCGGGCCGACCCATTAAGTTTGCGTGCCGGGCCAGTTGACTTAGTTTGACCGGTATACTTTATAGCTGGGCTGGTCCATTAGTTCCGTGGGCCGGGCCTAACCTCTAAGGTTGACTGGTCAAAACTTAAATGGGCCGGCCCACTAAGCATGTGGGCCGGGCCGAATGCACTCGTTTGACCGGTCAACAGGCAAAAGGGCCGGCCCACAAGACATGTGGGGCCCACTTTCCTGTTATCGGGCCAGCCCATTTAAAAAGTGGGGTCCACCTTAAAGCAAGTGGGCCGGCCCAAGAAGTTAGTGGGCTGGCCCAATTAGCATGTGGGCCCAACTTTCCTGCTATCGGGCCGGCCCATTTAGTACGTGGGGTCCTGATACGTCTCCAACGTATCTATAATTTCTTATGTTCCATGCTAGTTTTATGACAATACCTACATGTTTTGTTCACACTTCATGATGTTTTGATGCATTTTCCGGCACTAACCTATTAACAAGATGACGCAGTGCCAGTTCCTGTTTTTCTGTTTTTGGTTTGAGAAATCCTACACAGAAATATTCTCGTAATCGGATGAAACAAAAGCCCACGGTCTTATTTTCCACGGAAGGTTCCAGAGCACGAGGAGACGGAGAAGGGCCACGAGGCGGCCACACCCTAGGGGGCGCGGCCCCACCGGCCGCGCCGCCCTATGGGGTGGGCCCCTCGGGCACCCCTGCTGCCCCTTCGCCTACTTAATCCCTCCGTCGCGAAAACCTAGTACGAGAGCCACGATACGAGAAAAGTTCGAGACCGCCGCGCCAATCCCATCTCGGGGATTCAGGAGATCGCCTCCGGCACCTGCCGGGGGGGGAATCATCACCGGAGGGCTCTACATCACCATGCCCGCCTCCGGAGTGATGCGTGAGTAGTTCATCCTTGGACTATGGGTCCATAGCAGTAGCTAGATGGTTGTCTTCTCCTCTTGTGCTATCATGTTTAGATCTTGTGAGTTGCCTAACATGATCAAGATCATCTATTTGTAATGCTACATGTTGTGTTTGGTGGGATCCGATGAATATTGAATACTATGTCAAGTTGATTATTGATCTATCATATATGTGCTATTTATGTTCTTGCATGCTCTCCGTTGCTAGTAGAGGCTCTGGCCAAGTTGATAGTTGTAACTCCAAGAGGGAGTATTTATGCTCGATAGTGGGTTCATGCCTCCATTGAATCTGGGACAGTGACAGAAAGTTCTAAGGTTGTGGATGTGCTTGTTGCCACTAGGGATAAAACATCAATGCTTTGTCTAAGGATATTTGTGTTGATTACATTACGCACCATACTTAATGCAATTGTCTGTTGTTTGCAACTTAATACTGGAAGGGGTGCGGATGCTAACCTGAAGGTTGACTTTTTAGGCATAGATGCATGCTGGATGGCGGTCTATGTTCTTTGTCGTAATGCCCTGATTAAATCTCATAGTAGTCATCATGATATGTGTATTGAATCTTTATTTGTCAATTGCCCACCTGTAATTTGTTCACCCAGGCTATTTATCTTATTGGAGAGACACCACTAGTGAACTGTGGACCCCGGTCCATTCTTTTACATCTGAAATACAATCTACAAATCTCTGTTCTCTGTTGTTCTTCGCAAACAAACATCATTTTCCACACCATACGTTTAATCCTTTGTTTTCAGCAAGCCGGTGAGATTGACAACCTCACTGTTAAGTTGGGGCAAAGTATCTTGATTGTGTTGTGCAGGTTCCACGTTGGCGCCGGAATCACTAGTGTTGCGCCGCACTACACTGCTCCACCAACAACCTTCACGTGGCCTTCATCTCCTACTGGTTCGATAAACCTTGGTTTCTTACTGAGGGAAAACTTGCTGCTATGCTCATCATACCTTCCTCTTGGGGTTCCCAATGGGCGTGTGCTTTACCGTCACAAGGAAGTTGTTGCCTCCCAGCCAGCAACTCTTTTTCTGACGCCGTTGCCTGGGAGATAAAGACACGCTGCAAGGGGAGTCTCTCACATCCAATCTCTTTACTTTGTTTATTGTCTTGCTTTACTTTATTTTATTTTCCGTCTTGTTTGCTTTCTTATATCAAAAACACAAAAAATTAGTTACTTGCATTTACTTTATTAGTTTACTTTTATTTATTTCATCATGCTTCATCCTAAGTTTACTTTGAAAGATATATCGGTAGGAAGTGGGTCTATCATTGGAAAGGATAATATAGAAGAATTTTTCACTCATGTTAGTAAGGCTGAAGATTTTGAAGATAGATCCTTGGTAGAACTTGCTCCTAATTATGAAATTTCTACTGCCTCTTTAGTGCACATGTTGGAAGCTAGATTTGTTAATCTTAATCCAATAATGCAACATATGTTTCTTACACTTGGTGATATGGAAGAAGGAGAAAAGAAAGATTTTGTTTTAGAAACCCTTCTTAGAGAATTTGGTGATGTAGCTAGAGAAGCTAGGAAAGTCTTGATTCGACATAAGATGCTAGGCTTGTGTACCAATTTTGCAAATATCCTTGAAAGGAGGGAAAAAATAGGCTAAGATACACTAATAAAGCCAATTGTGAGGGGGAGATTAAAATACCAATACCTTATAAACTCATAGGAATGCATGAGGCATTAGAAAAGAATTTTGATTGGATTGTTCCTGAAAATTTATTTGAGGAGGATAGTAAGCCTAAAGGTAATGAAAAAGGAGTCTCTTACATAGATAAGATACAATGTATAGTTGAGAAAACTCCAAACACCTCTGTTAATGCTTCTTCTCTTGATGTTACTTGATTTGCACTTTCTGCGCCTAGCTGAAAGGCGTTAAAGAAAAGCACTTCTTGGGAGATAACCCATGTTATTTTTACTACTGTTTTGTTGAGTCTTGGAAGTTGTTACTACTGTAGCAACCTCTCCTTATCATGTTATTGTGCCAAGTAAAGTCTCTAATAGAAGGTTGATGCTAGATTTGGATTTCTGCGCAGAAACAGATTTGTTGTCTGTCACGAATTCGCGTCCTTCTATCTATAGAAGAATCAAAAAATCAGCGAAACTTCATGCATGATCCTCAGATATGTACGCAACTTTCATTAGTTTTGAGTTTTTCCATCTGAGCAACTTAAGTGCCTCTGAAAAATTCGTCTTTACGAACTGTTCTGTTTTGACAGATTCTGCCTTTTTATTTCGCATTGCCTCTTTACTGTGTTGAGTGGATTTCTTTGTTCCATTAACTTTCAGTAGCCTTGGGTAATGTCCAGAAGTGTTAAGAATGATTGTGTCCTCTCTGAACATGTGAATTTTTATTATGCACTAACCCTCTAATGAGTTTGCTTTAAGTTTGGTGTGGAGGAAGTTTTCAAGGGTCAAGAGAAGAGGATGATATAATATGATCAAGAAGAGTGAAAAGTCTAAGCTTGGGGATGCCCCCGTGGTTCATCCCTGCATATTTCAAGAAGACTCAAGCATCTAAGCTTGGGGATGCCCAAGGCATCCCCTTCTTCATCGACAACTTATCGGGTCACTTCTAGTGAAACTATATTTTTATTCCGTCACATCTTATGTTCTTTACTTGGAGCGTCTGTTTGTTTTTATTTTTGTTTTGGTTTGAATAAATTTGGATCCCAGCAATCCTTGTATTGGAGATATACACGCTCCGCTTTTTCATTTGAACACTAGTGTTCTTAGTTTTGCTTTAATGTTCATGGCGAAGGCTGAAAACTTCGTTGATTGCTATTTGGTTGGAATTAGAAAATGCTTCATATGGTCTTGAATAATTTGATACTTGGCAATTGTTTTGAGCTCTCATAGATCATGTTTAAGCTCTTGCATCACGTAGTTTAAATCTATTAGTGGAGAACTACTGTAGAGCTTGTTGAAATTTGGTTTGCATGATTGATCACTCTAAGGTCTAGATATTTTCTGGTGAAAGTGTTTGAACAACAAGGAAGACAGTGTAGAGTCTTATAATGCTTGCAATATGTTCTTGTGTAAGTTTTGCTGTACCTGTTCATACTTGTGTTTGCTTCAAACAACATTGCTAGCCAAAGCCTTGTACTGAGAGGAAATGCTTCTCGTGCATCCAAAAACCTTGAGCCAAAACCCATGCCATTTGTGTCCACCATAACTACCTATATGTGGTATTTTTCTGCCATTCCAAAGTAAATTGCTTGCGTGCTACCTTTAAAATTTCATTCCTTTGTCTCTACAATACATAGCTCATGGGAAAATAGCCTTAAAAACTATTGTGGTGATGAATATGTTGCTATGTATCTTAGTTCTTATAAGTTGCTTGTTGAGCGGTAACCATGTTTCTGGGGACGCCATCAACTATTTACACCTTTGTTGAATATCATGTGACTTGCTATGCATGTCGTCTTGTCTGAAGTAAGGGTGATTTATCATGATTAAATGGTTTGAGTATGCATATTGTTAGAGAAGAACATTGGGCCGCCAACCAAAGCCATGTATCATGGTGGAAGTTTCAGCTTGGACACTAATCCTCAGAATCTCTAATGAGAATATTATTTGTTGTTGAATGCTTTAAGCATTAAAAAGAGGAGTCCATTATCTGTTTTCTATGTTGTCCCGGTATGGATGTCCTCAAGTTGAGATCTATCAAAACGAGAAATCAAATGCGATCTATCTCCTTGGACCTTTGTACAGGTGGCATAGAGGTACCCCTTTGTGACACTTGGTTGAAACATATGTAATGCAGTGATAATCCATGGAAATCCGAGCTAATTAGGACAAGGTGCGGTCACTATTGGTATTCGATGCATGAGGCTTGCAACTTGTAGGAAGTTTTATGCATAACACATATGAATTATTACTACCGTTGACAAAATTGTTTCTATGTTTTCAAAATAAAAAGCTCTAGCACATGTGTAATCCCTGCTTCCCTCTGCAAAGGGCCTTTCTTTTACTTTATGTTGAGTCAGTTTACCTACTTCTTTCTATCTTAGAAGCAAACACTTGTGTCAACTGTGTGCATTGATTCTTACATGTTTACTTATTGCACTTGTTATATTACTTTATGTTGACAATTATCCATGAGATATACATGTTACAAGTTGAAAGCAATTGCTGAAACTTAATCATCCTCTGTGTTGCTTCGAAACCTTCTATTAAGAATATATTGCTTTATGAGTTAGCTCTTATGCAAGTCTTTTTGATGCTTGTCTTGAAAGTACTATTCATGAAAAGTTTTTGCTATATGATTCAGTTGTTTAGTCATTATCTTTTTGTTAGCAATCTATTGCTTCGATTCACTTCATTCATCTCATCTGCTTTACAATAATGTTGATCAAAGATTATGTTGGTAGCATGTCACTTCAAAAATTATTGTTGTTATCGTTTACCTACTCGAGGCGAGTAGGAACTAAGCTTGGGGATGCTTGATACGTCTCCAACGTATCTATAATTTTTTATGTTCCATGCTAGTTTTATGACAATACCTACATGTTTTGTTCACACTTTATATCATTTTTATGCATTTTCTGGAACTAACCTGTTAACAAGATGCCACAGTGCCAGTTCCTGTTTTCTGCTGTTTTTTGGTTTCAGAAATCCTACAGGAAATATTCTCGGAATTGACGAACAAAAGCCCACGGTCTTATTTTCCACGGAAGGTTCCAGAGCACGAAGAGGAGACAGAGAAGGACGAGGCGGCCACACCCTAGGGGGCGCGGCCCTACCTGGCGCACCGCCCTATGGGGTGGGCCCCTCGGGCACCCCTACGCTGCCTTCGCCTACTTAATCCCTCCGTCGCGAAAACCCTAGTACCGAGAGCCACGATACGAGAAAAGTTCTTGAGCCGCCGCCGCCAATCCCATCTCGGGGATTCAGGAGATCGCCTCCGGCACCCTGCCGGAGAGGGGAATCATCACCGGAGGGCTCTACATCACCATGCCCGCCTCCGGTGATGCGTGAGTAGTTCATCCTTGGACTATGGGTCCATAGCGGTAGCTAGATGGTTGTCTTCTCCTCTTGTGCTATCATGTTTAGATCTTGTGAGTTGCCTAACATGATCAAGATCATCTATTTGTAATGCTACATGTTGTGTTTGGTGGGATCCGATGAATATTGAATACTATGTCAAGTTGATTATTGATCTATCATATATGTGCTATTTATGTTCTTGCATGCTCTCTGTTGCTAGTAGAGGTGATACGTCCAATTTGCATCACTATTTTGTATCATAATTTGCTGTTATTCATTGATATATTTCATATTTGGACACAATACTTATGTTATTTCATCTATTTTGCATGTTTCATCATTATTGGAGGATCAAGCGCCGGAGCCAGATTCTGCTGGAAAAAGCACCGTCAGAACGCAATATTTTTGAAGATCAACTGTGGAAGGAAATTATACCAAAAATCCTATTTTTCCAGATGACGATGGAAGCCGAAGGGGGAGCAGAGAAGACTCAAGGTGGGGCCAGACCACAGGCCGGCGCGGCCCATGGCCTCGCCGCGCCACCTTGTGGTGTGGGGGCCCCACAGCCCTTTCGCCTCCTTTTCTTCGCGTACTTCTTCGTCCCGAAAACCTAAGCCACAGAAGGTACGTCGCGAAGAGTCACACCGCCTCTGCGGGCGGAGAACCAGAGAGAGAAAGAGCTCTCCGGCGGGCAGGAATCCGCCGGGGAAATTCCCTCCGGAGGGGGAAATCGACGCCATCGTCATCGTCATCGAGCTGGACATCATCTCCATGTCAACACCGGATTTTTAAGTCCGGATGCCTATTATGCCATTCATCGCAATCCCGGGAATATTGTTTTTGCGAGACATAATAGATTGATATCACAACACATCATTCATTACAACACATAATCGTCTTACAACAAAGGATCACATGATCCAGTCTTAATACAACATAGTGGATCTAGAGATCCTATTACAAATCACATAGCGGAAGCGAAGTAACGGTTGCGGTCCATCTATTCCACAGGCAACTGTTGACGTCAGGAGTGATCCTAGTTGTCGTAGATGTCCTGCTGTCCATCTTCCTCGTACTGTTGTTCCTCTTCATAGTCTGGCCATTTGAATAGCCAGGGACAAAGCCATGAGTACTTTAAAGTACTCGCAAACTAATACTAATGTAAGCACTATCAACTATAGTAAGGGGGATGCTAAGCTCTAGGTTTATTTGCATAAAGCCAAGTTTATTTCATAAACATTTAGTAAAGATGCTTGACTCGCTAGACTAACTCAAGTGGGAACATTAGTGTCATTCCCACAACTCTGTTGTGATTCAAGTCAAAGTCACCATTTCAAGTTCAGATCACAAGTCACCCTTCACATGTCACATTTTTGAAAATGGTCTGATGACGGAACAGTATGGCCTTTCCAATCGTCCGTAACCGTGGACACGGCTATTCGAATAGTTCTACACTCTGCAGAGGTCGTACACTTGTGCCACAACATTTGCAATAATCCGTCAGGGTTAACTGGCCCTGATTTATCACACTCCGTGTGCGGACTACCAACCATAACCTTTCACTTACATACCCTAGTATAGGCACCTCTCCCCATGAGCTTGGCCTCCCGGTGAAGGACAGTCAGCCGGGAACTGCACAGGGCTTGGGCCGGACAATTCACCTCATTCACGTCATTTCACATCATGTCATGTTTCTTTGGAGGCAGCCCTTGGCATAACCCCGATGACGCTTGTTTAGAGGGAACCCATACTAAGATACATAAACTTCCAGTTAAGCCCTTACCCATAATCAGGTATTGTGGGGGTACTTGCAAAATTGGAATGGTATCGCATCCGAACCCAACCATCAGTTTTTGTAAAGTTCACCATGTCATTCACAAGTCACATTCACCTTCAAAATCTTTCAATAGAATGACTCATCATTCCAAGGTTTTCAAAGTCATTTCATTTCACAAGTTCCCATCTAGAGTAGTCAATTTTATTTGTTAGCACTAGCAACTAATCATGAGGGGTGCTATCTAGCTTTCATTGCTCTAGGCTAAATTTGCTGATCTTGTTCTACTCTAGACCAAGTGAATCATGAACCAAAAGTAAACTTTGATAAACCAAAAACATTAAAGCTTGTAAGGTAAAACTTGGGTTGGGATCATTAAGCATAAAGTAAAAAGTGGTGGTGCCTTGCTCTGGTAGAGCTTTGCACTTAGCAATAATATTAGCTTGCCTTGGTTGGAGTAGTGATCAAAGTTCTCTTCCTCTTCAAAGTAGTCCTCCTCCTCCTCGGTGTACTCCTCGGTACTAGCGTCTAAATACGAGTACAATACACACAATTACCACACAAAGCCTAAGTACTAGACTAAGCACACACATAAATCACTCCTACTAAGCTATCAATCAACATGCTTATTAGGTGAGTGGATTTCATTTTATTCTTAAGAAAAATAATTTCCTCTCATTATAAATATTAATTAGAGTTTCTATTTATTTCTTGAGGAAAATAATTTCCTCTCATTGAATATTATTAAGATTTAATTTCCTCCATTAATGTCATATGACCTAGGTTGACCCAAGTCAACCTCTTCATAAGTATTAATTGGGAAGTGATTTAAATGAGGTACACTACCTCATGCCTTTTTAATACTCATGATTAATGATTTAATATCCTCAACTAATTTAATATGAGTTTAAAGTTGACCATAGTCTATACCCCATATTAACTTAGTTGAGGCAAGATTTAAATGAGACCACTACATCTCATAAGATTTAATAAGTAGCCTTGAATAATTTTAAATACTACTATGAAAATGATTGAATATTTTTAAATAAGAACCTATGGATTATTACTACATGTGTCATTAATTCTCATTGAATCCCTTGGAGTAAGTATTTAAATGAGAGGCTACCCTCATATAGTTGAATACCACATACTAATGATTTAAATGAGGTGTAGCACCTCATACCATTTAATTCTAACATGGTAAGGATCTAATATTATCAACAATTCATATGAGACCTAAATGACCAGAGTCTCTAGCTTATTTTGAAATGTTCATGACAAGATTTAAATGAGAGAAATATCCTCATAAGATTTATTAATAGTTTTGGACAATATCTTTGACTAGAAATAGCCATAAAGTCCTTTAATTAAACTAGGCCATGATCATTCAAGGTAAGCATGGCATATTTTTGTAGAAACAATTAGTGTAAGTGAAATGTGAATTATAGGAGTTGGAATCAACTCAAAAGCATTTTTGGTTGATTTTTAAGAATTAATCTAAGTCACAAAAGTCCCTGACTTGTTTATTTTGTCACATTATTTCTATAATAGGTCTAGGGTTCATTCCAGTGGCATTGTGTAGATAAAATCCTAAGCTTTCCAAATATATAAAATTTGTAAGATTTGGCCAAGTAGATTTGATTCTATTTAAGTTGGAAAATGTATGCAGTAAGCAATTTGATCAATTCTAAATATTCAAATTCAAATGCATGGGCTTGCGCGGGAAAGGTTTTGGGCCGCAGAGGGGGAAAAGGGGTTGGGCCAGCCCAGCTAGCATGCCACGCACGCAGCGGGCTGCCTGACAATGGCCCCCGCTTGTCAGTGGCGTTATAATACCGAAACGGTACCGGCCGTGGGATTGAAGGGGATCGGACGGCTGTAGTTCGTCCTCGTCAGAGACGAGCTCCGGCGAGGGCAAACCCTACCGGCGGTCAGGGGGTCGCGATGGGAGGCTTACCGGCGTCCAGGGAGGTTGGCGAGGCGGGCAAACGGCGTTGTCGACGAAGGCGAGTCGAAGGAGGGTCGCGGCGGCTCCAGGGGTGCCCGGGATCGTTGGCTTCGGCGAGCTACTGCAGCGGCGGTCTCCGGCCAAATTCCGGCGGCGTGGTGGCTAATGTGGGCGGGGGATGGTGCGAGGAGAGGCAGAAGAGAGAGGGGAGTGGGATGGCGTGCTCAATGGAGGCCAGGGCGCTCCCCTTTTATAGCGACGCGAGGTGGCCGGGGCGAGCGGAGCAGGTCGTCGACGTCGGCACGGCTACGGTGGGTTGGCGTCAACGGCGAGGGTGCGGCAGTGTTGGCGACGTCACCGCAGACACGACGGGCGTCCTGGCGTTGAAAATGGGGCACGGTAGCGTTGGCAACGTCACCGTGTACTGGCGGACGCGTCGGACGGTTGTCGTCCGTGACGACGGCGACAGTGCTCCGGCGAGGCGTGGGCGATGTCCAGGGGCTAGCTGACGTCGAGGGGGTCAAGTGGGTGAAGAAAGGGAGGCGAGAGGAGGACGGGGTGACGAGAGTGAGGGGAGGTGCTGGCGCGCCCGTGGCCATGCCCATGCGCGCGCTGGCGAGCTCGCGCGTGGTGACCACGTCGGGGCACGTCACGTCCTGGCGAATGCCGACGCTTCCTGTGTCCTTGGCGTGTACCAGCGGGGTCAGTGAGATGAGGGTGCTCCAGTAGACATGGTGAGAGTGACCAGAGAGGGTTAGAGATGGAGTTGGCATGATGATGTCCATGGTGGCCGGCATGGTGTTGTCCTAGCAGATTTGATGCATGAGCCAAGGTCTCTGCTGCTTGGCTTTGTTCCCTGGGTGTAAGGAGGAGCTGGTGGTGACATAGGCTTGATGGTGGAGGCTCAAACATGCTGGATAATAGCAGGTGTGTAGTTGGTAGATTATTGCACATAAGGTGCTCGATGAAATGGCCGCAAGAAGAAAATATTTGAATTTTTGATTGAATTTTGGTGGGTTGTAAATATATAATAAATGAAGTCTACTGGTGGTGGTGGGGGTCAAATTTGCAGTGGTTTGTGAAATTTCCAAAATGGGTGTGATCTTCTCTTTGTTTCAACATCACCACTTGTCACTCTCATACTGGTCAACCTAGTCAACTCTGACCTTGGTGGTCAACATGAAAGTTGCTCACCTTGACATGGTCTTGGATGACCTAGCTTTGGTTTACCAAGTTTAGTTTGAAGAAAAGTAAAAACCAGGGGTTAAAGTGGGGAACATTTTATAATGTGGCCAAATGACCATTAGTGCATGTGAGCTCATATTTCATTCAATTTTGATTTGATTTGAGTTTGTTTGATTCCAAAGGTGTTTATATGTGTTTAGTAACCAAACACAACCAATGGTGCAAGCCATAATGGTCTAGGTTCAAGATTTGTAAAAATGGCCATATCCACATATGTGTATTGGAAAATCTTCTTATTTTCTATTTGATTTGGTTTTTCTTGATCCCCTTGATGTGGTTGAGGTTTAATATGATATAAGAAAACAATCCAAGCAATGGAAACAAGTTTGATGGTCTTTGGCTCAAATTTGTATTTTTGGCCATATGCACATAGGTGCATTTCATCTTTTTATTTTATTTTCTTGATCTATGATCAAAGATCATGGTTCATGGTTGATTTAGTATTAGTTTGGGTTTAGTAAGGTTTTCAAACCATTTAGTCAAGGTATAGGTGCTTAGGTCAAGTTTTTGGAAAAATGGCTATGTGTCACATATGCCTCTATGCATAGGTGGCATTTGATTTTTAATTTGACTTTGCTTGTCCCAATTGGTGTTGTTGAGTGTTGATATGTTATATGGAGATGATCTAACCATTCACAACAAGTCCTAGGGTCAATCTTCTCAAATTCATAAATTTGCTAATTTACTCTCATATGCCTCTATGGCATGTTTAGTTTCTTTTTATTTTCTTTGGCAACAACTTAACTTAGGTTTGATAAGTACCAGATAGGGTGTACAATGGTTTTCCAAACCACTAAACAAAGTAGAGGAGCTTGGGGTAAAGATTTATAAAAATAGCCATATGCACATATGCCTCCTTTTCTTATTTATTTTCCTTTTTATTTTATTTTAACTATGATTGTGAAAAGAAGGGGGAGGGAGAAGGTTTAGGGTTTAGTGGAGTATCACAATGGTTCACCTATATTTTGAAGAGTAAGCATGTCATTAGTCAATATTTGCATGTTAGGGTTATAGGCCCACATATTTTACTTCATTTGAGTTCCTTCTTATTTGATACTATTTTGTTGTGAGAAGATTAGGGTTTAGGGTTTTGGGAATTAGGTTCAATGCAATAAATAAACAATCATGGCAATATCACCACATATAAGCATGCTCACTATGTACCAAACTTAATTTAATAAAAGTTTTTGTTGGTTCTCATTTTTGGAAAAAGGGAATTCATTTTCTCTTTGTTTTAAATTTTTGGGATGTTACAATCCCTTCCCCCTTAAACAAATCTCGTCCCGAGATTTTAAGAAAAGTTAGGTTCCTAAGAAAGATTGAGCAATTTGATTCACAGAAAAACATACTTGGTATGGCCTGAGGTGCTTCCTGTGCTTCTGCTGTATTCATGTGGTAGAGTCGGCCGTTATTGGTGTTCTGGTTCTTTCTACCTGCGAAGCGGCGTTGTTGCTGGGCAGGTGCAGCAGTGTTGGCGGCAATCCTGGCAAGCTTCTTGGGGCACTCATTGGAGTAGTGACCCACAACTCCACATTCATAGCAGTTTATAGTTGACTTATCTTTGGGGTTGATGGGAACAGTGTTGCTTCCAGTCTTTGGGGCATTATTGGGGTTGTTATTGTTACCATTGGGGTGGTTGTTGGTGTTGTTGGGGCTGTTGTTGTTGTTGCTATGGTGGTTATGGTTGCCTCCGGGCTTCGGGGGTCCTCGGTTATTGTTGGAGTAATTGGGGCGAAAATTCTGAGCAGGGGGCTTGTTGTGTCTTGGGGTGAATCCTCCAGAGGAGTTGTTGCGGTACTTCTGGGTATGGTGGGGTCCATTCTGGTTCATCATCCTGCGCTTGCGGTTTTCATTTGCCTGATGCAGCTTTCCTTCCATCTGTATGGCTGAGTCCACTAGGGCTTCGAGGTCAGCGAACGGAATGTTCACTAACACAGTTTGCATCTCGTCATGCAGTCCATTCAGAAATCTCTCCTTCCTCTTCTCATTGGTGTCTGTCTCATCCGGGGCGTACCTTGACAGTGTAAGAAACCTGTCGCGGTATTCCACCACGGACATCCTTCCTTGTTTGAGTTCGCGGAACTCGTCTCTCATCTTCTTGATCAGTCCTTGGGGCACATGATATTTGCTAAACTTCAGCTTGAAGTCTTCCCAGTTCATCATTTGTCCAGCATTCATTGCGCGGGCACTTGTCCACCAGGCTCTTGCAGGTCCTGACAGGTAGTGGGTGGCAAACACTTTTTCTGCGGCTTCTACTCCCGCAACTTCTAGGTTGTTCTCCATTGTCTGGAGCCAGTCATCTGCGTCAAGTGGCTCTTCGGTCTTACTGAACATCGGAGGGTTGGTGTTCTGAAAGTTCTTCAGCTTTGATCCTGGGTGATCATGGTTTCCATGGCCGTTGTTGTTCTGAGCAATCTGCTGCAGTGCAGCTAAGTTGGCTTGTCGTTCAGCTCTCGCGGCTTCGCGATCTTCCATCATCGTCTGGATCATCTGCATCATTGCGTCTTGGTTGCGGTTTGGTGGGGCCATCTGAAGATTGAGATAGATGATAAGATAAGAGGGAAATTTCTATCGTTTATTTTAGTTAAAGTTCACAAAGTTTTCAAAAATTGAGTAGTGTTGAGGGGGTAAAAACCAACAACACTTTTTCATTTATACCAAGCATCACACATTACAAGGCTAACACATCGTTGGTTTTAAGAACCATTCATCGCTCTACTATACAAAAGGGATCCTGATACAAACTCACACCTACGATAGTGCTTTAATAATACTACTCTTCAGGGGGAATTCTTCGTCTTCACTGTTGAGGTGCTTGGCGAAGGGCAAGGGCGTTCTCCAAATCCCTGCGGGTTTTGTACAGCCTGAAGTCCTGGTGTGCTACATAGTGGTTCATCTCCGTGTGTGGTGGTATGGTCATCGATCTTCCCATGGAGTCATGTCTTGGGTAGTAGATGAAACGGGTGTTCCGGATCTTGTTCTCATTTTGTCCACACAGACGGGCGCTTGCTTCTTGCATAGCTTTGACTAGTCCTTCCTTCCAGGTGTTTCCCGTTACAGAAAACCATATGGTTTCCCATACCGGGGCTCCAAGCTTTCTTCCTAGATCAGCAGAAACTTCCCACCGAGGTGGTCCTCCCAACTGATTATTGAAGGATGTTCCGAAGAACTCGGGGTACGGGTGTCCTAGATATTCCACTAGTTGCTTCAAATCCTTTTCGAACTTCAGTTCTCCTCCATGACCAAGCTGATAGCATTTCCATTGGTATTCCATCTGTGAGAAATTTAAGATGAGTAAGTTAGAGAAGTGATCAAGTGTGCAAACTTTTATGTAGGATTATAAGGAAAAGTGGAGGATGGATCTCTTATTTTGGAAAAGATCTCAAGGATAAGAGTGAGAATAAGTTTTCATAAATATCTACTTCATTTGTTTTTGAAACTAATTTTTTTTCAGGACGTCCATTCTAACTAGGGTCTCCTAAGGTCAACAATGGCTCTGATACCAACTTGTCAACACCCGGATTTTTAAGTCCAGATGCCTATTATGCCATTCATCGCAATCCCAGGAATATTGTTTTTGCGAGACATAATAGATTGATATCACAACACATCATTCATTACAACACATAATCGTCTTACAACAAAGGATCACATGATCCAGTCTTAATACAACATAGTGGATCTAGAGATCCTATTACAAATCACATAGCGGAAGCGAAGGTTGCGGTCCATCTATTCCACAGGCAACTGTTGACGTCGGAGTGATCCTAGTTGTCGTAGATGTCCTGCTGTCCATCTTCCTCGTCTTTGCCTCTTCATAGTCTGCCATTTGAATAGCCAGGGACAAAGCCATGAGTACTTTAAAGTACTCGCAAACTAATACTAATGTAAGCACTATCAACTATAGTAAGGGGATGCTAAGCTCTAGGTTTATTTGCATAAAGCCAAGTTTATTTCATAAACATTTAGTAAAGATGCTTGACTCGCTAGACTAACTCAAGTGGGAACATTAGTGTCATTCCCACAACTCTGTTGTGATTCAAGTCAAAGTCACCATTTCAAGTTCAGATCACAAGTCACCCTTCACATGTCACATTTTTGAAAATGGTCTGATGACGGAACAGTATGGCCTTTCCAATCGTCCGTAACCGTGGACACGGCTATTCGAATAGTTCTACACTCTGCAGAGGTCGTACACTTGTGCCACAACATTTGCAATAATCCGTCAGGGTTAACTGGCCCTGATTTATCACACTCCGTGTGCGGACTACCAACCATAACCTTTCACTTACATACCCTAGTATAGGCACCTCTCCCCATGAGCTTGGCCTCCCGGTGAAGACAGACAGTCAGCCTGGGAACTGCACAGGGCTTGGGCCGGACAATTCACCTCATTCACGTCATTTCACATCATGTCATGTTTCTTTGGAGGCAGCCCTTGGCATAACCCCGATGACGCTTGTTTAGAGGGAACCCATACTAAGATACATAAACTTCCAGTTAAGCCCTTACCCATAATCAGGTATTGTGGGGGTACTTGTAAAATTGGAATGGTATCGCATCCGAACCCAACCATCAGTTTTTGTAAAGTTCACCATGTCATTCACAAGTCACATTCACCTTCAAAATCTTTCAATAGAATGACTCATCATTCCAAGGTTTTCAAAGTCATTTCATTTCACAAGTTCCCATCTAGAGTAGTCAATTTTATTTGTTAGCACTAGCAACTAATCATGAGGGGTGCTATCTAGCTTTCATTGCTCTAGGCTAAATTTGCTGATCTTGTTCTACTCTAGACCAAGTGAATCATGAACCAAAAGTAAACTTTGATAAACCAAAAACATTAAAGCTTGTAAGGTAAAACTTGGGTTGGGATCATTAAGCATAAAGTAAAAAGTGGTGGTGCCTTGCTCTGGTAGAGCTTTGCACTTAGCAATAATATTAGCTTGCCTTGGTTGGAGTAGTGATCAAAGTTCTCTTCCTCTTCAAAGTAGTCCTCCTCCTCCTCGGTGTACTCCTCGGTACTAGCGTCTAAATACGAGTACAATACACACAATTACCACACAAAGCCTAAGTACTAGACTAAGCACACACATAAATCACTCCTACTAAGCTATCAATCAACATGCTTATTAGGTGAGTGGATTTCATTTTATTCTTAAGAAAAATAATTTCCTCTCATTATAAATATTAATTAGAGTTTCTATTTATTTCTTGAGGAAAATAATTTCCTCTCATTGAATATTATTAAGATTTAATTTCCTCCATTAATGTCATATGACCTAGGTTGACCCAAGTCAACCTCTTCATAAGTATTAATTGGGAAGTGATTTAAATGAGGTACACTACCTCATGCCTTTTTAATACTCATGATTAATGATTTAATATCCTCAACTAATTTAATATGAGTTTAAAGTTGACCATAGTCTATACCCCATATTAACTTAGTTGAGGCAAGATTTAAATGAGACCACTACATCTCATAAGATTTAATAAGTAGCCTTGAATAATTTTAAATACTACTATGAAAATGATTGAATATTTTTAAATAAGAACCTATGGATTATTACTACAGGTGTCATTAATTCTCATTGAATCCCTTGGAGTAAGTATTTAAATGAGAGGCTACCCTCATATAGTTGAATACCACATACTAATGATTTAAATGAGGTGTAGCACCTCATACCATTTAATTCTAACATGGTAAGGATCTAATATTATCAACAATTCATATGAGACCTAAATGACCAGAGTCTCTAGCTTATTTTGAAATGTTCATGACAAGATTTAAATGAGAGAAATATCCTCATAAGATTTATTAATAGTTTTGGACAATATCTTTGACTAGAAATAGCCATAAAGTCCTTTAATTAAACTAGGCCATGATCATTCAAGGTAAGCATGGCATATTTTTGTAGAAACAATTAGTGTAAGTGAAATGTGAATTATAGGAGTTGGAATCAACTCAAAAGCATTTTTGGTTGATTTTTAAGAATTAATCTAAGTCACAAAAGTCCCTGACTTGTTTATTTTGTCACATTATTTCTATAATAGGTCTAGGGTTCATTCCAGTGGCATTGTGTAGATAAAATCCTAAGCTTTCCAAATATATAAAATTTGTAAGATTTGGCCAAGTAGATTTGATTCTATTTAAGTTGGAAAATGTATGCAGTAAGCAATTTGATCAATTCTAAATATTCAAATTCAAATGCATGGGCTTGCGCGGGAAAGGTTTTGGGCCGCAGAGGGGGAAAAGGGGTTGGGCCAGCCCAGCTAGCATGCCACGCACGCAGCGGGCCGCCTGACAATGGCCCCCGCTTGTCAGTGGCGTTATAATACCGAAACGGTACCGGCCGTGGGATTGAAGGGGATCGGACGGCTGTAGTTCGTCCTCGTCAGAGACGAGCTCCGGCGAGGGCAAACCCTACCGGCGGTCAGGGGGTCGCGATGGGAGGCTTACCGGCGTCCAGGGAGGTTGGCGAGGCGGGCAAACGGCGTTGTCGACGAAGGCGAGTCGAAGGAGGGTCGCGGCGGCTCCAGGGGTGCCCGGGATCGTTGGCTTCGGCGAGCTACTGCAGCGGCGGGCTCCGGCCAAATTCCGGCGGCGTGGTGGCTAATGTGGGCGGGGGATGGTGCGAGGAGAGGCAGAAGAGAGAGGGGAGTGGGATGGCGTGCTCAATGGAGGCCAGGGCGCTCCCCTTTTATAGCGACGCGAGGTGGCCGGGGCGAGCGGAGCAGGTCGTCGACGTCGGCACGGCTACGGTGGGTTGGCGTCAACGGCGAGGGTGCGGCAGTGTGGGCGACGTCACCGCAGACACGACGGGCGTCCTGGCGTTGAAAATGGGGCACGGTAGCGTTGGCAACGTCACCGTGTACTGGCGGACGCGTCGGACGGTTGTCGTCCGTGACGACGGCGACAGTGCTCCGGCGAGGCGTGGGCGATGTCCAGGGGCTAGCTGACGTCGAGGGGGTCAAGTGGGTGAAGAAAGGGAGGCGAGAGGAGGACAGGGTGACGAGAGTGAGGGGAGGTGCTGGCGCGCCCGTGGCCATGCCCATGCGCGCGCTGGCGAGCTCGCGCGTGGTGACCACGTCGGGGCACGTCACGTCCTGGCGAATGCCGACGCTTCCTGTGTCCTTGGCGTGTACCAGCGGGGTCAGTGAGATGAGGGTGCTCCAGTAGACATGGTGAGAGTGACCAGAGAGGGTTAGAGATGGAGTTGGCATGATGATGTCCATGGTGGCCGGCATGGTGTTGTCCTAGCAGATTTGATGCATGAGCCAAGGTCTCTGCTGCTTGGCTTTGTTCCCTGGGTGTAAGGAGGAGCTGGTGGTGACATAGGCTTGATGGTGGAGGCTCAAACATGCTGGATAATAGCAGGTGTGTAGTTGGTAGATTATTGCACATAAGGTGCTCGATGAAATGGCCGCAAGAAGAAAATATTTGAATTTTTGATTGAATTTTGGTGGGTTGTAAATATATAATAAATGAAGTCTACTGGTGGTGGTGGGGGTCAAATTTGCAGTGGTTTGTGAAATTTCCAAAATGGGTGTGATCTTCTCTTTGTTTCAACATCACCACTTGTCACTCTCATACTGGTCAACCTAGTCAACTCTGACCTTGGTGGTCAACATGAAAGTTGCTCACCTTGACATGGTCTTGGATGACCTAGCTTTGGTTTACCAAGTTTAGTTTGAAGAAAAGTAAAAACCAGGGGTTAAAGTGGGGAACATTTTATAATGTGGCCAAATGACCATTAGTGCATGTGAGCTCATATTTCATTCAATTTTGATTTGATTTGAGTTTGTTTGATTCCAAAGGTGTTTATATGTGTTTAGTAACCAAACACAACCAATGGTGCAAGCCATAATGGTCTAGGTTCAAGATTTGTAAAAATGGCCATATCCACATATGTGTATTGGAAAATCTTCTTATTTTCTATTTGATTTGGTTTTTCTTGATCCCCTTGATGTGGTTGAGGTTTAATATGATATAAGAAAACAATCCAAGCAATGGAAACAAGTTTGATGGTCTTTGGCTCAAATTTGTATTTTTGGCCATATGCACATAGGTGCATTTCATCTTTTTATTTTATTTTCTTGATCTATGATCAAAGATCATGGTTCATGGTTGATTTAGTATTAGTTTGGGTTTAGTAAGGTTTTCAAACCATTTAGTCAAGGTATAGGTGCTTAGGTCAAGTTTTTGGAAAAATGGCTATGTGTCACATATGCCTCTATGCATAGGTGGCATTTGATTTTTAATTTGACTTTGCTTGTCCCAATTGGTGTTGTTGAGTGTTGATATGTTATATGGAGATGATCTAACCATTCACAACAAGTCCTAGGGTCAATCTTCTCAAATTCATAAATTTGCTAATTTACTCTCATATGCCTCTATGGCATGTTTAGTTTCTTTTTATTTTCTTTGGCAACAACTTAACTTAGGTTTGATAAGTACCAGATAGGGTGTACAATGGTTTTCCAAACCACTAAACAAAGTAGAGGAGCTTGGGGTAAAGATTTATAAAAATAGCCATATGCACATATGCCTCCTTTTCTTATTTATTTTCCTTTTTATTTTATTTTAACTATGATTGTGAAAAGAAGGGGGAGGGAGAAGGTTTAGGGTTTAGTGGAGTATCACAATGGTTCACCTATATTTTGAAGAGTAAGCATGTCATTAGTCAATATTTGCATGTTAGGGTTATAGGCCCACATATTTTACTTCATTTGAGTTCCTTCTTATTTGATACGATTTTGTTGTGAGAAGATTAGGGTTTAGGGTTTTGGGAATTAGGTTCAATGCAATAAATAAACAATCATGGCAATATCACCACATATAAGCATGCTCACTATGTACCAAACTTAATTTAATAAAAGTTTTTGTTGGTTCTCATTTTTGGAAAAAGGGAATTCATTTTCTCTTTGTTTTAAATTTTTGGGATGTTACACTCCATCACCATTGTCATCATCATCATCATCACCGCCATCTCCACCGCTGCACCTCGTCACCGCTGTAACGATTTGGGTTGGATCTTGATTGTTTGATAGGGGAAACTCTCCCGGTGTTGATTTCTACTTGTTATTGATGCTATTGAGTGAAACCGTTGAACCAAGGTTTATGTTCAGATTGTTATTCATCATCATATCACCTCTGATCTTATTCCATATGATGTCTCGTGAGTAGTTCGTTTAGTTCTTGAGGACATGGGTGAAGTCTAAATGTTAGTAGTGAACTATGGTTGAGTAATATTCAATGTTATGATATTTAAGTTGTGGTGTCATTCTTCTAGTGGTGTCGTGTGAACGTCGACTACACGATACTTCACCATTTATGGGCCTAGGGGAGTGCATCTTGTATTTGGTTGCTAATTGCGGGGTTGCCGGAGTGACAGAAACCTGAGCCCCCGTTGGTATATCGATGCAAGAGGGATCGCAGGATCTCAGAGTTTAAGGCTGTGGTTAGATTTATCTTAATTACTTTCTTGTAGTTGCGGATGCTTGCAAGGGGTATAATCACAAGTATGTATTAGTCCTAGGAAGGGCGGTGCATTAGCATAGGTTCACCCACACAACACTTATCAAAACAATGAAGATTAATTAGCTGTATGAAGCGAAAGCACTAGACTAAATTCCCGTGTGTCCTCAAGAACGTTTGGTCATTATAAGTAAACAAACCGGCTTGTCCTTTGTGCTAAAAAGGATTGGGCCACTCGCTGCAATTATTTCTCTCGCACTTTACTTACTCGTACTTTATTCATCTGTTACATCAAAACCCCTTGAATACTTGTCTGTGAGCATTTACAGTGAATCCTTCATCGAAACTGCTTGTCAACACCTTCTGCTCCTCGTTGGGATCGACATTCTTACTTATCGAAGATACTACGATACACCCCCTATACTTGTGGGTCATCAAGACTATTTTCTGGCGCCGTTGGGGAGTGAAGCGCTATTGGTAAGTGGAATTGGTAAGGAAAACCTTTACTGTTTGTGCTGATTTTATTTCTGCCTGCTATAAGTCATTATGGAGAGATCTTCTCTTCAATTTCTATTTGGGAAATCTACTACTACTGCAACGGTAGTGGATGAAGCGCCAGGTGAGGAAGTAATACCGTATAAAATACCTATGAAAATTATTGAACGTGTTATGGATAACCGCTATGAAGGGGATGGAACTGTTCATCCTGGTGATCATTTACTGTTTTTACATGAATTATGCGGGTTATTCAAATGTGCAGGTATTGCTATGGATGAAGTTAGAAAGAAACTATTCTCTATATCGCTGTCTGGTAAAGCGGCGCACTGGTATAAATTGCTGAAGAATAGGGATTCTCTTGATTGGGAGGACATTGTTCCTTTATTTTATTCCAAATTCTATCCTCCAAGTGAAATTCACAAGGATCGGAACCGCATATATAATTTCTGGCCTCATGATGGAGAGAGTATTGCCCAAGCTTGGGGGAGATTGAAGTCTTTAATGCTCAAATGCCCCATTCATGAGCTTCCTGGTAATGTTATTATTGATAATTTCTATGCAAGACTTTCTTTTCAAGACAAGACCTTGCTGGATACTTCTTGTTCTGGATCATTTACACGCAACAAAGAAGAGTTTAAAAGGGACCTTCTTGATCGGATCCAGGAGAATACTGAAGGATGGGAGAACGACAAAGATAGAGAGTCAGGTATAATCTTTGATTATAAATGCATTGAAGCTTTTATGGATACTGATAAATTTCGTAATATGAGTGCTACTTATGGTCTTGATTCCCAAGTTGTTGCAAATCTTTACAAAGCTTTTGCCTCTCATTATGAATTGCCTAAGAAGAATTTTGATAAGTATCATGAACCGTATAAAGATAAAATTGATTCATCTGTAAACAAATGTGTAGTGATTGAAACTGTTGATCATGTTATTCCTGAAGCTTATATTGAAAAAACTCCTTTTCCTGCTAAAATGAAAGAGTATTCTGTTATATCTAGTGCGGTTAATAAAAGTGAAAAGAAACCTATAGAACCTGAAGAACAAATTAAGGTTGAACCTGCTGTTGCAATAGTTAAAGATCTTGTGACTGAAAATGTGGAAGATGGTCATATTATTTTCTGTGAAGATGCTTCTAATATTGTTTCGCATCCTAATAAGTCTAGAAAAACTAGTGTTCCTATGCTATCTGTCAGAATTGGGGATCATTGTTATTATGGTTTATGTGATATTGGTGCAAGTATTAGCGCTATTCCTTATGAGCTTTATACGGAGATCATGCATGAAATTGGTTCTTGTGAACTTGAAGATATTGATGTGGTTATTCGGCTTGCTAATAGAGAAACTATCTCTCCAATTGGTATTGTTCGAGATGTGGAAGTTTTATGTGGTAAGATTAAATATCCTGCTGACTTTCTGGTACTTGGTTCTGCTGCTAGTAAGTATTGTCCTATTATTTTTGGTAGACCATTTCTAAATACTTGTGGAGCTGTTATAGATTGCAAGAAGGAAAAGATTGTTACTAAATTTGCTGGTGAGTCTTATGAGTTTAATTTCTCTAAATTTGCCAAAACTCCTTATAAAGCTGATTTGCCTAATAATGATTTTAGAGTTGAACAGTGTGCGTCTATTGCTCTTGCTCCTACTAATCCTTTGCAGCAACATTTGGAGAATAGTGAGAGTGAAGTCTTTAGGGAAGAAAGAAATGAACTTGATGAAATTTTCCTTCGTCAACCTATCCTTAAACATGACTTGCCAGTTGAAGATTTAGGTACAACACCACCACCAAAGGAAGATCCTGTTTTCGATTTAAAACCATTGCCTAATAATCTTAAATATGCTCATATTGATGATAAGAAAATATATCATGTTATTATTAGTTCTAAGCTTTCAGAGATTGAGGAAGAAAGGTTATTGGAAATATTGAAGAAACACCGAGGAGCTATTGGCTACACTCTTGATGATTTGAAGGGGATTTCTCCCTCTATTTGCCAACATGCTATCAATATGGAAGATGATGCAAAGCCTGTTGTTGAACATCAACGTCGTCTAATTCCGAAAATGAAGGAGGTGGTAAGGAATGAGGTATTAAAACTTCTTGAAGCTGGTATTATATATCCTATTGCTGATAGTAGATGGGTTAGTCATGTGCATTGTGTTCCTAAGAAAGGAGGAATGACTGTTGTGCCTAATGATAATGATGAGCTCATCCCTCAAAGAGTAGTTGTAGGGTATAGAATGTGCATTGATTTTCGAAAAGTTAATAAAGTTACTAAGAAAGATCATTACCCTTTACCCTTTATTGATCAAATGCTAGAAAGGTTGTCTAAAAATACTCACTTTTGCTTTCTTGATGGTTATTCTGGGTTTTCACAAATTGTTGTTAAAACTAAAGATCAAGAGAAAACCACTTTCACTTGTCCTTATGGAACTTATGCTTATAGGCGTATGCCTTTTGGTTTATGTAATGCTCCTGCTACTTTTCAAAGATGCATGTCTGCTATTTTTCATGGCTTTTGCGAGTATTGTAGAGGTGTTCATGGATGATTTTTCTGTCTATGGGAATTCTTTTGATAATTGCTTGCGAAACCTCGATAAAGTTTTGCAGAGATGTGAAGAAACTAACCTTGTTCTTAATTGGGAGAAATGCCACTTTATGGTTAATGAAGGAATTGTATTGGGACATAAAATTTCCGAGAGAGGTATTGAAGTTGATAGAGCTAAAGTTGAAGCAATTGAGAAGATGCCCTATCCGAGGGATGTTAAAGGTATTCGTAGTGTTCTTGGTCATTGATATGTCTCCAACGTATCGATAATTTCTTATGTTCCATGCTACATTATTGATGATATCTACATGTTTTATACACATTATATGTCGTATTTACGCATTTTCCGGCACTAACCTATTAACAAGATGCCGAAGAGCCAGTTGCTGTTTGCTGCTGTTTTTGGTTTCAGAAATCCTAGTAACGAAATATTCTCGGAATTGGACGAAATCAACGCCCAGGGTCCTATTTTTGCACGAAGCTTCCAGAAGACCGAAGAGGAGACGAAGGGGGCCACGAGGTGGGGACACACCAAGGCGGCGCGCCCAAGCCCGGCCGCGCCGCCCTAGCGTGTGGGGCCCCGTGACTCTCCCGACTCCGCCCTTCCGCCTACTTAAAGTCTTCGTCGCGAAACCCTCGATACCGAGAGCCACGATACGGAAAACCTTCGAGACGCCGCCGCCGCCAATCCCATCTCGGGGGATTCGTCTCCGGCACCCTGCCGGAGAGGGAATCATCTCCCGGAGGACTCTTCATCGCCATGATCGCCTCGGGAGTGATGAGTGAGTAGTTCACCCCTGGACTATGGGTCCATAGTAGCTAGATGGTCGTCTTCTCCTTATGTGCTTCATTGTTGGATCTTGTGAGCTGCCTAACATGATCAAGATCATCTATTTGTAATACTATATGTTGTGTTTGTCGGGATCCGATGGATAGAGAATACTATGTTATGGTGATTATCAATCTATTACCTATGTGTTGTTTATGATCTTGCATGCTCTCCGTTATTAGTAGAGGCTCTGGCCAAGTTTTTGCTCTTAACTCCAAGAGGGAGTATTTATGCTCGATAGTGGGTTCATGCCTCCATTGATACCTGGGACAGTGACAGAAAGTTCTAAGGTTGTGGTGTGTGTTGCCACTAGGGATAAAACATTGATGCTATGTCTAAGGATGTAGTTGTTGATTACATTACGCACCATACTTAATGCAATTGTCTGTTGCTTGCAACTTAATACTGGATGGGGTTCGGATGATAACCTGAAGGTGGACTTTTTAGACATAGATGCATGCTGGATAGCGGTCTATGTACTTTGTCGTAATGCCCTGATTAAATCTCACTATATTTATCATATCATGTATATGCATTGTTATGCCCTTTTCTATTTGTCAATTGCCCGACTGTAATTTTTCACCCAACATGCTTTTATCTTATGGGAGAGACACCTCTAGTGAACTGTGGACCCCGGTCCTATTCTTTACATCGCATACAATCTACTACAATACTTGTTTACTGTTTTCTTCGCAAACAATCATCTTCCACACAATACGGTTAATCCTTTGTTACAAAGCCGGTGAGATTGACAACCTCACTGTTTCTTTGGGGCAAAGTACTTTGGTTGTGTTGTGCAGGTTCCACGTTGGCGCCGGAATCCCTGGTGTTGCGCCGCATCACATTTCGCCACCATCAACCTTCAACGTGCTTCTTGGCTCCTCCTGGTTCGATTAAACCTTGGTTTCTTTCTGGGAAAACTTGCTGCTGTGCGCATCATACCTTCCTCTTGGGGTTCCCAACGAACGTGTGAGTTACACGCCATCAAGCTCTTTTTGGCGCCATTGCCGGGGAGATCAAGACACGCTGCAAGGGGAGTCTCCACTTCCCAATCTCTTTACTTTGTTTTTGTCTTGCTTTATTTTATTTACTACTTTGTTTGCTGCACCTAAACAAAACACAAAAAATTAGTTGCTAGTTTTACTTTATTTACTGTCTTGCTCTCTATATCAAAAACACAAAAAAATTAGTTACTCGTCTTTACTTTGTTTGCCTAGTTTACTTTTTGCTTATTTCAACATGTTTCCTTTTAATTTTACTGCAAAAGATATACCTGTGGGACAAGGGTCTATAATTGGAAGAGATAATATAGAAGAATTTTTCACCCATGTTAGTATGCATGAAGATCTTAAAGATATACCCCTTGCAAAAGCTGTCCCTACTTATGAAGATGCCTCTGTTTGTTTGGTACGCATGATGGAAGCTAGATTTATTAGTCTCAACCCCATGATACAACACATGTTTCTTACACTTTCTGATATGGAGCGGGGAGAGAAGAGAGATTTTGTTCTAAAAGTCTTAGTGCGAGAATTTGAAGATATAGCTAAAGAAGCTAGAAAAGTTTTTATTAAGCATAATAGGCTTGGCTTTTATACCGACTTTAAAAGAACACTTGAAAAAATGGATATGGATAGAATTAAGTATACTAATAATGTTAATGATGGTGGGGAGGTTAAGACAACAATACCTTGTAAACTCCTAGGAATGCATGAAGCTCTAGAAAATAACTATGGTTGGCTTGTTCCTGAAAATTTGTTTGATGAGAATAGCAAGCCTAAGAATAATGAAAAAGGAGCCTCTGAAACTTACATAGACGAGATAACATGCATTGTTGAGAAAACTCCCAACACCCCTGGTAATGATGTTGATGCTTCATCTCTTGATGTTACTTGATTTACACTTTCTGCGCCTAGCTGAAAGGCATTAAAGAAAAGCGCTTATGGGAGACAACCCATGTTTTTACTACAGTACTTTGTTTTATATTTGAGTCTTGGAAGTTGTTTACTACTGTAACAACCTCTCCTTATCATGTTTTTGTGCCAAGTAAAGTTTCTATGTTAAAGTTGATGTTATATTTGGGATCGCTGCGCAGAAACAGCATTGCTGTCTGTCACGAATTCTGGCACAAGTTTCTGTAGAAAATTCGAAAAAATCTGCAAAATTACGAGCGTGATCCTCAGATATGTACGCAACTTTTATTAGTTTTGAGTTTTTCCATTTGAGCAAGTCTAGTGCCCCTTTCAGGTTCGTCTTTACGGACTGTTCTGTTTTGACAGATTCTGCCTTTTATTTCGCATTGCCGTATTTGCTATGTTGGATGAATTTCTTTGATCCATTAATGTACAGTAGCTTTGTGCAATGTCCAGAAGTGTTAAAAAATTTTGTGTCACCTCTGAACATGTGAATTATTAATTGTGCACTAACCCTCTAATGAGTTTGCTTGAAGTTTGGTGTGAAGGAAGTTTTCAAGGGTCAAGAGAGGAGTATGATATACTATGATCAAGAGGAGTGAAAGCTCTAAGCTTGGGGATGCCCCGTGGTTCATCCCTGCATATTTTAAGAAGACTCAAGCTTGGGGATGCCCAAGGCATCCCCTTCTTCATCGACAACATCATCAGGTTCCTCCCCTGAAACTATATTTTTATTCAGTCACATCTTATGTTCTTTACTTGGAGCGTCGGTTTGTTTTGTTTTTGTTTTTGTTTGAATAAAATGGATCCTAGCATTCACGTGTGGGAGAGAGACACGCTCCGCTGTTGCATATGGACAAATATGTCCTTAGGCTTTACTCATAATATTCATGGCGAAGTTTCTTCTTCGTTAAATTGTTATATGGTTGGAATTAGAAAATGCTACATGTAGTAATTCTAAAATGTCTTGGATAATGTGATACTTGGCAATTGTTGTGCTCATGTTTAAGCTCTTGCATCATATACTTTGCACCCATTAATGAAGAAATACATAGAGCTTGCTAAAATCTGGTTTGCATATTTGGTCTCTCTAAGGTCTAGATAATTTCTAGTATTGAGTTTTGAACAACAAGGAAGACGGTGTAGAGTCTTATAATGTTTACAATATGTCTTTTATGTGAGTTTTTCTGCACCGGTTCATCCTTGAGTTTGCTTCAAATAACCTTGCTAGCCTAAACCTTGTATCGAGAGGGAATACTTCTCATGCATCCAAAATCCTTGAGCCAACCACTATGCCATTTGTGTCCACCATACCTACCTACTACATGGTATTTCTCCGCCATTCCAAAGTAAATTGCTTGAGTGCTACCTTTAAAATTCCATCATTCGCCTTTGCAATATATAGCTCATGGGACAAAATAGCCTTAAAAACTATTGTGGTATTGAATATGTACTTATGCACTTTATCTCTTATTAAGTTGCTTGTTGTGCGATAACCATGCTTCTGGGGACGCCATCAACTATTCTTTGTTGAATATCATGTGAGTTGCTATGCATGTCCGTCTTGTCTGAAGTAAGAGAGATCTACCACCTTAATGGTTGGAGCATGCATATTGTTAGAGAAGAACATTGGGCCGCTAACTAAAGCCATGAATCATGGTGGAAGTTTCAGTTTTGGACATATATCCTCAATCTCATATGAGAATAATAATTGTTGCCAGATGCTTATGCATTAAAGAGGAGTCCATTATCTGTTGTCCATGTTGTCCCGGTATGGATGTCTAAGTTGAGAATAATCAAAAGCGAGAAATCGAAAATGCGAGCTTTCTCCTTAGACCTTTGTACAGGCGGCATGGAGGTACCCCTTTGTGACACTTGGTTGAAACATGCGTTGCGATGATCCGGTAGTCCAAGCTAATTAGGACAAGGTGCGGGCACTATTAGTATACTATGCATGAGGCTTGCAACTTCTAAGATATAATTTACATAACTCATATGCTTTATTACTACCGTTGACAAAATTGTTTCATGTTTTCAAAATAAAAGCTCTAGCACAAATACAGCAATCAATGCTTTCCTCTTTGAAGGACCTTTCTTTTACTTTTATTGTTGAGTCAGTTTACCTATCTCTCTCCACCTCAAGAAGCAAACACTTGTGTGAACTGTGCATTGATTCCTACATACTTGCATATTGCACTTGTTATATTACTTTATATTGACACTATCCATGAGATATACATGTTATAAGTTGAAAGCAACCGCTGAAACTTAATCTTCCTTTGTGTTGCTTCAATACCTTTACTTTGATTTATTGCTTTATGAGTTAACTCTTATGCAAGACTTATTGATGCTTGTCTTGAAGTACTATTCATGAAAAGTCTTTGCTTTATGATTCATTTGTTTACTCATGTCATTACCATTGTTTTGATCGCTGCATTCATTACATATGTTTACAATAGTATGATCAAGATTATGATGGCATGTCACTTCAGAAATTATCTTTGTTATCGTTTTACCTGCTCGGGACGAGCAGAACTAAGCTTGGGGATGCTGATACGTCTCCAACGTATCGATAATTTCTTATGTTCCATGCTACATTATTGATGATATCTACATGTTTTATACACATTATATGTCGTATTTACGCATTTTCCCACTAACCTATTAACAAGATGCCGAAGAGCCGGTTGTTGTTTTCTGCTGTTTTTGGTTTCAGAAATCCTAGTAACGAAATATTCTCGGAATTGGACGAAATCAACGCCCAGGGTCCTATTTTTGCACGAAGCTTCCAGAAGACCGAAGTGGGGCCACGAGGTGGGGACACACCATGGCGGCGCGGCCCAAGCCCTGGCCGCGCCGCCCTAGCGTGTGGGCCCCCGTGACTCTCCCGACTCCGCCCTTCCGCCTACTTAAAGTCTTCGTCGCGAAACCCTCAGTACCTAGAGCCACGATACGGAAAACCTTCGAGACGCCGCCGCCAATCCCATCTCGGGGATTCAGAGATCGCCTCCGGCACCCTGGGAGGGGGAATCATCTCCCGGAGGACTCTTCATCGCCATGATCGCCTCCGGAGTGATGAGTGAGTAGTTCACCCTGGACTATGGGTCCATAGCAGTAGCTAGATGGTCGTCTTCTCCTTATGTGCTTCATTGTTGGATCTTGTGAGCTGCCTAACATGATCAAGATCATCTATTTGTAATACTATATGTTGTGTTTGTCGGGATCCGATGGATAGAGAATACTATGTTATGGTGATTATCAATCTATTACCTATGTGTTGTTTATGATCTTGCATGCTCTCCGTTATTAGTAGAGGCTCTGGCCAAGTTTTTGCTCTTAACTCCAAGAGGGAGTATTTATGCTCGATAGTGGGTTCATGCCTCCATTGATACCTGGGACAGTGACAGAAAGTTCTAAGGTTGTGGTGTGCTGTTGCTAGGGATAAAACATTGATGCTATGTCTAAGGATGTAGTTGTTGATTACATTACGCACCATACTTAATGCAATTGTCTGTTGCTTGCATCTTAATACTGGAAGGGGTTCGGATGATAACCTGAAGGTGGACTTTTTAGGCATAGATGCATGCTGGATAGCGGTCTATGTACTTTGTCGTAATGCCCTGATTAAATCTCACTATATTTATCATATCATGTATATGCATTGTTATGCCCTTTTCTATTTGTCAATTGCCCGACTGTAATTTGTTCACCCAACATGCTTTTATCTTATGGGAGAGACACCTCTAGTGAACTGTGGACCCCGGTCCTATTCTTTACATCGCATACAATCTACTGCAATACTTGTTTACTGTTTTCTTCGCAAACAATCATCTTCCACACAATACGGTTAATCCTTTGTTACAGCAAGCCGGTGAGATTGACAACCTCACTGTTTCGTTGGGGCAACGTACTTTGGTTGTGTTGTGCAGGTTCCACGTTGGCGCCGGAATCCCTGGTGTTGCGCCGCATCACATTTCGCCACCATCAACCTTCAACGTGCTTCTTGGCTCCTCCTGGTTCGATTAAACATTGGTTTCTTTCTGAGGGAAAACTTGCTACTGTGCACATCATACCTTCCTCTTGGGGTTCCCAACGAACGTGTGAGTTACACGCCATCAGTCATGCTGGGTTTTATAGGAGATTTATTAAAGATTTCTCCAAGATTTCAAAGCCTCTTACTAATCTTCTTCAAAAAGATGTACCTTTTGTTTTTGATGATGATTGTAAGGAAGCTTTTGAAACTCTAAAGAAAGCCTTAACAACTGCTCCTGTAGTTGAACCTCCTGATTGGAATTTTCCTTTTGAAATTATGTGTGATGCTAGTGATTTTGCTGTAGGCGCTGTTCTTGGACAGCGAGTAGATAAAAAATTAAATGTTATTCATTATGCTAGTAAGACTCTTGATGCTGCTCAAAGAAATTATGCTACAACTGAAAAGGAATTGTTAGCTGTAGTCTTTGCTTGTGACAAGTTTAGATCCTATATTGTTGATTCAAAAGTTACAATTCATACTGATCATGCTGCAATTAGATACCTTATGACAAAGAAAGATGCTAAGCCAAGGCTTATTAGATGGGTACTTCTTTTGCAAGAATTTGATCTACATATTATAGATAGGAAAGGTGCTGATAATCCTGTTGCTGATAATTTGTCTAGATTGAAAAATATTGCTTATGATCCTGTTCCTGTTAATGATAGTTTTCCAAATGAACAATTGGCTGTAATAAAGGTGAGCTCGCGAGAGAGCCCTTGGTATGCTGATTATGCTAACTTTATTGTTTCGAAGTATTTGCCTCCAACCTTTTCAGCTCAGCAAAGGAGGAAATTCTTTTATGATTTGAGGCATTATTTTTGGGATGACCCACACTTATATAAAGAAGGAGTAGATGGTATTATGCGAAGATGTGTTCCTGAATATGAACAACAGGAGATATTGAGTAAATGTCATGGTAGTGCTTATGGAGGACATCACGCTGGAGATAGAACCGCGCAAAAGGTTCTACAATCAGGTTTTTATTGGCCAACTCTCTTCAAAGATGCAAGGAAGTTTATCTTATCTTGTGATGAATGTCAAAGAGTTGGTAATATCTCCAGACGCAATGAAATGCCTATGAATTATACTCTTGTTATTGAACCATTCGATTGTTGGGGATTCGACTTCATGGGTCCTTTCCCTTCTTCAGAAGGTAACACTCATATACTTGTCGCTGTTGATTATGTTACTAAATGGGTAGAAGCTATACCCACAAAAAGTGCTGATGGTGAGACCTCTTTAAAAATGCTTTTAGATATTATTTTTCCTAGATTTGGAGTACCTAGATATATTATGACTAATGGAGGTTCTCATTTTATTCATGGAGGTTTTAGAAAAACTCTTGCTAAGTATGGTATTAATCATAGAATTGCTTCCGCTTATCACCCTCAAACTAGTGGTCAAGTAGAATTATCAAATAGAGAAATTAAAGCTATCTTGGGAAAGACTGTTAATAAATCTAGAAAGAATTGGGCTAGCAAATTGAAGGAAGCACTATGGGCTTATAGAACTGCTTATAAAAATCCCATGGGTATGTCACCGTATAAAATGGTTTATGGAAAAGCTTGCCATTTACCTTTAGAACTAGAGCACAAAGCTTATTGGGCTGTAAGAGAACTTAATAAAGATTTCAAACTTGCCGGTAAGAAGAGATTGCTACAATTGAGTTCTTTAGATGAATGGAGAAGTGAAGCTTATGAAAATGCTAAACTTTTTAAGGAGAAAGTTAAGAAGTGGCATGATAGAAGAATTATTAAAAGAGAATTTAATGTTGGAGATAAAGTTCTATTGTATCGGTCTCGTCTTAGATTCTTTGCAGGGAAATTACTCTCAAAATGGGAAGGACCATATGTTATTGAGGAGGTATATCGTTCAGGAGCAATAAAAATTAGCTCTTTGGAAGGTAACGCCACACAAGTAGTGAATGGACAAAGACTCAAGCATTATATTTCTGGAGATTCTTATAATGAAGATATTGATATTATCCAAGTGATAACTCCGGAAGCTTTCATCAAAGATCAAATTGACAGTTCTGCAGAGTCCGACTTTGAATAGGTAACAGTTTTAGTAATAAAAGTCCGCGTTTAGCTTTCCGAACAATATTTCTGCTGTTTTTGGAAAATATGAAAAATTACGGGATCGAAACGGAGTGGAAGAGACGCGCGAGGGCCCGTCACCATAGGCCGGCGTGGGCCCCACCCTGGCCGCGCCGCCCTATGGGGACAGCCCCTCGGCGTCCCGTTTCCACTCGTTTTCGGCCTGGAACCTTCCTTTTGTCGTAAAAATATTTGCTATATAATCCCCCGACCCGGAGGTCCGTATATCGTTTTCTCGTCGTGTTTTGTTTCGAGCTGTTTTCTGCCAGGATCTGTTTTGATCTAGAAGCCCTATGGTCTCCAACAACAAAGACAAGGAGCCTTGGAAGGAAGAGATGGATGAAAGGATCAATAAGGAGAAGAAGAAGATAGCATCAGCAAAAGGAGAGTGGGAAACTATGGAGAGTAAGCCAATCTTGGTGGGATCGGTTAACACTGGGCGTTCTTTTTCTCATAACTTGCAGGGACTTCTTCCGCCTGCTCTGGACCTCGACTCTTTCCCTTGTGTGGAGGAAGCAATACGGGTTGCCGATGAGTTTTGTGATCAATATCGTGCTCTAAGAAGGGAAGTGGAGATACTTCAGGAGGAGAACCAGCGACTTCGCAGAATGCTGGAATATTACTCAATTCCCAGCACAAGGCCGCCACCGCCACATTCGGATAACAATGAGTCTCTTCAAGTTTTGGTGCAGAATTGCAAAACTGAGAAGCTGAAGCTGAAGGAGATCCTTAAGAAGCGCGAGAAGAATCTATCACCATCACCACCGAAGGAGTAATTCATCATCGGTATTGGCATCCCCTTGGTTTGTTCCAAGCTTGGGGGAGTGCCGCGGTATCACATCATCACTATCTTTATCTTTTACTATCAAGTAGTGTCATATCATGAGTAGGGAAGTTATCATATGGAATAGTTTGCAATATGGAAGTATCTCTCTTAGTTGGTTATCTATGTATCCGTTGGTGTGAGTTATCGTTATGGAATATTAATGAGAAGTCTTATCATTTACCTTTTGCACACCTTATTTTAGTTTGCAATCTCCATCATATGATTGCTCTTGACATTAGTATTGATATCACTTTGGGAGCATTAAGTAAATCTATTTGGTTTTGGCAAACTTAGCATTGGTCAATAGCAACAACATCTTGATGTTTAATAGAAGAGAGGAAATACTTCTCGTGCATCCAAACCTTAGCCCAAACCTATGCCATTTGTGTCCACCATACCTACCTACTACATGGTATTTTCTGCCATTCCAAGTAAATACTTCATGTGCTACCTTTAAACAATTCAAAACTTATTGTCTCTTATTTGTGTCAATGTTTTATAGCTCATGAGGAAGTATGTGGTGTTTTATCTTTCAATCTTGTTGGGCAACTTTCACCAATGGACTAGTGGCTTCATCCGCTTATCCAATAATTTTGCAAAAAGAGCTGGCAATGGGATTCCCAGTCCCAAATTAATTAAACTAAATAGACACTCCTCCATGGTATGTGATTGATGGACGGCACCCGAAGGATTCGGTTAGCCATGGCTTGTGTAAGCAAAGGTTGGGGGGAGTGTCATCATCATAATAAAACTAAAATAAAAAGGCACTCCTTCATGGTATGAGATTGTTGGCAGGCACCCGAGGATTCGGTTAGCCATGGTTTGTGAAAGAAAGGTTGGAAGGAGTGCCACACAAAATGAAAATAAAATGGGAGCCGCTCTTTGAAGGTTGTCTGGCAAGGGGGTTAGAGTACCCGCTACCAGTCGTTGACAACAACAAACACCTCTCAAAATACTACTTTTATTCTCTTTATATGATTTCAAAACTGAAAAAGCTCTAGCACATGATTTAATCCCTGCTTCCCTCTGCGAAGGGCCTGTCTTTTACTTTATGTTGAGTCAGTAAACCTATTTCCCTCTATCTTAAGCAAGCAATTGAGTTGTTGTGAACCAACCATTTATGCTATGATTGAGCTAATCATGTCCTTTATACTTTCTTGTTTAGTACAAATTTTATCTGAATGAATATGACTTTGAAAGTTATCAATGATTATGAGGAGATTGTTATGATTGAGAATGAAAGCCCTGCTATATAAATTCTAATATGAAAGCTTTGTTTAGAAGATAAGTACAATCCGTTAGTAGTTCTCTGACCAAGAACAAAGTTTGCCATAACCATTTATGATTTCCTATGCACCTTTACTTGTGATTTCTCTTTACTTATTTCAAGTTGAGTTATATGAGGAAGTTGTTTACTAGAATGTCTTGTGTGAATGAATATGATGCTTCTTGTCCGTATTTTATTTATCGACTCTTCACTCCATAAACATGTGGTCTTGTTTATTGAGCTCAGTTTCGCTTGGGGACAAGCGAGGTCTAAGCTTGGGGGGAGTTGATACGTCCAATTTGCATCACTATTTTGTATCATAATTTGCTGTTATTCATTGATATATTTCATATTTGGACACAATACTTATGTTATTTCATCTATTTTGCATGTTTCATCATTATTGGAGGATCAAGCGCCGGAGCCAGGATTCTGCTGGAAAAAGCACCGTCAGAACGCAATATTTCGGAAGATCAACTGTGGAAGGAAATTATACCAAAAATCCTATTTTTCCAGATGACGAAGGAAGCCAGAAGGGGGAGCAGAGAAGACTCAAGGTGGGGCCAGACCACAGGCCGGCGCGGCCCATGGCCTGCCGCGCCACCTTGTGGTGTGGGGGCCCCACGGCCCTTTTCGCCTCCTTTTCTTCGCTTTCGTCCCGAAAACCTAAGCCACATAGGGTACGTCGCGAAGAGTCACAGCCGCCTCTGCGGGGCGGAGAACACCAGAGAGAAAGAGCTCTCCGGCGGGCAGGAATCCGCCGGGGAAATTCCCTCCCGGAGGGGGAAATCGACGCCATCGTCATCGTCATCGAGCTGGACATCATCTCCATCACCATTGTCATCATCATCATCATCATCATCATCACCGCCATCTCCACCGCTGCACCTCGTCACCGCTGTAACGATTTGGGTTGGATCTTGATTGTTTGATAGGGGAAACTCTCCCGGTGTTGATTTCTACTTGTTATTGATGCTATTGAGTGAAACCATTGAACCAAGGTTTATGTTCAGATTGTTATTCATCATCATATCACCTCTGATCATATTCCATATGATGTCTCGTGAGTAGTTCATTTAGTTCTTGAGGACATGGGTGAAGTCTAAATGTTAGTAGTGAACTATGGTTGAGTAATATTCAATGTTATGATATTTAAGTTGTGGTGTCATTCTTCTAGTGGTGTCGTGTGAACGTCGACTACACGATACTTCACCATTTATGGGCCTAGGGGAGTGCATCTTGTATTCGGTTGCTAATTGCGGGGTTGCCGGAGTGACAGAAACCTGAGCCCCCGTTGGTATATCGATGCAAGAGGGATCGCAGGATCTCAAGTTTAAGGCTGTGGTTAGATTTATCTTAATTACTTTATTGTAGTTGCGGATGCTTGCAAGGGGTATAATCACAAGTATGTATTAGTCCTAGGAAGGGCGGTGCATTAGCATAGGTTCACCCACACAACACTTATCAAACCAATGAAGATTAATTAGTTGTATGAAGCGAAAGCACTAGACTAAATTCCCGTGTGTCCTCAAGAACGTTTGGTCATTATAAGTAAACAAACCGGCTTGTCCTTTGTGCTAAAAAGGATTGGGCCACTCGCTGCAATTATTTCTCTCGCACTTTACTTACTCGTACTTTATTCATCTGTTACATCAAAACCCCTTGAATACTTGTCTGTGAGCATTTACAGTGAATCCTTCATCGAAACTGCTTGTCAACACCTTCTGCTCCTCGTTGGGATCGACATTCTTACTTATCGAAGATACTACGACACACCCCCTATACTTGTGGGTCATCAAGAGGCTGGCCAAGTTGATACTTGTAACTCCAAGAGGGAGTATTTATGCTCGATAGTGGGTTCATGCCTCCATTGAATCTGGGACAGTGACAGAAAGTTCTAAGGTTGTGGATGTGCTGTTGCCACTAGGAATAAAACATCAATGCTTTGTCTAAGGATATTTGTGTTGATTACATTACGCACCATACTTAATGCAATTGTCTGTTGTTTGCAACTTAATACTGGAAGGGGTGCGGATGCTAACCTGAAGGTGGACTTTTTAGGCATAGATGCATGCTAGATGGCGGTCTATGTTCTTTGTCGTAATGCCCTGATTAAATCTCATAGTAGTCATCATGATATGTGTATTGAATCTTTATTTGTCAATTGCCCACCTGTAATTTGTTCACCCAGCATGCTATTTATCTTATTGGAGAGACACCACTAGTGAACTGTGGACCCCGGTCCATTCTTTTACATCTGAAATACAATCTACTTCTGTTCTCTGTTGTTCTTCGCAAACAAACATCATTTTCCACACCATATGTTTAATCCTTTGTTTTCAGCAAGCCGGTGAGATTGACAACCTCACTGTTAAGTTGGGGCAAAGTATCTTGATTGTGTTGTGCAGGTTCCACGTTGGCGCCGGAATCACTAGTGTTGCGCCGCACTACACTGCTCCACCAACAACCTTCACGTGGCCTTCATCTCCTACTGGTTCGATAAACCTTGGTTTCTTACTGAGGGAAAACTTGCTGCTATGCTCATCATACCTTCCTCTTGGGGTTCCCAATGTGTGCTTTACCGTCACAAGGAAGTTGTTGCCTCCCAGCCAGCAACTCTTTTTCTGACGCCGTTGCCTGGGAGATAAAGACACGCTGCAAGGGGAGTCTCTCACATCCAATCTCTTTACTTTGTTTATTGTCTTGCTTTACTTTATTTTATTTTCCGTCTTGTTTGCTTTCTTATATCAAAAACACAAAAAATTAGTTACTTGCATTTACTATATTAGTTTACTTTTATTTATTTCATCATGCTTCATCCTAAGTTTACTTTGAAAGATATATCGGTAGGAAGTGGGTCTATCATTGGAAAGGATAATATAGAAGAATTTTTCACTCATGTTAGTAAGGCTGAAGATTTTGAAGATAGATCCTTGGTAGAACTTGCTCCTAATTATGAAATTGCTACTGCCTCTTTAGTGCACATGTTGGAAGCTAGATTTGTTAATCTTAATCCAATAATGCAACATATGTTTCTTACACTTGGTGATATGGAAGAAGGAGAAAAGAAAGATTTTGTTTTAGAAACCCTTCTTAGAGAATTTGGTGATGTAGCTAGAGAAGCTAGGAAAGTCTTTATTCGACATAAGATGCTAGGCTTGTGTACCAATTTTGCAAATATCCTTGAAAGGAGGGAAAAAGATAGGCTAAGATACACTAATAAAGCCAATTGTGAGGGGGAGATTAAAATACCAATACCTTATAAACTCATAGGAATGCATGAGGCATTAGAAAAGAATTTTGATTGGATTGTTCCTGAAAATTTATTTGAGGAGGATAGTAAGCCTAAAGGTAATGAAAAAGGAGTTTCTTACATAGATAAGATACAATGCATAGTTGAGAAAACTCCAAACACCTCTGTTAATGCTTCTTCTCTTGATGTTACTTGATTTGCACTTTCTGCGCCTAGCTGAAAGGCGTTAAAGAAAAGCACTTCTTGGGAGATAACCCATGTTATTTTTACTACTGTTTTGTTGAGTCTTGGAAGTTGTTACTACTGTAGCAACCTCTCCTTATCATGTTATTGTGCCAAGTAAAGTCTCTAATAGAAGGTTGATGCTAGATTTGGATTTCTGCGCAGAAACAGATTTGTTGTCTGTCACGAATTCGCGTCCTTCTCTCTGTAGAAGAATCAAAAAAATCAGCGAAAATTCATGCATGATCCTCAGATATGTACGCAACTTTCATTAGTTTTGAGTTTTTCCATCTGAGCAACTTAAGTGCCTCTGAAAAATTCGTCTTTACGAACTGTTCTGTTTTGACAGATTCTGCCTTTTATTTCGCATTGCCTCTTTACTGTGTTGAGTGGATTTCTTTGTTCCATTAACTTTCAGTAGCCTTGGGTGTCCAGAAGTGTTAAGAATGATTGTGTCCTCTCTGAACATGTGAATTTTTATTATGCACTAACCCTCTAATGAGTTTGCTTTAAGTTTGGTGTGGAGGAAGTTTTCAAGGGTCAAGAGAAGAGGATGATATAATATGATCAAGAAGAGTGAAAAGTCTAAGCTTGGGGATGCCCCGTGGTTCATCCCTGCATATTTCAAGAAGACTCAAGCATCTAAGCTTGGGGATGCCCAAGGCATCCCCTTCTTCATCGACAACTTATCAGGTCACTTCTAGTGAAACTATATTTTTATTCCGTCACATCTTATGTTCTTTACTTGGAGCGTATGTTTGTTTTTATTTTTGTTTTGGTTTGAATAAATTTGGATCCCAGCAATCCTTGTATTGGAGATATACACGCTCCGCTTTTTCATTTGAACACTAGTGTTCTTAGTTTTGCTTTAATGTTCATGGCGAAGGCTGAAAACTGCTTCGTTGATTGCTATTTGGTTGGAATTAGAAAATGCTTCATATGGTCTTGAATAATTTGATACTTGGCAATTGTTTTGAGCTCTCATAGATCATGTTTAAGCTCTTGCATCACGTAGTTTAAATCTATTAGTGGAGAACTACTGTAGAGCTTGTTGAAATTTGGTTTGCATGATTGATCTCTCTAAGGTCTAGATATTTTCTAGTGAAAGTGTTTGAACAACAAGGAAGACAGTGTAGTCTTATAATGCTTGCAATATGTTCTTGTGTAAGTTTTGCTGTACCTGTTCATACTTGTGTTTGCTTCAAACAACATTGCTAGCCAAAGCCTTGTACTGAGAGGAAATGCTTCTCGTGCATCCAAAAACCTTGAGCCAAAACCCATGCCATTTGTGTCCACCATAACTACCTATATGTGGTATTTTTCTGCCATTCCAAAGTAAATTGCTTGCGTGCTACCTTTAAAATTTCATTCCTTTCTACAATACATAGCTCATGGGAAAATAGCCTTAAAAACTATTGTGGTGATGAATATGTTGCTATGTATCTTAGTTCTTATAAGTTGCTTGTTGAGCGGTAACCATGTTTCGGGGACGCCATCAACTATTTACACCTTTGTTGAATATCATGTGACTTGCTATGCATGTCGTCTTGTCTGAAGTAAGGGTGATTTATCATGATTAAATGGTTTGAGTATGCATATTGTTAGAGAAGAACATTGGGCCGCCAACCAAAGCCATGTATCATGGTGGAAGTTTCAGCTTGGACACTAATCCTCAGAATCTCTTATGAGAATATTATTTGTTGTTGAATGCTTTAAGCATTAAAAGAGGAGTCCATTATCTGTTTCTATGTTGTCCCGGTATGGATGTCCTCAAGTTGAGATCTATCAAAACTGATAAATCAAATGCGATCTATCTCCTTGGACCTTTGTACAGGTGGCATAGAGGTACCCCTTTGTGACACTTTGTTTAAACATATGTAATGCAGTGATAATCCATGGAAATCCGAGCTAATTAGGACAAGGTGCGGGCACTATTGGTATTCGATGCATGAGGCTTGCAACTTGTAGGAAGTTTTATGCATAACACATATGAATTATTACTACCGTTGACAAAATTGTTTCTATGTTTTCAAAATAAAAAGCTCTAGCACATGAGTAATCCCTGCTTCCCTCTGCGAAGGGCCTTTCTTTTACTTTATGTTGAGTCAGTTTACCTACTTCTTTCTATCTTAGAAGCAAACACTTGTGTCAACTGTGTGCATTGATTCTTACATGTTTACTTATTGCACTTGTTATATTACTTTATGTTGACAATTATCCATGAGATATACATGTTACAAGTTGAAAGCAATTGCTGAAACTTAATCATCCTTTGTGTTGCTTCGAAACCTTCTATTAAGAATATATTGCTTTATGAGTTAGCTCTTATGCAAGTCTTTTTGATGCTTGTCTTGAAAGTACTATTCATGAAAAGTTTTTGCTATATGATTCAGTTGTTTAGTCATTATCTTTTTGTTAGCAATCTATTGCTTCGATTCACTGGTGTTGCGCCGCACTACACTGCTCCACCAACAACCTTCACGTGGCCTTCATCTCCTACTGGTCCGATAAACCTTGGTTTCTTACTGAGGGAAAACTTGCTACTATGCTCATCATACCTTCCTCTTGGGGTTCCCAATGTGTTTACCGTCACAAGGAAGTTGTTGCCTCCCACCAGCAACTCTTTTTCTGGCGCCGTTGCCGGGAGATCAAGACACGCCGCAAGGGAGTCTCTCACATCCAATCTCTTTACTTTGTTTATTGTCTTGCTTTACTTTATTTTATTTTCCGTCTTGTTTGCTTTCTTATATCAAAAACACAAAAAATTAGTTACTTGCATTTACTTTATTAGTTTACTTTTATTTATTTCATCATGCTTCATCCTAAGTTTACTTTGAAAGATATATCGGTAGGAAGTGGGTCTATCATTGGAAAGGATAATATAGAAGAATTTTTCACTCATGTTAGTAAGGCTGAAGATTTTGAAGATAGATCCTTGGTAGAACTTGCTCCTAATTATGAAATTGCTACTGCCTCTTTAGTGCACATGTTGGAAGCTAGATTTGTTAATCTTAATCCAATAATGCAACATATGTTTCTTACACTCGGTGATATGGAAGAAGGAGAAAAGAAAGATTTTGTTTTAGAAACCCTTCTTAGAGAATTTGGTGATGTAGCTAGAGAAGCTAGGAAAGTCTTTATTCGACATAAGATGCTAGGCTTGTGTACCAATTTTGCAAATATCCTTGAAAGGAGGGAAAAAGATAGGCTAAGATACACTAATAAAGCCAATTGTGAGGGGGAGATTAAAATACCAATACCTTATAAACTCATAGGAATGCATGAGGCATTAGAAAAGAATTTTGATTGGATTGTTCCTGAAAATTTATTTGAGGAGGATAGTAAGCCTAAAGGTAATGAAAAAGGAGTTTCTTACATAGATAAGATACAATGTATAGTTGAGAAAACTCCAAACACCTCTGTTAATGCTTCTTCTCTTGATGTTACTTGATTTGCACTTTCTGCGCCTAGCTGAAAGGCGTTAAAGAAAAGCATTTCTTGGGAGATAACCCATATTATTTTTACTACTGTTTTGTTGAGTCTTGGAAGTTGTTACTACTGTAGCAACCTCTCCTTATCATGTTATTATGCCAAGTAAAGTCTCTAATAGAAGGTTGATGCTAGATTTGTATTTCTGCGCAGAAACAGATTTGTTGTCTGTCACGAATTCGCGTCCTTCTATCTGTGGAAGAATCAAAAAAATCAGCGAAACTTCATGCATGATCCTCAGATATGTACGCAACTTTCATTAGTTTTGAGTTTTTCCATCTGAGCAACTTAAGTGCCTCTGAAAAATTCGTCTTTACGAACTGTTCTGTTTTGACAGATTCTGCCTTTTATTTCGCATTGCCTCTTTTACTGTGTTGAGTAGATTTCTTTGTTCCATTAACTTTCAGTAGCCTTGGGTAATGTCCAGAAGTGTTAAGAATGATTGTGTCCTCTCTGAACATGTGAATTTTTATTATGCACTAACCCTCTAATGAGTTTGCTTTAAGTTTGGTGTGGAGGAAGTTTTCAAGGGTCAAGAGAAGAGGATGATATAATATGATCAAGAAGAGTGAAAAGTCTAAGCTTGGGGATGCCCCGTGGTTCATCCCTGCATATTTCAAGAAGACTCAAGCATCTAAGCTTGGAGATGCCCAAGGCATCCCCTTCTTCATCGACAACTTATCAGGTCACTTCTAGTGAAACTATATTTTTATTCCGTCACATCTTATGTTCTTTACTTGGAGCGTCTGTTTGTTTTTATTTTTGTTTTGGTTTGAATAAATTTGGATCCCAACAATCCTTTTATTGGAGATATACACGCTCCGCTTTTTCATTTGAACACTGGTGTTCTTAGTTTTGCTTTAATGTTCATGGCGAAGGCTGAAAACTGCTTCGTTGATTGCTATTTGGTTGGAATCAGAAAATGCTTCATATGGTCTTGAATAATTTGATACTTGGCAATTGTTTTGAGCTCTCATAGATCATGTTTAAGCTCTTGCATCATGTAGTTTAAATCTATTAGTGGAGAACTACCGTAGAGCTTGTTGAAATTTGGTTTGCATGATTGATCTCTCTAAGGTCTAGATATTTTCTGGTGAAAGTGTTTGAACAACAAGGAAGACAGTGTAGAGTCTTATAATGCTTGCAATATGTTCTTGTGTAAGTTTTGCTGTACCTGTTCATACTTGTGTTTGCTTCAAACAACCTTGCTAGCCAAAGCCTTGTACTGAGAGGAAATGCTTCTCGTGCATCCAAAACCTTGAGCAAAAACCCATGCCATTTGTGTCCACCATAACTACCTATATGTGGTATTTTTCTGCCATTCCAAAGTAAATTGCTTGCGTGCTACCTTTAAAATTTCATTCCTTTGTCTCTACAATACATAGCTCATGGGAAAATAGCCTTAAAAACTATTGTGGTGATGAATATGTTGCTATGTATCTTAGTTCTTATAAGTTGCTTGTTGAGCGGTAACCATGTTTCTGGGGACGCCATCAACTATTTACACCTTTGTTGAATATCATGTGACTTGTTATGCATGTTCGTCTTGTCTGAAGTAAGGGTGATTTATCATGATTAAATGGTTTGAGTATGCATATTGTTAGAGAAGAACATTGGGCCGCCAACCAAAGCCATGTATCATGGTGGAAGTTTCAGCTTGGACACTAATCCTCAGAATCTCTTATGAGAATATTATTTGTTGTTGAATGCTTTAAGCATTAAAAAGAGGAGTCCATTATCTGTTTTCTATGTTGTCCCGGTATGGATGTCCTCAAGTTGAGATCTATCAAAATCGAGAAATCAAATGCGATCTATCTCCTTGGACCTTTGTACAGGTGGCATAGAGGTACCCCTTTGTGACACTTGGTTGAAACATATGTAATGCAATGATAATCCATGGAAATCCGAGCTAATTAGGAAAAGGTGCGGGCACTATTGGTATTCGATGCATGAGGCTTGCAACTTGTAGGAAGTTTTATGCATAACACATATGAATTATTACTACCGTTGACAAAATTGTTTCTATGTTTTCAAAATAAAAAGCTCTAGCACATGAGTAATCCATGCTTCCCTCTGCGAAGGGCCTTTCTTTTACTTTATGTTGAGTCAGTTTACCTACTTCTTTCTATCTTAGAAGCAAACACTTGTGTCAACTGTGTGCATTGATTCTTACATGTTTACTTATTGCACTTGTTATATTACTTTATGTTGACAATTATCCATGAGATATACATGTTACAAGTTGAAAGCAATTGCTGAAACTTAATCATCCTCTGTGTTGCTTCGAAACCATCTATTAAGAATTTATTTCTTTATGATTTAGCTCTTATGCAAGTCTTTTTGATGCTTGTCTTGAAAGTACTATTCATGAAAAGTTTTTGCTATATGATTCAGTTGTTTAGTCATTATCTTTTTGTTAGCAATCTATTGCTTCGAATCACATCTCATATGCTTTACAATAATGTTGATCAAAGATTATGTTGGTAGCATGTCACTTCAAAAATTATTGTTGTTATCGTTTACCTACTCGAGGGCGAGTAGGAACTAAGCTTGGGATGCTTGATACGTCTCCAACGTATCTATAATTTCTTATGTTCCATGCTAGTTTTATGACAATACCTACATGTTTTGTTCACACTTTATATCATTTTTATGCATTTTCTGGAACTAACCTGTTAACAAGATGCCAGTGCCAGTTCCTATTTTCTGCTGTTTTTGGTTTCAGAAATCCTACACAGAAATATTCTCGGAATTGGACGAAACAAAAGCCCACGGTCTTATTTTCCACGGAAGGTTCCAGAGCACCGAAGAGGAGACGGAGAAGGGCCACGAGGCGGCCACACCCTAGGGGCGCGGCCCCACCTCTGGCCGCGCCGCCCTATGGGGTGGGCCCCTCGGGCACCCCCTACGCTGCCCCTTCGCCTACTTAATCCCTCCGTCGCGAAAACCCTAGTACCGAGAGCCAAGATACGAGAAAAGTTACTGAGACGCCGCCGCTACCAATCCCATCTCGGGGATTAGGAATCGCCTCGGCACCCTGCCGGAGAGGGGAATCATCACCGGAGGGCTCTACATCACCATGCCCGCCTCCGGAGTGTTGCGTGAGTAGTTCATCCTTGGACTATGGGTCCATAGTAGTAGCTAGATGGTTGTCTTCTCCTCTTGTGCTATCATGTTTAGATCTTGTGAGTTGCCTAACATGATCAAGATCATCTATTTGTAATGCTACATGTTGTGTTTGGTGGGATCCGATGAATATTGAATACTATGTCAAGTTGATTATTGATCTATCATATATGTGCTATTTATGTTCTTGCATGCTCTCCGTTGCTAGTAGAGGCTCTGGCCAAGTTGATACTTGTAACTCCAAGAGGGAGTATTTATGCTCGATAGTGGGTTCATGCCTCCATTGAATCTGGGACAGTGACAGAAAGTTCTAAGGTTGTGGATGTGCTGTTGCCACTAGGGATAAAACATCAATGCTTTGTCTAAGGATATTTGTGTTGATTACATTACGCACCATACTTAATGCAATTGTCTGTTGTTTGCAACTTAATACTGGAAGGGGTGCGGATGCTAACCTGAAGGTGGACTTTTTAGGCATAGATGCATGCTGGATGGCGGTCTATGTTCTTTGTCGTAATGCCCTCATTAAATCTCATAGTAGTCATCATGATATGTGTATTGAATCTTATTTGTCAATTGCCCACCTGTAATTTGTTCACCCAACATGCTATTTATCTTATTGGAGAGACACCACTAGTGAACTGTGGACCCCGGTCCATTATTTTACATCTGAAATACAATCTACTGCCATCTCTGTTCTCTGTTGTTCTTCGCAAACAAACATCATTTTCCACACCATACGTTTAATCCTTTGTTTTCAGCAAGCCGGTGAGATTGACAACCTCACTGTTAAGTTGGGGCAAAGTATCTTGATTGTGTTGTGGTGTTCCACGTTGGCGCCGAATCACGATGTTGCGCCGCACTACATCGCTCCACCAACAACCTTCACGTGGCCTTCATCTCCTATGGTTCGATAAACCTTGGTTTCTTGCTGAGGGAAAACTTGCCTGTGCTCATCATACCTTCCTCTTGGGGTTCCCAACGGACGTGTGCTTTACCGTCACAAGGAAGTTGTTGCCTCCCAGCCAGCAGGTCCACAGTAGATCAAATGGGCTGGCCCAACAAGCCAGTGGGCCGGGCCAAAAACACAGGTGGGTCCCACTATCCTGTTAAAGGGCAGGCCCATTTAGTAAGTGGGGTCCACCATATAGCAAGTGGGCCGGCCCAACAAGATAGTGGCCGGGCCAAAAACACAGGTGGGTCCCACTTTCCTGTTAAAGGGTGATACGTCTCAAACGTATCTATAATTTCTTATGTTCCATGCTACTTTATTGATGATACCTACATGTTTTATACACATTATATGTCATTATTATGCGTTTTCCGGAACTAACCTATTGACGAGATGCCGAAGGGCCAGTTCCTGTTTTCTGCTGTTTTTGGTTTCAGAAATCCTAGTAAGGAAATATTCTCGGAATCGGACGAAATCAATGCCCAGATCCTATTTTTCCACGAAGCTTCTAGAACACCCGAGAGCCGCGAGAGAGGGGCCACAGGGCCCACACATGGTGGCGGCGCGACCCAGGAGGGGGCGCGCCGCCCTAGTGTCTGTGGCCCCGCACCCCTTCCGACTCTCCCCTTTCGCCTATATAAGGTCCCTGACCTAAAACCCCGAGACGAATAAGCCACGCACGCGCAACCTGCCAGAGCCGCCGCCATCGCGAAGCCAAGATCTGGGGGACAGGAGTCTCTGTTCCGCACGCCGCCGGGACGGGAAGTGCCCCCGAAGGCTTCTCCATCGACACCGCTGCCATCTCCACCGCCATCTTCATCACCGTGCTGCTCCCATGAGGAGGGAGTAGTTCTCCATTGAGGCTCGGGGCTGTACCGGTAGCTATGTGGTTCATCTCTCTCCTATGTACTTCAATACAATAATCTCATGAGCTGCCTTACATGATTGAGATTCATATGATGATGCTTGTAATCTAGATGTCATTATGCTAGTCAAGTGGATTTTACTTATGTGATCTCCGGAGACTCCTTGTCCCACGTGTGTAAAGGTGACAGTGTGTGCACCGTGTGGGTCTCTTAGGCTATATTTCACAGAATACTTATTCACTGTTATGAATGGCGTAGTGAAGTGCTTATTTATATCCCTTTATGATTGCAATGTGTTTTGTATCACTATTTATCTATGTGCTACTCATGTGATGTTATTAAAGTAGTCTATTCCTCCTGCATGATGTAATGGTGACAGTGTGTGCATTGTGTAGTTCTTGTCGTAGATTATGATCATAATCTCTTGTAGGTTATGGAGTTGATTATCGCTATGATAGTATTGATGTGATCTATGCCTCCTTCGTAGTGTGATGGTGACAGTGTGCATGCTATGTTAGTACTTGGTTTATTTTGCAAAGATCTATTATGCTCTAAGGTTACTTAAACATGAATATCGAATGTTGTGGAGCTTGTTAACTCCGGCATTGAGGGTTCGTGTAATCCTACACAATTAGTGGTGTTCATTATCAAACAAGAGTATATGTAGCACAAGGAAGAGAACTTATTTATTATGTGATCAATGTTGAGAGTGTCCACTAGTGAAAGTATAATCCCTAGGCCTTGTTCCTAAATACTGTATCGCTGCTTGTTTACTGTTCTACTGCATGTTTACTTTCTACAATATTACTACCATCAACTGCACGCCAGCAAGCTATTTTCTGGCGCCGTACTACTGCTCATATTCATTCATACCACTTGTATTTCACTATCTCTTCGCCGAACTAGTGCACCTATTAGGTGTGTTGGGGACACAAGAGACTTCTTGTTTGTGGTTGCAGGGTTGCTTGAGAGGGATATCTTTGACCTCTTCCTCCCTGAGTTCGATAAACCTTGGGTGATCCACTTAAGGGAAAACTTGCTGCTGTTCTACAAACCTCTGCTCTTGGAGGCCCAACACTGTCTACAGGAAAATAAGCGTGAGTAGACATCAAGCTATTTTCTGGCGCCGTTGCCGGGGAGGAAAGGTAAAAGGTACTCACACTCCGGATCTCGGCTACTAAGCTATTTTCCGGTGCCGTTGTAAGTACTCGAAGCTATTTCCTTTAGATCCTGCAATTGCATCTTTTGGTTTCTTGTTTACACTAGTTAGGCATAATGGAAAACAACAAAAATATGAGAGATCTTTATGAACTTTATCTTGAATTAGGACATGATGTGTTTGAAGAAAGAATTAAGAAACCCATGGAACTTTATATGCATGCTAATGGGAATGTTATTACTATGAATGCTTTGAACACCATTGTTGCTAATGCTATGGAAAATTCTAAGCTTGGGGAAGCTGGTTTTGATGAGCATGATATTTTTAGTCCCCCAAGCATTGAGGAGAAAATTTACTTTGATGATACTTTGCCTCCCATTTATGATGATTATAATGATAGTAGTCTTTTGTTACCACCTGTTATGGAGGATAAATTTGATTATGATTATAATATACCTCCTATATTTGATAGCTACTTTGTTGAATTTGCTCCCACTACAACTAATAAGAATGACTATGCTTATGTTGGGAGTAGTAATTATTTTATGCATGAGACTCATGATAAGAATGCTTTAAGTGATAGTTATATTGTTGAGTTTGCTCATGATGCTACTGAAAGTTATTATGAGAGAGGAAAATATGGTTGTAGAAATTTTCATGTTACTAAAACACCTCTCTATGTGCTGAATTTTTTTAAGCTACACTTGTTTTGTCTTCCTATGCTTGCCACTATACTCTTCATGAACTTGTTTGTTTACAAGATTCCTATGCATAGGAAGCATGTTAGACTTAAATGTGTTTTGAATTTTCCTCTTGATGCTCTCTTTTGCTTCAAATACTATTTCTTGCGAGTGCATCATTAAAATTGCTGAGCCCATCTTAATGGCTATAAAGAAAGAACTTCTTGAGAGATAACCCATGTGTTTATTTTACTACAGCAATTTTTGTTTTGTTGAGTCTTGGAAGTTGTTTACTACTGTAGCAACCTCTCCTTATCATGTTTTTGTGCCAAGTAAAGTTTCTATGCTAAAGTTGATGTTATATTTAGGATCGCTGCGCAGAAACAGCATTGCTGTCTGTCACGAATTTTGGCACAAGTTTCTGTAAAAAATTCGAAAAAATCTGCAAATTTACGAGCGTGATCCTCAGATATGTACGCAACTTTCATTAGTTTTGAGTTTTTCCGTTTGAGCAAGTTAAGTGCCCAGTCCAGATGCATCTTTACGGACTGTTCTGTTTTTGACAGATTCTGCCTTTTATTTCGCATTGCCGCTTTTGTTAAGTTGAATGAGTTTCTTTGTTCCATTAACTTTCAGAAGATTTGTGCAATGTCCAGAAGTGTTAAGAATGATTGTGTCACCTCTGAACATGTGAATTTTGGATTGTGCACTAACCCTCTAATGAGTTTGCTCGAAGTTTGGCGTGGCAGAAGTTTTCAAGGGTCAATAGAAGAGGGTGATATAATGTGATCGAGAAGAGTGAAAGGTCTAAGCTTGGGGATGCCCCGTGGTTCATCCCTGCATATTTTAAGAAGACTCAAGCATCTAAGCTTGGGGATGCCCAAGGCATCCCCTTCTTCATCGACAACTTATCAGGTTTCTTCTAGTGAAACTATATTTTTATTCACATCTTATGTACTTTACTTGGAGCGTCTGTTTGTTTTTGTTTCGTTTTTGTTTGAATAAATGCTTGTGTGGGAGAGAGACACGCTCCGCTGGTTCTTATGAACACATGTGTTCTTAGCTTTTAATGTTCATGGCGAAGGTTGAAACTGCTTCGTTAATTGTTATATGGTTGGAAACGGGAAATGCTACATGTAGTATTTGGTAGAATGTCTTGAATAATTTGATACTTGGCAATTGTTGTGCTCATGTTTAAGCTCTTGCATCATATACTTTGCACCTATTAATGAAGAAATACATAGAGCTTGCTAAAATTTGGTTTGCATAATTGGTCTCTCTAAGGTCTAGATAATTTCTAGTATTGGGTTGAACAACAAGGAAGACGGTGTAAAGTCTTATAATGTTTACAATATGTCTTTTATGTGAGTTTTGCTGCACCGGTTCATCCTTGTGTTTGTTTCGAATAACCTTGCTAGCCTAAGCCTTGTATCGAGAGGGAATACTTCTCATGCATCCAAATCCTTGAGCCAACCACTATGCCATTTGTGTCCACCATACCTACCTACTACATGGTATTTCTCCGCCATTCCAAAGTAAATTGCTTGAGTGCTACCTTTAAACAATTCAAAAGTTATTACCTCTTATTTGTGTCAATGTTTTATAGCTCATGAGGAAGTATGTGGTGTTTATCTTTCAATCTTGTTGGGCAACTTTCACCAATGGACTAGTGGCTTCATCCGCTTATCCAATAATTTTGCAAAAAGAGCTAGCAATGGGATTCCCAGTCCCAAATTAATTAACAAAAATAGACACTCCTCCATGGTATGTGATTGTTGGACGGCACCCGAAGGATTCGGTTAGCCATGGCTTGAGAAAGCAAAGGTGGGGAGGAGTGTCATCTAAATAAAAATAAAATAAAAGGCACTCCTTCATGGTATGAGATTGTTGGCAGGCACCCGGATTCGGTTAGCCATGGTTTGTGAAAGAAAGGTTGGAAGGAGTGCACCCAAAAATAAAATAAAATGGGAGCCGCTCTTTGAAGGTTTGTCTGGCAAGGGGGTTAGAGTACCCGCTACCATTCGTTGACAACAACAAACACCTCTCAAAACTTTATTTTTATGCTCTCTTTATGTTTTCAAAATAAAAGCTCTAGCACAAATATAGCAATCGATGCTTCCCTCGTCGAAGGGCCATTCTTCTACTTTTATGTTGAGTCAGTCTACCTATTTCCTCCCATCTCAAGAAGCAAACACTTGTGTGAACTGTGCATTGATTCCTACATACTTGCATATTGCATTTGTTATATTACTCTATGTTGACAATATCCATGAGATATACATGTTACAAGTTGAAAGCAACCGCTGAAACTTAATCTTCCTTTGTGTTGCTTCAATACCTCTACTTTGAATTATTGCTTTATGAGTTAACTCTTATGCAAGACTTTTTGATGCTTGTGTTGAAAGTATTATTCATGAAAGGTTTTGCTATATGTTATCTATTTGTTAGCAAACTATAGATATTGCTTTGAATCACTCCATTCATGTCATATGCTTTACAATAATGTTGATCAAGATTATGATGGTAGCATGTCACCTCAGAAATTATTTGTGTTATCGTTTACCTACTCGAGGACGAGTAGGAACTAAGCTTGGGGATGCTTGATACGTCTCAAACGTATCTATAATTTCTTATGTTCCATGCTACTTTATTGATGATACCTACATGTTTTATACACATTATATGTCATTATTATGCGTTTTCGGAACTAACCTATTGACGAGATGCCGAAGGGCCAGTTCCTGTTTTCTGCTGTTTTTGGTTTCAGAAATCCTAGTAAGGAAATATTCTCGGAATCGGACGAAATCAATGCCCAGCATCCTATTTTTCCACGAAGCTTCTAGAACACCCGAGAGCCGCCAGAGAGGGGCCACAGGGGGCCCACACATGGTGGCGGCGACCGGGAGGGGCGCGCCGCCTAGTGTCCGGTGGCCCCGCACCTTCCGACTCTCCCCTTTCGCCATATAAGGTCCCCGACCTAAAACCCCGAGACGAATAAGCCACGGTACGCGAAACCTTCCACAGCCGCCGCCATCGCTGGCCAAGATCTGGGGACATGAATCTCGTTCCGGCACGCCGACGGACGGGGAAGTGCCCCCGAAGGCTTCTCCATCGACACCGCTGCCATCTCCACCGCCATCTTCATCACCGCCGCTGCTCCCATGAGGAGGAGTAGTTCTCCATTGAGGCTCGGGGCTGTACCGGTAGCTATGTGGTTCATCTCTCTCCTATGTACTTCAATACAATAATCTCATGAGCTGCCTTACATGATTGAGATTCATATGATGATGCTTGTAATCTAGATGTCATTATGCTAGTCAAGTGGATTTTACTTATGTGATCTTTGGAGACTCCTTGTCCCACGTGTGTAAAGGTGACAGTGTGTGCACCGTGTGGGTCTCTTAGGCTATATTTCACAGAATACTTATTCACTGTTATGAATGGTGTAGTGAAGTGCTTATTTATATCCCTTTATGATTGCAATGTGTTTTGTATCACTATTTATCTATGTGCTACTCATGTGATGTTATTAAAGTAGTCTATTCCTCCTGCATGATGTAATGGTGACAATGTGTGCATTGTGTAGTTCTTGTCGTAGATTATGATCATAATCTCTTGTAGGTTATGGAGTTGATTATCGCTATGATAGTATTGATGTGATCTATGCCTCCTTCGTAGTGTGATGGTGACAGTGTGCATGCTATGTTAGTACTTGGTTTATTTTGCAAAGATCTATTATGCTCTAAGGTTACTTAAACATGAATATCGAATGTTGTGGAGCTTGTTAACTCCGGCATTGAGGGTTCGTGTAATCCTACACAATTAGTGGTGTTCATTATCAAACAAGAGTATATGTAGCACAAGGAAGAGAACTTATTTATTATGTGATCAATGTTGAGAGTGTCCACTAGTGAAAGTATAATCCCTAGGCCTTGTTCCTAAATACTGTTATCGCTGCTTGTTTACTGTTCTACTGCATGTTTACTTTCTGCAATATTACTACCATCAACGCACGCCAGCAAGCTATTTTCTGGCGCCGTACTACTGCTCATATTCATTCATACCACTTGTATTTCACTATCTCTTCCGAACTAGTGCACCTATTAGGTGTGTTGGGGACACAAGAGACTTCTTGCTTTGTGGTTGCAGGGTTGCTGAGAGGGATATCTTTGACCTCTTCCTCCCTGAGTTCGATAAACCTTGGGTGATCCACTTAAGGGAAAACTTGCTGCTGTTCTACAAACCTCTGCTCTTGGAGGCCCAACACTGTCTACATGAAAAGAAGCGTGAGTAGACATCAAAGGGCCGGCCCATTTAGTATGTGGGGTCCACCATATAGCAAGTGGGCTGGCCCAACAAGATAGTGGGCCGACCCAATAAGCAGGTGGGGCCCACTATCGTGTGGCAGCCCGCTTAGTAAGTGGGGTCCAAGATAACGCAAGTGGGCCGGCCTAACAGTTGGCGGGCCGGCCCAATAATAAATGTGGGGCCCACTATCCCGTTAACGGCCCCTAGGCGGGGTCCACCACAAAGCAATTGGTGGCCCAACAAGTTAGTGGGCCGCCCAATAAGCTTGTCACTACAAGAAAAGTTCTCGATAGACAACGTCCCAAAATCGTCCACTAAGGGGTATTTTTCGTCGCCTATGGGCCTAACCCGACGATATGGGTTCTGTTGTCGAAACTGCGTCAGGCAAAGTCCTACGACGTTTTTTTCGGTCCGTCGCGTTTGGGCGCCCTTCCGCCACGGAAAATCGGACCGTTGCGCATGTGTTTCGGGAGCCCGTTGACTCGCCGACGTCATGCAACCGACACGTGGCGACGCCGTTAATCGCGTTAATGGCGTTAACCGTGAAACCCCGTGGTAGATGGTAGGCCCACACGAGGCCTGCCACACTTAAGCGGGCCGGCCCATTAAGTTTGTGGGCCGGGCCGCTGACTTAGTTTGACCGGTCAACTACATAGCTGGGCGGTCCATTAGTTACGTGGGCCGGCCTAACCTCTAAGGTTGATCGGTCAAAATTTAACGGGCGACCACTAAGCATGTGGGCGGGCCGAATGCACTCGTTTGACCGGTCAACAGGCAAAAGGGCCGGCCCACAAGGCATGTGGGGCCCACTTTCCTGTTATCGGGCCGCCCATTTAACAAGGGTCCACCTTAAAGCAACTGGGCCGGCCCAAGAAGCAGTGGGCCACCCATTAGCATGGGACCCACTTTGTTTAAAGGGCCAACCCATTTAGTATGGGGTCCACCATATAGCAAGTGGGCCGCCCAACAAGATAGTGGGCGAAAAAGTGGTCCCACTTTCCTTTTAAAGGGCCCATTTAGTGTGTGGGGTCCACCATATAGCAAGTGGGTCGGCCCAATAAGTTAGTGGGCCGGCCCAATTAGCATGTGGGACTCACTTTCCTGTTAAAGGGCCGGCCCAACAAGATAGTGGGGCGGCCCAAAACACAGGTCCCACTTTCTCGTTAAAGGCCGCCATTTTGTATGTGGTCCACCATATAGCAGTGGCCGTCCACCAAGATAGTGGGTCCCAAAAACAGTGGGTCCCACATTCTGTGGGCCCACCCATTTAGTATGGGTCCATCATATAGCAAGTGGTCCGCCCAACATGATGTGGGCGGCCCAATAATAAATGTGGGGCCCATAAAGCGTTTGGCCGGCCCAACAAGTTAGTGGGTCGCCCAATAAGCTTGTGGGGCCCGCTTTTATGTGGCCCGGCATGTGGGTGGGGTCCACATTAAAGCAAGTGGACCGCCCAATTAGACGGTGGGTCCACCATAAATCAAGTGGGCTGGCCCACTCGTTTAGTGCCGGCATATAGGCGCTTTAGGATTTTGCGGGCCGGCACTTATGTGATTTCGCTTAATTGGGCCGTTTAAGGGATGGGAATTTGTGATTTTGATACTGAGAATATTTACGCAGCATGATTTCTGTCGGATAGCCTCACTTACCACAAGCACCATAGAAAAAATGCGCGAAAGAACTATAAAAACTAACTAAATATTACATCAGCTGCAAGGCTTTGAAAAAATATTACAGAACCCAGAGAAATTGAATGGTAATTGAACCTAGCAATACAATGAAGCCATTCGGCAATCTTTTAAGTTGTCCATGCACCACCTATATCTGAAACAAAGACATTACAAGTTAAGACAACAACAATGGAAAGGCAAAGACACTACAATATTGTTTGCCAAAGAATTTGGAACTCATCATTTCGTCGTTATAAGAAGATCATTGTAATGCGCACAATAAGCAAACAAAGAGTGCATGCCGCATACCAACAACCAATATAACAGAGCATGTTAGAATGAAACAGCAGACTTACTACTGTCGAGTCCCATGCAAACCAACATGTTCAGGGAGTACAAAATTGGCATGAACAACATAGTAGCAGGCTATAAATTTTGTAACAACGACTGAGCAAGATACAGAATATAGTGGGATCACCTGTGAACTTGTATAAGAGGGAATGCAAACCAATATGTTCAGCATTCCATATGTGAGCGTCATGCCAAGTCAGAGAAACAAGTCAATAATGCAGCTTTTGAAGAACAAGATGGCACACAAAATTATTATCTAGTAATATGACAAGTTTATTTGTACTACAGGCTTAGATAGCAGAGTGATAGCATGCCAAACTAAGTCCTTACTTTGTTAGCTTACAATGAACTAGATACAAAACAATGGCATCACCTGTAGTACAGGGAATGCAAGCCAACATGTTCATGGAGTAAAAAATTGGCACAAACAACATAGTAGCAGGCCATAATTTTTGTAACAACAACTGAGCAAGATAAAGTTATGATGGCTAGATCTACAGAGCAGGGAATGTAAACCAAATATAGAAGTTACGATGCCAAAAGCTATAGAGCAGGGAATGCGAACCAACATGTGCAATTACTTAAAATTGGCCATGAACTAAATAATAGCAGGATGTTACTATAATAGCTAGGAATAAAACAGATAGGAGTTATAATGGCATCACTGATAAACTTGTAGATAAGGGAAACAAATCAATTTGTTTCGGGATATAAAGTTGTAATGAGCAACACATAGAGGATAGTTAATGCTACGGCTTAGGATGGACCAGAAACGGAATATAGTGGGATCTGAACTTGTAGAAAAGGGAATGCACACCAATATGTTCACAATTCTATATGTGAGCGCCATGCCAATTAAGAGAAACAAGTTAATATTGCAGCTTTTGAAGAATCAGATGGCAGACAAAATTATGATGGAAGTAGCTGCTGTGACGAGTTCAAATAAATTTGTACTGCAGGATGGCAGAGCGATAGCATGCAGGAACTAATAGCAGGCAGTTAATTTGTTAGCTTACGACGAAGTAGATAGAAATAACAATGGCATCACCGTAGTACAGGGAATGCAAACCAACATGTTCAGGGAGAACAAGATTGGCATGAACAACGACTGAGCAAGATAGAAGTTATGATGGCTACATCTACAGAGCAGGGAATGCAAACCAAAATGTTCAATCGCTTAAAGTTAGCAATGAACTAGAAAATAGCAAGGTGTTACGGTCACTAGGAATGAACTAAAAGAGCTTCAGACAAACAAGCATCTGAACCCAGAACATGGCGCTAAAACAAGGGACTTACATTAGGAGAAGCACTCTGTGGGAATCACATCAGATCTTCCTGGGGTTGATAGATCCGGTGATGAAGTACACTACATGTGCTCCTTGGGGTTGGAGAGACGGCCATTAAACTTCATGGTTACTCATCTCATCTGCAAAGACGTAACGGCGCGTCGTTAGCACAAACAGGTTCCCCCAAGATTAAACAAGAACTTGCAGGCAAGCAATAGAAAAGCGACAGTAGAAGAGTTTAGATCATGCACGGCGCCGGTGAAGCAGATTCGGTTCATGCACATCGGTGTCGGTGAGCAAGATCCGATGCGGTGGACGATACCGCAGCTGAAGCGACTGCGGTAGACTGCTGGATGAGCATATGGTTTCGAGGTTCGGTGGGGATGATCCGGTCCGGTTGATGACGGCGTCGATGAAGCGGCTCCGGCAGGCAGCCGGATGACGAGGATCGCGAGGCCTCGGGTAGGCCAGGGAAGTCCGGCGGGGATGTTCCGGTGCGGTGGTCGTGGAGGTGGTAGAGAGAGGGACTTGAGAAGTTCCGGTGGGTGGTCTCAGATGAGAGACTGAGGGAAATGAATTTTTTTGGGAGGGTTTCCGGGGCTAGGGAGGTGGTGATCCAAAAAATGACGGGCGGACCCCCCCACCAACCGACTTTGCTGTCATCTCCACAGGGGTAGAATGGGAATTTGGAAGCGTGTGAAATTTTTGTATTTTGTGGGCGGGAAGTTTTGCCGCTATGAGATTTTGAATTTTGCTAAGGTCCAAGTATAATGATAAAAAATTGTGAGACCGTACTAGTACCTCTGTTCAAGGCCGAGTGCAAAATCAAATCATCATCACCTTGAATATCGGTCACTACCATGATCATGATCTATCTCTGCAATTAGCGTATCCGCTAGATCTTGCAAAGTATAATGATAAAAAAATTGTGAGACCGTACTAGTACTTCTCTTCTAGGCGGAGTGTAACATCAAATCATCATCACGTTGAAAATTTGTTACCATGATCATGATCTATCTCTGAAATTGGCGCATCCGCTATATCTTTCAAAGTATAATGATAATAAAAATTGTGAGACCATACTAGTACTTCTGTTCAAGTTCGAGTGCAACATCAAATCATCATCACGTTGAAATTTGTTACCATGATCATGATCTATCTCTAAAATTGGCTCATCCGCCAAATCTTGCAAAGTATAATGATAAAAATTGAGAGACCGTACTAGTACTTCTGTTCAAGCCCGAGTGCAACATCAAATCATCATCACGTTGAAAATTTGTTACCATGATCATGATCTATCTCTAAATTTGGCGCATCCGCTAAATCTTGCAAAGTATAATGATAAAGAAATTGTGAGACAGTAGTAGTACTTCTGTTCAAGGTCGAGTGCAACATCAAATCATCATCACGTTGAAAATTTGTTACCATGATCATGATCTACCTCTGAAAATGGGCGCATCCGCTAAAACTTGCAAAGTATAATGATACAAATTTGTGAGACCGTACTAGTACTTATGTTCAAGGTCGAGTGCAACATCAAATCATCATTACATTCAAAATTGTGTTACCATGATCATGATCTATCTTTGAATTTGGCGCTTCCGCTAAATCTCGCAAAGTATAATGATAAAAAATTGTGAGACTGTACTAGTACTTATGTTCAAGGACGAGTGCAGGATCAAATCATGATCACGTTGAAATTTGTTACAACGATCATGACATATCTCTAAAATTGTCGCATCCGCTAAATCCTGCACGTGGCGCATCTCGGTGCGGAGCAACAGGTCGGTGCTATCAAGGTTGAGGCGTCGGTAGCGTCATCGGGCTCTCCTCTCTTGATAGATATTCTACATGGCGCGGCGCACCGCCCGCCGAGAAGCAGTCACATGTGAGACCGAGGTGGAGACGTCGTCGGCATCCTCGAGGCGCGGTCGCCCTTCTACGAGCCAGCGTCGACTCAAGGTATGAATCCATGTGTTGTCGCGCCCCTTCTGCCGATGAAGTGGGGTGCCTTAGATTTATTGTTCTTCTCTTACGATTATTTCGAGCCGAACATGTGTGCTCTTTCTCTGAATATATTGCTTGAAAAGCTAACCAAGTTACTTAAATTCACTTTGTTCTTAATCTTGCGTGCTAATTTTGTTATTTTTGCTGACGGTGGTGCGCACAATTAGATTTATTTGTGGGTGTGTTGAGCTGTTAGGCCTAAGTCGAAATCCTCAGCTAAACGAGGCCTCAGCTTAACACATAAAAAAGGTGTTCAATCTCGCCCACAATGTCCTCTTCTTTCCTCTTCCTTTATTGGAACTTGTTTTGCAGACAAGGAAAGTGGCACGTGTAATCTGAGTAAAACCCTCTTAGCCAAAATCAGCTACGAGCAAGATTTTCTGTATTGTAGATGCCCCAATTGACTCTCATCCCCAATGTAGTCTTTTTTTAATGTCAGTATAGACTTCTTTACTGGATGTATACTATCGTACATGGCATGCATTTGCCTAATGAGCAGCATTGTATTGCTATTCTAGCCAACCTGATCGATCTGTCAAGCTTCATGCACGAGATGCCATGTTTAATTTACTCCCTCGCTCTGATCCATATTTCTTGGTGTAAAATGAATGTGAATCGGAGGGAGTACTTTTCTTAGATAGTACTATACCAGTTCAAAAAAAAGTACTACAACATCACAAATGCATCAAAAGAGTACTACATCACAAGATGTAACGGCCCAGGGTAGTACCTACTATTAGATTGTTTGTTCTTTTTATTTTATGCATCATCATGCATCCTGCATCATATTATCCATGTTCTACATAATAAAATTATTTTTAAACCCTAGTTATTTTCTTTTCCCTCTCATATGGTTTAATAAAATCTCCCCTCCTCTTAACCAAAATCCTAACAAACGAAACTATTTTACTTTTCGTATAAAATATTTTGCCAATGCCTATAAAATTGTTTGCTCTCTAAACAATGTTTTTGTTTAAATCCTCTTCCAAAAATCTTTCCCTATCTTCTCTGTTTGCTCTATTCAAAGTTCAAGGAGAAAGAGGAAGATGTAGAAGCATAATCGGAAGAAAACCTACAGTAAGAGAAAAGGAAGCAGCACTACATCTAATTTGGCTCTCTGTTTGGCGTCTTCCTCGTGCAGCTCACGCGAGACGCGTGAGTGCTCTTCTCATGTCACAGCACCACCACCTCAACCACTCTGCCCTCCCTTAAGATCCCTCTCCGAGCCTCCCTGGGAACCCTAGCTGCTCCCAACCCTCCTCGCGCCGCCAGTCTCCCCTCTTGCTTCTCTGTTTTTTTTTTTCCCACGGAGAACGACCAAGAACGCCGCCTCAGGTCGCCGACGCCCCGCCGCCACGGACCATCCCGTGACTCGCCGAAACTACCAGGAGCTCCGCCTTGTAGCCAGGATCGTCGTCGTTCACGGAATCGAGCCGGGAATCCCCTAATCGACGCCAACAATCCATTCTCTTCTCCAACCCCGGCGAGAACTTCATCGAGTCCGGCCGCCTCCGAGCTCCTCCGCGCCCGTCGACGTGTTCGCCAGCTTCCTGGTGAGGTCCTCCTTCTTTTCCCCTCCTCCCTCGACACATTTGATCCTGTTTCCGCGACGCCAAAATCTGACGAAACTGTCGCCTTTGTCTACACCAGTGCATCTTCGCCATGGTCACCGCCGCGCTCGTCTGCTTCCCCGGCGTCGACTCACGTCCCCGAGCGGTTCCTCTTCACCATCAAGCCCTGGGTGAGCATCTTCTCCGAATTTCCCTTTCCCCGCTTGTGCTCATCACTGCATCGTCGTTTCCGGATGTATGTCTGCGTGCGTCGCTGGTGACCGCGACCTTGGTCGTCTTCGTCGTGCGGCATCCGTTCTGCTCGCCACGAGCATGTCCGTGGACATCTCCATGTCTCCGTGCTGCCCTTGGAACCGCACACACACCTCCAGCACCAGCCAGTCTTGGTCGCCGTCGACGGAGATCCTCGGCCGTGCGTGCGTAACTGGATACACGATGTCCTGAAAACTTTCAGTTTCGTCAGTTTCATCCTCCGCGTCCGTCTTCAGCAGGCCACTCTGATCTGGAGTTGTTCAGTACAACCGTGCACTCTGTCATATACAAAACTAATAAGCAGCTCAGTTGGTCTGCAACCTTATTCAATTGATACGGATATCAAATCACAAATGCCATAGCCCACCATCCTTTTGTTCTATCTGTCTATTAACACTGCAACCTCATATTCTCTGCCTCTCCAACTTGAGTCAGCATACGAAGAGTGGCACAGCTGGTTTCATGCCCTTGTTATGTACTGAGAAGATATCAGTATCAAATACAACACGTTGCAAATCTGTATCCAGTTTGTTCGCTCCCTGTGTCCAGCTCCAGCACGTCTTTCTGTTTCTGTTTCCTTTGCAAATCTTATATATTTTCTATCTTTTAAACTGTAGCTGAAAATAAACTATTTTATAAATGAATTTTTATTAAAAAAATGCACTGAATAATAATATGACATTTATATGCATGTTTGTATCTCGCATCATATCGTTCCGTTATATTTTGCATCACACTTAATAATTAAACGCGGAGTATTTAGGAATTACCGGCTACGGTTTTCCCCTCTCCGTTTAATATTGAAGTAGCTCACCCTTGCCATGTTATGCCATGCTAATGAACACTTAATTTTGATGGTAGGATTTGCAACTCCAACCTAAATTGTTTGCCCGGGGTTCCGACTCCGCTTAAATTGGATAAGTTGCATTGCATCATATCTGCCATGTCATGCATGCATGCAATTGATCATGCTGGTTCTTCTTTCGTAGTAGTAAGACTTGCACCCGTTGTTTGTCCAGCATTTGCTTCTTGCCGGATAGGATCACGAAGTGGTGCAGTGAGATACGCCAAGTTCTCCGGATGTTCCTCGGCAAGCTTTAACAGGCAAGCATTTTCCTATACTCCTGTCCCTGCAGGAGTCGCTCACCTATTTTATTTTGCCTTCTTCCTCATGCTAGCTTTAAGTTGCGTTCTTGTCACGTGTCCCGTCCACTGTTACCTCAAGCAGCCTATATTACCTCCACCAACCTCCTACAGCTGTTGTTTGGTTATCGGGTCTGCTTGCGAGTCGTAGTGCATGCTAGTGCTGTTTATATTGTGTTACCGTTATTGCTATCTTATCGGGTTATCTGTTGGAAGTTCATGACACATGGTTTATGGATATATATGTTGAGGGTATCATGGTTACTTTAATTGTTAAGCGGAGGCATCGGTGAGTCAGTTGCTCGTTTTATGACGGCTCACTTGTGTTTCTTTAAAGCTTAGGACCCGAGTTCCTGTTATCTGTTCCGAGACTGAGCGCTCTAACCACACGTGGGTATGTTTATTGGGTCTCCCCTCGACCACTACCGGAATCTTCAGCTTTGTCCAGTGGCCACAACTAGTTTGCATGTTTTACCATTTGTTGTTTGCGTGCATGCCAGCCTGTTACTTCTTTATCTTTGGGAAGCCCCTGGGTGCCTTGTATCCCTTGTTTCTGGTATGCACGTATAGGATGCGGAGCCGCTGAAGTGGTTTATCGCCCCAGTGTGTGTTTAAACCACCTAGTACGCTGGCGCAACAGCTAGGTCCGTTCGGAGATACGGCCGGACTTCGATTCGGGTTCAACTTAGTTAGGTGGCTTCCTGGACATTGTTGTAGTGAAGGAGAGTGCGAGCCGTGATATTCACCTGTCGTAAGTGGATCGATCGGTGCGTGTGGGCACATTTGGGCACCCCTGCAGGGTTACATCTTATCGATAAGCCGTGTCCGCGGTTATGGATGACTTGGAGCTGTATGACTCGACCATAGACAACTTACACCTGTTGTTTCAATACTAATAACTTGCATAGTAAGATAGAACAACTTAAATAATAACTGGTTAAAACTTGTCAACCGTGTGGGTGCCTTTGCAAGTACTTCCTTGCGAGGGGGGAACACGTCGGCTGTGTTTTGTTTGCAGAGTATAGAACTGCTAGCTTATGCGCTCTCTCATCTTCTCTGATAGACGAATGTTGTAGAGAGTCTCTATAGGTTTTTAGTGCTTGCGCGTTGCCGCTGAACCCCACCATATTGCCTATGACGTTCCTCTTGCGTCCTCTAAGTCCCCTGCGTGCCTCAAGTACAAAGGACGACTGGTTGACGAATGCTTATACGTCTTGAAGTCTTGTTAAGTACGAACCCGTACTTATTGCTGCTTCTACGGGACATAACCGGGCAGGTATGAAGATCGATGTGATGAAGACGACGTTAGCAAGGTTACCCTTCCGGCTTGGCCTGGGCAGGGTTATGGACGCCACTGGTTATCTTCAGGACTCTTAGTCCAATTTGTATCTTGTCCGTACTCGGACGTATTTGCTCTTCTGTATGATTTGGATCTTGTATTGTATATTTGTATCTTGACTCGTTGGAGTCGTTGTTGTAACATATATGTTTCTTGTGGGCTCTATTGTAATCCTGTTGTAATGTTACCGCTCGTGTTAATTCCTCCGGCATCACGTGTGTGATCCGTCGCTCACGTTGTGTCGGGCGTCTCGAATCGATATCGTGCGGATTTCGGCGGATTCGCTGGGATCCTCACGGCGGTTTTGGGGCGTCACAAGTTGGTATCAGAGCATCAGGTTGACGGTACCCACTAGTCCAGCCTTTAGGATAACCTTGCCAATGGTCGTTGAGTTTAGAGAGTCCAAACTATTTTCTAAAACTCGTTGGATAGATCTGATTAGATCTGATTTTCTCCTTATCTATATTCTTTCTCCTCTTACCTATGCGAGTTTTGAATCTTCTCTCTTATCTAAGTTTTCTGAGTCTTAGGTTCCGACGTGGGTTGGACGATCTAAGCCTTTCACCTAATAGGTCCGATCTCTTTCCAACAGAAGAACATCCACGACGGATAGCCTTGTCTCTCTGTTGCCAACATCTTTGTTTCCGTGATCTCTGTTCAATTCTTTGTGCTTTGACCCATCGAACCTTCGCTGTCAATGATTGATAAGATCGCCAATCTGGATTCTAGGAGTTGGGTACGTGATTCTCTTATTCATGTGCAGATTAATAATTTGAGTGCGGGATGGACTCATCAACATACCGACTACTCTTATTATTCGCTTTTGTTACGTTGAATAGGTGGATCCACGTGACTATTACTCCCTCTTTTGTTTCTCCGGAGTCATCCTCGTCGACGTGAGCAACAACCCTTGTTAGTGGTGTCGATCGTTCTACATGGAGCAAGAACTCTTGTAAGTGGTGTCGAGAAGATCAACACTTCGCCAGAAGAAGGTACCACCTCGAGGTCGGGTGATTATCAACATGGTACAAGAATACTCGATAGTTTAACCAACTCCCCCTTGGCTTGACGTGGAACCTCGGGGCGAGGTTCCTTGATAGTGGTGTCGATTGTAACGGCCCAGGGTAGTACCCACTATTAGATTGTTTGTTCTTTTTATTTTATGCATCATCATGCATCCTGCATCATATTATCCATGTTCTACATAATAAAATTATTTTTAAACCCTAGTTATTTTCTTTTCCCTCTCATATGGTTTAATAAAATCTCCCCTCCTCTTAACCAAAATCCTAACAAACGAAACTATTTTACTTTTCGTATAAAATATTTTGCCAATGCCTATAAAATTGTTTGCTCTCTAAACAATGTTTTTGTTTAAATCCTCTTCCAAAAATCTTTCCCTATCTTCTCTGTTTGCTCTATTCAAAGTTCAAGGAGAAAGAGGAAGATGTAGAAGCATAATCGGAAGAAAACCTACAGTAAGAGAAAAGGAAGCAGCACTACATCTAATTTGGCTCTCTGTTTGGCGTCTTCCTCGTGCAGCTCACGCGAGACGCGTGAGTGCTCTTCTCATGTCACAGCACCACCACCTCAACCACTCTGCCCTCCCTTAAGATCCCTCTCCGAGCCTCCCTGGGAACCCTAGCTGCTCCCAACCCTCCTCGCGCCGCCAGTCTCCCCTCTTGCTTCTCTGTTTTTTTTTTTCCCACGGAGAACGACCAAGAACGCCGCCTCAGGTCGCCGACGCCCCGCCGCCACGGACCATCCCGTGACTCGCCGAAACTACCAGGAGCTCCGCCTTGTAGCCAGGATCGTCGTCGTTCACGGAATCGAGCCGGGAATCCCCTAATCGACGCCAACAATCCATTCTCTATCGCCTCATCGACCGTCCTGGAGACACATAAGGTTAATGATGGCACTTGGTCTGAGACTCGCAGTTAATGAGGCTGGACGCCGGAGTCCCCGGCTGGCGATGAGGCCTGAGTCTCCGTGCTGGCCGTTCGGCCATCTCGCCGGCGAACTCTTGAGGCGGCGCCCGGCTCGTCGCTTGTTCCATACATCGAGTCACGATGTGGCGAGCGAGCGAACCTCGCAGGGGATCCCACCTCCATTAGAGGGGCTCGAAGGTAATTTCACTCCGCATGGCTCCGGATTTGCGACACATGGCGGAATCGCAACCAGTCAGGCTATGGCGGTTGAGGGAGCTGACGTGCGGGGCCCGAGATGGGATGAGGACGGATCTGTGGAGGAATATTTCGGTCAGCTTTGGATCATTCCTTCTCCATCTTCGCATCCGGCTAGGGTTCTAGCCCGAGGCCATCACCCACATCTCGTCTGGATCCGACGGGAACTGTTTGTTTCCCGGAGGTTTCAAGCCTCAGATTGCCATCCAATTCGTGCTGGAGAACCAATTCGGGGGGAACCGAAGCTCTTCAGTTTTTCGAGGGATTTCTGGAGTCGATCTCACGGCAAAGCGACGTTTGCGGAGGTCCTGAAGATGCAAGGAGGTCAAGGTCGTGGAGGTGCTGCGGGAGGCGGCGGAGGTGCGCCTCGTCGGCCGGGATTTCAGCAGCAGCGACAGGGGAACAACCCGTTCCAATACATCAGACCAAGCCAGGTTGGAGGATCTGGGCAGCAGTTCCAGGGAGGAGGTGTGGGGGCTGCTCCTCTGGCTCAAGGAGGAGGGAGGCCAGCGAGCGCCCCTCAGGGTCAGGGTGGAGGAAGGCCAACAGGAGCACCTCCTGGTCAAGGTAGACCTGGAGGGGCGCCTCCTCGTACTGGAGGTGGAACTCGAGCCCACGCCGTGAATCGTCCACCTCCCCAACCTATTGGGAATCGCCTAGCGCCTGCAGAGGAGGGGTTTCAACCCATTGATCCAAGGTACAAATCTGTAATCTGTTACAACTGTGGAGAGCCTGGGCACTATGTGGGGAATTGCGTGAAGGAGCGAGTCTGCTTCATGTGTAACATCCCGGGGCATCATATGAACAACTGCCCAGAATGGGCGCAGCCAATACCAATGGCACAGTATGTGGGGAGTGCCAACGCTGGGTTAGGATTTTTCCATGTGGTGGTTGATGGGCAGGCTGAATGTCAGTGGTTAAACTTGAAGAATGTGGGGATTATTTCTGTCACTCATGGGCAGATAACCTTGAAGGAACTGGAAACAAAAATGTGCGAGACTTGGGATGCTAATTGGCCATGGCAAGTGAGACAACTAGAGGAGAAGAAGTTCTTGGTGAGATTTCCGCCCCACAGAAGAGTTATCGATTTAATCGATATCCCTTCCATTAACCTGAAGGAGGGCAATGATCTGGAGAGGGTTACTGTGAAGATTATTGCATGGGAAGGAGAGTTGCTTGATTGTGGTGCTCTAGAAGAAGTGTGGGTTAAGATCAGAGGTATACCGCCCAAGTGGTGTTCGTGGAAGGTGATTGCGCAGATTGCAAAATGCTTTGGCCTTATCCTAGATGTGGATTGGGGAGGAATTTTTAAGTCCTTCTATGAGGTGGTCAGGGTGCAAGTAGCAGTTAAGGATGCTTCGAAGATTCCGGAGCAGAGAATTGTGGTAATGAGGAAAAAGTTCTATCAGCTGTTCTTCGAGGTGGAAGGTACTGCATCTTCTGCTGAAGCCAATCTACCCCCGCCACCTCCACCTCATGATGGTGACGATGGGGATGATGAAGATTTTGATGAGGATAATGACGATCTGCTAGAGGAGGGAAGCCATGGTGATTTTGGTGGGGAGAAGCTGAATACGCCTACAATGCAGAGGAAGGTACAGAATGCCGACAGCTCACAAAACAACAAGAGAGCAGATGGGACAAGGACGTGTGCGATGGAAGAAGGTCAGAGCGCTAGCAAGATGGGGTCATATAACAAGTTTGAGATTCTAAAAGATATGAACATGTATGAGTCAGAGGATGAGGATCAAATTATTCCGACGATTGAAGTAGATGATATCATTGAGAACCTACAGGAAGTAGTACTGTCTGGTGGCAAGTATGGGCAAACTAAGAGGATGGCTGAGAAGGAAAAGGTGGATGGAGAGGAAGCTCAAGACAATCAGCATGATGCCTTTACAACAGAGAAACCCAGGGATATACCAGAAGAGAATACATCTCAGGACCCTACCCCAATTGAAGCAAATAAGATGATGAAGAAGAGGAACAATGCATGGGGACCAGTACAAGCTACAAGGCAGAGTGCTCGAATAGTACATGATGGGAAGACAATAGTTGATAAAGCGGTGGAATTGGCAAGGCAGAAGAACTTGGAAGTCCCTACAAAAGGTAAACCTTTTAAACATTCTTTTGCTTCTATTTGCAATGATGCTTTAGCGGATAAGGCAAGTAGATTAAAAATCTCTCTTGGTGGATCTGTTAGCTCTATTAATGATAACATTGGAAAAATTAAACATGTTGAAAAAAGTAGGATGGAAAATTTATTTGACAAGCAACCAGAAGTTTTTTTACCAACTGAGATTGATATAACTTTGGAAGATATTATGGAAAATGGAGATAAGGACATTAGTCCAGCGGATCATTTAGAAGATACGGAGAATGAAGTTGACGATCCCTTTGATTCATTAGAATCGCCTTGCTGCTCTAGAAAAAGTGGCAAAGGAAAAAACAAAAAGAAGCATAATGATTGGTAGCATTTGGAACATTAGGGGTTTGAATAACCCTATAAGAGTGTTGCAGGCAGTAGAGTTCATACAAAAACACAAACCGGACTTCATTGCCTTTTCGGAAACGAAAAAAGAGGACTTTAGTCCTCAGTTCTTAGAATCTTTAACAAAGTTTGGGTACTTTTCCTGGAACAATGTACCAGCGGTGGGGACAGCTGGTGGGATTCTGTTAGGTATCAATGAAGAAAAATTAGAAGTTGTTAACTGGACGGTGAGGAAGTTTTCTATTTCTGTAACTATAAAAAATAAGAAAGATGCTTTTAGTTGGAATTTGGTAACTGTGTATGGGTCGGCGTATGATGAGAACAAACAAGCTTTCTTAGATGAATTGGAGAGTGTGTGTGCTAACAATAATTTGCCAATCCTTATCGGAGGAGATTTTAATCTCGTTAGAGAGTTGTCGGAGAAAAGTAACCAAAATATTAAGCAGACGTGGGCTGATAAGTTTAATAATTGGGTGAACCAGTTTGGGCTTATGGAGCTCAAGCCGTCTAATAGACTGTTTACTTGGTCGAATAACCAACAAATGCCTATTATGGCTGCTATCGATAAAATTTTTGTTTCAACCTGCTGGGATGCTCATTTTCCTATGGCCCATGTTCAAGCTTTAGCTAGAACGGGGAGCGACCATACACCCCTGTTGGTGACCTTGGGTGGAGAGAATGAGCACACTCAAAAACCTTTCCGTTTTGAAAAGTGGTGGTTGGAAAAAGAAGAGTGTGCCAGAATTATCTCAGAATCTTGGAATAAACCATGCAAAGGTAGAACATCTTCAGATATTTGGCAAGGAAAACAAAAAAGGCTCAGAAAGTGTTTAAGGGGGTGGAATGCTAATATTGAAGCTGAGCAGAAAAAAAGAAAAAAGCAGCTTACTGCGGAGTTTGACTGCTTGGACATTATGTCTGAAACACAGGCATTGCTCCCCGGGGAATATGAAAGAATGAAAGAAATCTCTAATGAACTAAACAGCATTTATGCTAACGAGGAAATTAAAGCTAGGCAAAGGTCGAGAGAGAGAGAAATTTTAGAAGGAGATAAGAACACATCTTACTTCCATGCGGTGGCGAATCAAAGAAGAAGAAAAAAGAAAATATCAGTGTTGGAAGGGCCTCTAGGCGATGAGGTAACTGAGACAACTGATATGTTAGAAATAGCTGTAGACTACTACAAAAACTTGTTTGGTAAAGAGGAAAAAATAGACATATCTTTGATGGATTCTTTTTGGGAACCGGACGATATAGTTACTGACCAAGAAAACGAGATGCTCGATGCAAATTTTTCTGAAGTAGAAATCAAAGAGGCGGTCTTTGGATCTTATGCAGAAGGGGCTCCTGGACCAGATGGTTTTACTTTTTTGTTCTACCAGAAATTCTGGGAGGTTATTAAGGGAGATTTAGTTAATCTCTTCAGAGAGTTTGATGATAATTCTGCTTCTCTTTACAGAATGAACTTTAGTTTGGTAACTCTTGTGCCTAAAGAGGCTGATGCAAGAACACTGAAAAAATTCAGACCTATCGCGCTAACAAATTGCTGCTTTAAAATTTTTTCCAAGGCATGTGCTAATAGACTAGGAAATTGTGCAGATAGACTCATTTCGTCGAACCAAACCGCCTTTATTAGAGGCAGATACATACTAGAAAGCGTGGTTACAGCTCACGAGGTGGTTCACGATGTACATCATAATAAAGAAGAAGGGGTAATTCTTAAGTTGGACTATGAGAAAGCGTACGACAAGGTAGACCTCTCTTTCTTAGAAGAGATGCTCCGTCAAAGAGGCTTTAGCCAAAAGTGGATAGATAAGATTCATATGTTAACATGTGGAGGTTCAGTTGGTATTAGAATTAATGATCAAAATAGTGACTTTTTCTTGACTGGGAAAGGTTTGCGTCAAGGGGACCCTATGTCCCCCATCCTTTACAATCTAGTGGCGGATGTCTTTTCGAAGATGCTCACTAGAGCTGCAAATCAAGGGCTGGTTTCGGGCTTATTGACTAGATTTCGACCTGGAGGTGTTATTAGTTTGCAATATGCAGACGACACACTTCTATTCCTTAAGAATGATACTGAAGCAGCTATGAACCTTAAGTGGATCCTTTCTATTTTTGAACAAATGTCAGGAATGAGAATCAATTTTGAAAAATGTGACCTGGTACCTATTAATGTACCAGAGGATCAAGTGAACATATTATCGCAAATATTTGGTTGTAAGGTGAGCTCCCTCCCTATTACATATCTAGGAGTGCCTTTGCACTATGGTAAGTTGAGAAAAGAAGATCTGCAGCCTTTGATTGATAAAATCATCAAACGAATAGGAGGATGGAGGGGCAGATTACTGTCCTATGCAGCTCGAATTACACTGATCAGATCTTGCTTGGCAAGTATTCCCATTTATTTGCTTTCTGCTATCAAGTTTCCAAAGTGGGCAATTAGGGCAATTAACTCCCAAATGGCACATTGCCTTTGGGACAATTATGAGGGCCACAACAAGTACCACTTAGCGAATTGGGATTTAGTGACCTTGAAAAAGGAATATGGAGGCTTGGGTATCCCAAATATCAGGGATATGAACCTTTGTCTTCTGGCCTCTTGGATTAGAAGATATAGCTTGGATGAAAACAAGTTATGGAAGCAAATTGTGGATTTTAAATACGATACAAAAAATCCAAATGTGCTTTGTTGCCATGGAAATAATATGTCTCCCTTTTGGAAAGGAGTCATGTGGGCTGCAAGTGCAGCAAGAATGGGTTATAAATGGGTTGTTGGTAATGGGGCGAAAGTTAGGTTCTGGGAAGACCAATGGCTTGGTGGCACTAGCCTAGCCATCCTATTCTGGGATATTTACTTTGTGTGTAATCAACAAGGAGTAACAATTAGAGATGTATGGGATGGGGTGAATATAAAACTCACCTTTAGGAGAGTGTTTGATAATAAAATGATTGAACAATGGTACCAGATTGAGCAGATCATTAGATCAATTCATTTTTCAGAGGTAGATGATGCTTTGGTTTGGGAATTGCATAGTTCAGGGTTGTACACTTCTCAATCCCTGTATGCAATAATTAACTTTAGGGGGGTTACCCCAGTCTATATTCCGGCGGTTTGGAACCTGAATGTTCCCCCTAGGGTACACGTCTTCTTGTGGCTGATGTATCACAACAAGCTGCTCACAAGAGATAACCTATGTAAAAGACAAGAAATCAATGACAAAACGTGCTTGTTATGTTCGGAAGATGAAAGTGTACATCATTTATTCTTTTCCTGTGATATTGTGAAGTTGTTATGGAGAGAGATTTCTGAATCCATACAAAATGCAGTAGTTGTTGGTTTTGAGAGTATGGCTAGACTCTGGATCAGTAATAAGAAAAATTGTGTTATCAACATGGTGAATGCCGCTTTTATGTGGAATATGTGGAAGCTTAGAAATGACATTTGTTTTGGCCGTTGTACCTGGTCTGGTTTACAGGTGGTTTGGTTTCGCTTGGCGAAGATGCTCAGAAGGTGGAATGTGTTGTGCCCAGCCAGACATTCAGAGAAATTGAACCAATGTGTCCAGCTCCTGGAGCAGAAGGCGAAGGCAGCCCCAGCGCTGCGAAGCTGAAGAAAAGAAGGAAGATGGCGGGACCACGGACACCTGAAGTACAATGCCGACGCCTGGTGGCCTAAGGAAAAAGGATGGAGTAGGAATGGGGTCACAGGACTCTTGGGAGCAAAAAGATGATATAATGATGTTCTTCCCCTGCTCCTGTAATGTTTTGAGATGATTTGTTAGGTGACTGATGGCTGTAATGGTTTTTGAGATGTTTTGGTAGTTGCCTGATGGCTGTAGCCTGAGACAATGAGTAGACGGGACAAAATGCTGTTTTGTAAGTGTGATGAACTCACAAACATTTCATTTTGATAGAAATGGAATGGGGCGGAAGCCTTTGGTTCTAAAAAAACAATCCATTCTCTTCTCCAACCCCGGCGAGAACTTCATCGAGTCCGGCCGCCTCCGAGCTCCTCCGCGCCCGTCGACGTGTTCGCCAGCTTCCTGGTGAGGTCCTCCTTCTTTTCCCCTCCTCCCTCGACACATTTGATCCTGTTTCCGCGACGCCAAAATCTGACGAAACTGTCGCCTTTGTCTACACCAGTGCATCTTCGCCATGGTCACCGCCGCGCTCGTCTGCTTCCCCGGCGTCGACTCACGTCCCCGAGCGGTTCCTCTTCACCATCAAGCCCTGGGTGAGCATCTTCTCCGAATTTCCCTTTCCCCGCTTGTGCTCATCACTGCATCGTCGTTTCCGGATGTATGTCTGCGTGCGTCGCTGGTGACCGCGACCTTGGTCGTCTTCGTCGTGCGGCATCCGTTCTGCTCGCCACGAGCATGTCCGTGGACATCTCCATGTCTCCGTGCTGCCCTTGGAACCGCACACACACCTCCAGCACCAGCCAGTCTTGGTCGCCGTCGACGGAGATCCTCGGCCGTGCGTGCGTAACTGGATACACGATGTCCTGAAAACTTTCAGTTTCGTCAGTTTCATCCTCCGCGTCCGTCTTCAGCAGGCCACTCTGATCTGGAGTTGTTCAGTACAACCGTGCACTCTGTCATATACAAAACTAATAAGCAGCTCAGTTGGTCTGCAACCTTATTCAATTGATACGGATATCAAATCATAAATGCCATAGCCCACCATCCTTTTGTTCTATCTGTCTATTAACACTGCAACCTCATATTCTCTGCCTCTCCAACTTGAGTCAGCATACGAAGAGTGGCACAGCTGGTTTCATGCCCTTGTTATGTACTGAGAAGATATCAGTATCAAATACAACACGTTGCAAATCTGTATCCAGTTTGTTCGCACGTCTTTGTGTTTCTGTTTCCTTTGCAAATCTTATATATTTTCTATCTTTTAAACTGTAGCTGAAAATAAACTATTTTATAAATGAATTTTTATTAAAAAAATGCACTGAATAATAATATGACATTTATATGCATGTTTGTATCTCGCATCATATCGTTCCGTTATATTTTGCATCACACTTAATAATTAAACGCGGAGTATTTAGGAATTACCGGCTACGGTTTTCCCCTCTCCGTTTAATATTGAAGTAGCTCACCCTTGCCATGTTATGCCATGCTAATGAACACTTAACTTTGATGGTAGGAATTGCAACTCCAACCTAAATTGTTTGCCCGGGGTTCCGACTCCGCTTAAATTGGATAAGTTGCATTGCATCATATCTGCCATGTCATGCATGCATGCAATTGATCATGCTGGTTCTTCTTTCGTGGTAGTAAGACTTGCACCCGTTGTTTGTCCAGCATTTGCTTCTTGCCGGATAGGATCACGAAGTGGTGCGGTGAGATACGCCAAGTTCTCCGGATGTTCCTCGGCAAGCTTTAACAGGCAAGCATTTCCCTATACTCCTGTCCCTGCAGGAGTCGCTCACCTATTTTATTTTGCCTTCTTCCTCATGCTAGCTTTAAGTTGCGTTCTTGTCACGTGTCCCGTCCACTCGTTACCTCAAGCAGCCTATATTACCTCCACCAACCTCCTACAGCTGTTGTTTGGTTATCGGGTCTGCCTTGCGAGTCGTAGTGCATGCTAGTGCTGTTTATATTGTGTTACCGTTATTGCTATCTTATCGGGTTATCTGTTGGAAGTTCATGACACATGGTTTATGGATATATATGTTGAGAGTATCATGGTTACTTTAATTATTAAGCGGAGGCATCGGTGAGTCAGTTGCTCGTTTTATGACGGCTCACTTGTGTTTCTTTAAAGCTTAGGACCCGAGTTCCTGTTATCTGTTCCGAGATTGAGCGCTCTAACCACACGTGGGTATGTTTATTGGGTCTCCCCTCGACCACTACCGGAATCTTCAGCTTTGTCCAGTGGCCACAACTAGTTTGCATGTTTTACCATTTGTTGTTTGCGTGCATGCCAGCCTGTTACTTCTTTATCTTTGGGAAGCCCCTGGGTGCCTTGTATCCCTTGTTTCTGGTATGCACGTATAGGATGCGGAGCCGCTGCGAAGTGGTTTATCGCCCCAGTGTGTGTTTAAACCACCTAGTACGCTGGCGCAACAGCTAGGTCCGTTTCGGAGATACGGCCGGACTTCGATTCGGGTTCAACTTAGTTAGGTGGCTTCCTGGACATTGTTGTAGTGAAGGAGAGTGCGAGCCGTGATATCCACCTGTCGTAAGTGGATCGATCGGCGTGTGTGGGCACATTTGGGCACCCCTGCAGGGTTACATCTTATCGATAAGCCGTGTCCGCGGTTATGGATGACTTGGAGCTGTATGACTCGACCATAGACAACTTACACCTGTTGTTTCAATACTAATAACTTGCATAGTAAGATAGAACAACTTAAATAATAACTGGTTAAAACTTGTCAACCGTGTGGGTGCCTTTGCAAGTACTTCCTTGCGAAGGGGGTCGGCTGTGTTTTGTTTGCGAGTATAGAACTGCTAGCTTATGCGCTCTCTCATCTTCTCTGATAGACGAATGTTGTAGAGTGTCTCTATAGGTTTTTAGTGCTTGCGCGTTGCCGCTTAACCCCACCATATTGCCTATGACGTTCCTCTTGCGTCCTCTAAGTCCCCTGCGTGCCTCAAGTACAAAGGACGACTGGTTGACGAATGTTTATACGTCTTGAAGTCTTGTTAAGTATGAACCCGTACTTATTGCAACTTCTACGGGACATAACCGGGCAGGTATGAAGATCGATGTGATGAAGACGACGTTAGCAAGGTTACCCTTCCGGCTTGGCCTGGGCAAGGTTATGGACGGTTATCTTCAGGACTCTTAGTCCAATTTGTATCTTGTCCGTACTCGGACATATTTGCTCTTCTGTATGATTTGGATCTTGTATTGTATATTTGTATCTTGACTCGTTGGAGTCATTGTTGTAACATATGTTTCTTGTGGGCTCTATTGTAATCCTGTTGTAATGTTACCGCTCGTGTTAATTCCTCCCATCACGTGTGTGATCCGTCGCTCACGTTGTGTCGGAGGGCGTCTCTGAATCGATATCGTGCGGATTTCGGCGGATTCGCTGGGATCCTCACGGTACCGGTTTTGGGGCGTCACACAAGACCACCACGGTTGTACTAGTAGAGTTTAATGCTGAACTTCCAAAGGGAATAAGATTACATCATTTAGACCAACCAAAAAATTCAACCACCCTACACAAACCCTGGTCAAAACTAGTTTAACCAATATTACAAAAGTTGTACATAATTCAGAAACCGTCAGAAATATACGAAGCATTCAGGAGTCCCCAAATTCAGTGTCTTTGAGTCACTAACAAGTGTGGTCCACATGTCAGTCACCCAAAGTCATGGCAAAGTCAGCCTGGCAAAGTCACCGAAGTTCAATCCCGTAAATGGCATCTTCGCATGTTGGACCATAGAATATCAGTATTGCTACATTAGTTATCTCCCGAATCTTGTTCTGTCATTCGTCCTACACTCCGATGGAGAAGCATCAATTCCCACTAGAGGCGCGGGGCCCACGAGCGGTGGCAATGTCCTTTTAAATAGGAGGCAGAATATTTGACAGATGCGCGGAGGAGGGGGAGGGGAGTCTCACCTGCGAGACTGACAAGAAGAGAGACGTTTGAGCAGACAAAGCAAGCAGTGAACAGACAACTCCGTAGCACTGAAAAGGCTACTACCTTCTCTTCCGGGATAAGCAAAAATAGCTGATCGGTACTGACGAAATGCACCAGGTACGCAATGTACTCCAGCTATAATAAGTGAAGCATGCCTACCACTGAAGAGGATTCAAGATTCCACCAGATCTCCATATCACTCTTTTGCATAAAACACGGACTTATCTTTTGAACAATTCACCACTTGTTGGTCTAATAATCTATCGCAGCTTCCATCAGTTGGTATCTAATTAATGATTTAACGGATTAGAAAAATAAGCGGTGGAATTAGAAGTACTAGTAGCGAAATGTGCAAAATATACTGTCCTTCCCGAGGGGGTTTGTCCAGAAGAGGGCCGGATGACAATGTCCCGGGTGCATCCAGAAAGGAGAGGGGTAGTTTTTTATTTTTGCGAATGAGTGAGGGGTAGTTTCTAATACATGTAAGAAATTATTTTACAAAAAGGTACATACTAAGTAGATAGCCTTATGTTTTTCCTCAGTTTTCCCCAAGCCCTTATTTGAAACCCGCAGAAGGAGCTCAGACGGGAGGATTCCCGTTTAGTTGACCGTTCCGTGCTGACGTGTGGGGCTGCGTCGTGTGGGGTCGCGTCGCGTGGGGCTAGTAGAAAGGGACCGCGTGGGACCGCGTTTGGTTGTACGTGAGAGGAGCTGGGTTCTGTCTCTCTCGGCGCAAATTGGCATTTTTAAGAGCACCTTTTCCCCCTCTTTCTCTTTGTCTTTTTTCACCAAATCAGTACTATCAAATCTAGAGAAGCTTGCATTTCTGTCTTCTTCAATTATTTGTGCCTTTTGGCCCTCGTTGTTTGCCCAATATGGCAGCAAATCTAGTACTCCCTCTGGTCCATATGTATGTAGTTAAATCTAGAAGCAAATCTCCAGGGTAATGTACGACAAATTCACAGTCATAGTAAATCGAGAAACAAAAGTAGGGCCAACAAAATATAGTAGAATAGGGATAGATTAATAGGGATCCCTCCCTAGATAATAAGCTGCATACACAGCAGCCAACATAGTAACAGGTTCGAGGTTCTTCGCAACACCATCATACTAACAACATAACAACAAGGGATCCCTAGCTAACAACAAAATAGAAGCTGCTTTGCAGCAGCAGCACACGTCCAGGACTCCGCCTACCCCATCTTCCTCTGCCTCCACTTGTTGCTCCCCTTGGGAGCCTTGGGCTTGAGCGGAGGCATGCGCCCGGCGGAGATCTCCACCCGCTGGATGCTGCGGAGGTGCATGCCGAGCGCCCTGTGCTTGGAGCGGAAGGAGTAGGGGTTCACCGTCGAGCCGACCTTGGGGAAGGTGTTGCCGATGTTCTCGGCATGCGTGAGGAGGCAGTTGAAGTCAGTGCCTCCTAGTGCAGAAGGGGCACCTGTAGACACCCTTGGCGAAGTAGGAGACGTACTGGCCGACCTGCAGCCTCCGCAGCACCTGGCGAGTCTTGACGTGCTGGTCCTCTTCGTCGCTGCCAACGTCGCTGCCAGACAGCTGATCCATATCAAACGGGAACTATGAGTGAATGAGTTGCAACGATGACTAACGTGCATGATAACAAAGTAAGGAAAAACAGAGCCAGCCTCAGTTAGAGTGGACACGATTATATGTCTACAGGGATGGTGTAAGTGAACCAAACTCATGCACAACAGATTTGTACACAGCAATGGTTCACTGAACCCACCCTGTAAAAATTTGTGCCCAACGATTCATCATAGGCAAAGAAACAGATTCCAGATCTGAATTTGAACAGATTCCAGATTATTTGCAAAATTAAACGGTTGATATCTTTTGATTCGTGCATAAAGTAACTGATTGAGATCTCATGATTACTTGCATAAATTAACTGATTGAGATCCCATTTTTACTTGCATAAATAAACCGAACGGCCGAACTCCAAATCATAAACGAAATCAAGAAGGGATCAAAGCAAAATGGAATAAAATCGGCGCAAATATTAACCCAATACTCATCCATCTACAGATCGACACTAATAGTTACTAGGGAACCAGCAAAAATAGGGTTCAAAAAGGAATGGGGAACAAAAAAAGGGAGCAAACCATAGTTACCTCGTTCCATGGGTCGTCCATGCAGGTGTCGTAGGGGTTCGGAGGCGAGATGTACGGCACCGGCTCATAGGGGTCCCATCCCGGCGGGATACGACCGCCACCGGCGGCGGCCTTTGAGGGGACGACGTCGAAGAGGGAGGCGTCGCGCTTGGAGCCGACGGCGTCATGGACGATGGGATTCGCATTCTCCATGTCCATCTCGCCTGCAGAGAGGGAGAGGGTTTTTGCTTTGGAGAAGATGATGGGACGTGAGAGGCGGCGTTGCATGAGCGAGTGAGAGTGACAGAGATAGTGCGAGGAGGCATCTATAAAGGCGAGGGGTGGTTAATGCGACCCGCGTCCTACGCGTCCACCATTTAACGTATGCACGTCTTGGGCTTCTGCAATGCGACACGCGTCCACGATTGCACGTCTTCGACTTCTGCACCGCGACTCACGTCGTCCCGTCAACAATTGCACGTCTTCCACTTCTGCACCGCAACACGCGTACTCGAGTCTAACCCTGGAAATTTAGATATACTCTCGAGTCTTATACTAGCATTTTTTGTGTGCTCAGTTTTCCCCTTGAGTACTAATACTGGCTAGTGCAATATACTCAGTTTTACCTCAAGTGCCTGGTCAACAGAGAGTCAACAAATGGGATTAACTAGTTAAATGAGTCAACAAATGGGATTATCAGGCTTACTTATTCGTTTTCACGTGTTAAACTTGTCTAAATATTGGTCAAACCTAGGATTTGACCAAGATTCAAATGGGCAGAAAATTCAAAAAAACAAAAATGAAAAACCAAAGCACATAGTCTTCTTATGTCATATAGTAAGCATTAAAGGTGATAAACAAGGTCTAGACATATTCAAACCATACAAATCATGTATCTACCCCTAACCCCTAAACTCTATCTTATGAAGTCAAGCATGAAGAGAAGTGGTTTTGGGTTTCAAACATGGAAATTTCAAAAACCTCCCAAAAACTTCATTTTAAGTGACTAAGAAGGATACATGCTTCCCTTTTTATTTTCAGGTTTTAAACTTGTTTAAATCTTGGTCAAACCTAGGATTTGACCAAGATTCAAATGTGCATTAAAATTTAAAAATCAGAAAAATGAAAAACCAAAGCACATAGTGTTCTTATGTCATATAGTAAGCATTAAAGTTGATAAACAAGGTCTAGACATATTCAAACCATACAAATCATGTATCTACCCGCTAACCCCTAAACTCTGTCTTATGAAGTCAAGCATGAAGAGAACTGGTTTTGGGTTTCAAACATGGAAATTTCAAAAACCTCCCAAAAACTTCATTTTAGAGTGACTAAGAAGGATACATGCTTCCCTTTTCATTTTCATGTTTTAAACTTGTTTAAATCTTGGTCAAACATAGGATTTGACCAAGATTCAAATGGGCATCAAAATTTAAAAAATCAGAAAAATGAAAAACCAAAGCACATAGTTTTCTTATGTCATATAGTAAGCATTCAAGTTGATAAACAAGGTCTATACATATTTAAACCAGACAAATCATGTATCTATACCCCTAAACCTTAAACTCGTCTTATGAAGTCTAGCATGAAGAGAAGTCGTTTTGGGTTTCAAACATGGAAATTTCAAGAACATCCCAAAAGCTTCATTTTAGTGTGACTAAGAAGGTTCAAGGCTTACCTTTTCATTTTCATGTTTTAAACTTGTTTAAATCCTGGTCAAATATAGGTTTGACCAAGATTCAAATGGGCATAAAATAAAAATATAGAAAAATGAAAAACCAAAGCACATAGTCTTCTTATGTCATATAGTAAGCATTAAAGTTGATAAACAAGGTCTAGTCTTATTCAAACTAGACAAATCATGTATCTACCCGCTAACCCCTAAACTCGTCTTATGAAGTCTAGCATGAAGAGAAGTCGTTTTGGGTTTCAAACATGGAAATTTCAAGAACATCCCAAAAGCTTCATTTTAGTGTGACTAAGAAGGATCAAGGCTTACCTTTCCATTTTCATGTTTTAAACTTGTTTAAATCCTGGTTAAATCTAGGATTTGACCAAGATTCAAATGGGCATAAAATAAAAATAGAAAAATGAAAAACCAAAGCACATAGTCTTCTTATGTCATATAGTAAGCATTAAAGTTGATAAACAAGGTCTAGACTTATTCAAACTAGAAAAATCATGTATCTATCCGCAAACCCCTAAACTCTATCTTATGAAGTCAAGCATGAAGAGAAGTGCATGGTTTTGGGTTTCAAACATGGAAATTTCAAAAAATCCCAAAAAATTCATTTTAGAGTGACTAAGAAGGATACATGCTTCCCTTTTCATTTTCATGTTATATACTTGTTTAAATCTTGGTCAAACCTAGGATTTTACCAAGATTCAAATGTGCATCAAAATTCCAAAAAAAGAAAAATGAAAAAACAAAGCACATAGTTTTCTTATGTCATATAGTAAGCATTAAAGTTGATAAACAAGGTCTAGACATATTCAAACAAGAAAAATCATGTGTCTACCCCCTAACCCTAATCTCTGTCTTATGTAGTCAAGCATGAAGAGAAGTGCTTTTGGGTTTCAAACATGGAAATTTCAAAAACCACCCAAAAGCTTTATTTTAGCGTGACTAAGAAGGATCCATGCTTATCTTTTCATTTTCATATTTTAAACTTGTTTAAATCATTGTCAAACCTAGGATTTGACTAAGATTCAAATGGGCATAAAATTTAAAAAATCAGAAAAATGAAAAACTAAAGCACATAGTCTTCTTATGTCATATATATAGTAAGCATTTAAAAGATGATAAACAAGGTCTAGACAATTCAAATAAGACAAATCATGTATCTACCCCTAACCCTAAACTCAATCTTATGAAGTCAAGCATGAAGAGAAGTGGTTTTTGGTTTCAAACACGAAAATTTCAAAAACCTCCCAAAAGCTTCATTTTAATTAGACTAACTTATTAATTATGAAGGATCCAGGATTAATTACCTTTTCATTGTCATGTTTTAAACTTGTTTAAATCTTGGTCAAACCTGGGATTTGACCAAGATTCGAATGGGCATAAAAATTAGAAAAAATCGTAAGAATGAAAAACCATAGCACATAGCCTTCTTATGTCATATAGTAAGCATTCAAATTGATAAACAAGGTCTAGACATGTTCAAACCAGAAAAATCATGTATCTACCCCTAACCCTAAACTATGTCTTATGAAATCAAGCATGCATGAAGAGAAGTGGTTTCAAACATGAAAATTTCAAACCTCCCAAAAGCTTCATTTTAGAGCGACTAAGAAGGATCGATGCTTACCTTTTCATTTTCATGTTTTTACTTATTTGAATCTTGGTCAAATCCTAGGTTTGACCAAGATTTAAACAAGTTTAAAACATGAAAATGAAATGGGAAGTGTGTATCCTTCTTAGTCACTCTAAAATGAAGCTTTTGGGATGTTCTTGAAATTTCCATGTTTGAAACCCAAAACCACTTAAGACAGAGTTTATGGTTAGGTGTAGATACATGATTTTTCTTGTTTGAATATGTCTAGACCTTGTTTATCAACTTGAATGCTTATGACATAAGAAGGCTATATATGTGCTTTGGTTTTCCATTTTTTTGATTTTTTCGAATTTTTTATGCCCATTTAAATCTTGGTCAAATCCTAGGTTTGACCAAGGTTTAATCAAGTTTAAAACATGACAATGAAAAGGTAAGCATGAATCCTTTCTTAGTCACTCTAAAATGAAGGTACTTGAAATTTTTATGTTTGAAACACAAAACCCCAGTTCTCTTCATATGTTTGACTTCATAAGACAGAGTTTAGGGTTAGGGGTAGATATGATACATGATATTTCTGGTTTGAATATGTCTAGACCTTGTTTATCAACTTGAATGCTTACTATATGACATAAGTAGGCTATATATGTGCTTTGGTTTTTCATTTTTTTAATTTTTTTTAACTTTTACGCCCGTTTGAATATTGGTCAAATCCTAGGTTTGACCAAGGTTAAACAAGTTTAAAACATGGCAATGAAAAGGTAAGCATGGATCCTTCTTAGTCACTCTAAAATGAAGCTTTTGGGAGGTTTGTGAAATTTCCATGTTTGAAACCCAAAATCACTTCTCATACTTAACTTCATAAGACAGAGTTTAGGGTTAGGGGGTAGATACATGTTTTGTGTGGTTTGAATATGTCTAGACCTTGTTTATCAACTTGAATGCTTACTATATGACATAAGAATACTATGTGCTTTGGTTTTTCATTTTTCTAATTTTTTAATTGTTAAACCCATTTGAATCTTGGTCAAATCCTAGGTTTGAGCAAGATTTAAACAAGATTAAAACATGAAAATGGAAAGCTAAGCATGAATCATTCTTAGTCACTCTAAAAATCTTTCGGTCTGCAGAAGAGTCGAATCTGCAATCAGTAGTTACAAAAGCGACCCACCTTAGGGATGGATAATAAGACTTGGGCAATATAAACGTTGATACTTACTTTGTGATACTAAAATATATGTATCTAGACATATTTCAGTTGTAGATACATCCATTTTAACATCAAGTAATATGGATCGGAGGACTAGCTAAAGAACAATGAGAGGCAGTGTTTCTCTCCCCCAGCCTACTTGGCGGAGCCCTCCATCAGGACAGGTGGTGATTCCGCTTCTCTCGTTGGAATTCCTTATCCCCCAGCCTACTCGGCGACGTGCGCTCCTCAGTGACCTGCGCGAGGGCGCCTCGGCGACCTACGCAAAGGTGGCTGGACTCGGAGCGCATCGACTTCCTTCTGCGGTGCCTGGATTGGATCGACCATCCCGCGCGTGTCCTCCACCATATTGTTTTTCTTCAAGATGCTGTCATCCATCATCTTCTTCACCGCATCATGTTGGGTGTTGAGGCTCCCGTTGAGAGCTTGAACGCACCTGTTTGATAGCTCGACGTTTTCTTCGCGAAGAAAGCCGCACTCGATCTTAAGCATCAAATTCTCGCCCTTGAGCTTCTTGATGACAGAGTTCGTTTCCTCACTTGATGGAACGCTCACATCATGCAGCTTGCCCCGGCCGGTGACCTCGTCCTTCAAAGTATCGACATCATCGCGAAAGTTGGAGGCGAGTTCCACGAGAGTTTTAAGCTCATCTCTGAAACACGCCGATGCTTCCTGCATGGCAATATCATCAGTACCGAAACAAAGTGACGAGAGGAAGACGAAAATGTCCAATCAGTGGTAACCTCTAAGCGCAGGAGACAGGGGTTGAAGTCGTCATGAGAAGATGTCAGGGTGCGTCGTGGGGCACTGAGATATGTATAAAAAGGATTAATACGGAATAAAGAGTTGGGACCTCCGGGCCAGGAAGAATCAAGAAACATGGCGATGGAAACCAACCAGGAATCTTCGACCGCACGACTGACGCCGTTCCGAGACGAGCGCGAAGCAGGGCCTTCGTTTTCTGGCGGGCCCTTTCTCGCGGCCAGCATCTGGATAGACCGCCGGCGGGAACTCTCCGCGTCCTTGGTCAACACTAGATGGTGCTTCTTCAAGCGAGATGGTGGCCTTGACTTCGGAGGCATCGCTGGAAGTGGAAGGAGACTGGAAGTGAAGCAAGAAGGGGATGGAAGAAGTACTCCCCCCTATTAAAACCAGACAACCGTCTCCTGCCCTCGCTTCGAGCAACCTGGTCCGCCCATCCTAAATCAACGGCCGAGAGGGGGCTCCCTTGCGAACTGAGATCCAGTGACTTTACCCAACAGAAGTTACCATGAACTTTACCTATACGAGCCATCAGGTTAAGATCCAACGAACATGGTCGATCTAAAATTTGAAATTAAAATTTATGTAGCTCAGAAAAAACAGAAAAACTTTACATTAAGACGTATTCTCGGAAAGTTCCAGTCCATTTAAAATATTAGTTTAGTTTAAGTTCGAAATTTGGATCAACCGCGAGCGTTGGATCTTGATCGAATGGCTCACGTGTGTAAAGTCGCATGGTGACTTCTCTTAGTGAAGTCACTGGATCTCAGTCCGCGAAGGGTCAGGACGCGGGAGCAGAAGCAAATGAATCGAGAGCGGTCCGGAGTATCCTGTCCGTCCACCGTAAATCAACGGGACAGAGCGGCTACCTTCTCTTCGAAGGCTCTGGCGCGCAACCCGAGGAATGGACATCTGTCGGCTAGTATAGAATTTTATAGCACGCCATTAATCGAGCTAGCAGTACTGTACTACTGACTACAACTCTGATGGACGTCCAAAGCTCTGAATAGTCAGGGGAAACAATGAATGCGAGCCAGGGTAGTACTACTGTAGTAGTGAAGCAATGGGGATTATCTGGAGCAAGTACGGAGTACCGAGTACAGTACTACAAAAGTGCTGTTCGTTGTTTTCGCAGTTCATTTTAGCGTAACGTCCAGGTTGTTGTCGAACCAGCTGTTAGATTTTGGGTAAATTAAAATTTATCAAAGTCATGTAGACTAGATCGATTTGTGAGAACATCCCAAAAGCTTCATTCATTTTAGAATGACTAAGAAGGATCCATTCTTACCTTTTCTTTTCATGTTTTAAATTGTTAGATCGACCCGGAACATCCCAAAAGCCTTCATGTCATATAGTATGACTAAAGTCAAGGATCCAAACAAGCGACTTTTACCTTTTTCATTTTTAACTTGTTTAAATCTTGGTCAAACCTAGGATTTGACCAAGATTCAAATGGGCATAACAATTCGGAGAACATAAATGTCATATTCAAATCAAGGTCTAGACATATTCAAGTATCATAACCCTAAACTATTCAAGCATGAGAGAAGTGATTTTGGGTTTCAAACATGGAAATTTCAAAACCTCCCAAAAGCTTCATTTAGAGTGACTAAGAAGGATCCAGGCTTACCTTTTTCATTGCCATGTTTTAAACTTGTTTTAACCTTGGTCAAACCTAGGATTTGACTAAGATTCAAATGGGACAATTCAAAAAAAATGGAAAAAAATAAATGATAGTCAAACAAAGGTGAATGGTCAGCAGTAACAACTCATCCCCTTGATTTTCATTTCAACTAGACCAAACAAAAACCCTCCCAAAAGCTTCATTTTAATGACTAAGAAGGATCCATGTTTTAAACTTGTTTTAACCTTGGTCAAACCTAGGATTTGACTTTTGGGTTTCAAATCAAAAAATTTTCATAGTTTTAATTCAATATAGAAGTGAAGTAAACAGGTTATATCTTACAAAGCCATAAGTAGTCTAAACCCCCTAACCCTGGATTTCTGGCAAGATTTCAAACATGTGTAAAGAAATCATGTGATTCAAAAAAACACTTCGACTAAGCCATTTTTTCATTGCCATGTTTTAAACTTGTTTTAAAAACCTAGGATTTGACCAAGATTCAAATGGAATAAAATTAAAAAATCAAAAAATGAAAACCAAAGCACATATATAGCCTTCTTTGTCATATAGAAGCATAAGTTGATAAACAAGGACATATTCAAAGCAGAAATATCATGTATCTACTACCCCTAACCCTAAACTCTGAAGTGAAGTGGTTTTGGGTTTCAAACATGGAAATTTCACAGAACCTGCCCAAATTTAAATAGGACAAGAGGATCAAAGAAATCATGAACCAAAGCACATACCTTATATCATATAGCAAGTTGATAAACAAGGTCTAGACATATTCAAACAAGAAAAATCATGTATCTACACCTAACCATAAACTCTGTCTTAAGTGGTTTTGGGTTTCAAACATGGAAATTTCACAAACCTCCCAAAAGCTTCATTTTACAGTGACAGAGTTTAGCTTCTCTTCATGGACTTCATAAGACAGAGTTTAGGGGTTAGGGGTAGATACATGATTTTCCTGGTTTGAATATGTCTAGACCTTGTTTATCAACTTAATTGATTGCTTACTATATGACATAAGAAGACTACGTGCCTTGGTTTTCATTTTTTGTTTTTTTTGAATTTTATGCTCATATATTTGAATCTTGGTCAAATCTTAGGTTTGACTAAGATTGAAACAAGTTTAAAACATGAAAATGAAAAGTGAAGCATGTATCCTTCTTAGTCACTCTAAAATGAAGCTTTTGGGATGTTCTTGAAATTTCCATGTTTGAAACCCAAAACGACTTCTCTTCATGCTAGACTTCATAAGATCAACAGGGGGTAGATACATGATTTGTCTGGTTTGGATATACCTAGACCTCGTTTAACTTGAATGCATACGATATGACATAAGAAGACTACGTGCTTTTGTTTTTCATTATTCTGATTTTTTTGAATTTTGTGCCCACCCATTTGTATCTTGGTCAAATCCTAGGCTTGATAATGATTTAAACAAGATTAAAATATGAAAATGCAAAGGTAAGCATGGATCCTTCTTAGTCACTCTAAAATGAAGCTTTTGGGAGCAAAACCACTTCTCTTCATATGCTTGACTTCATAAGACAGAGTTTAGGGGTTAGGGGGTATAGATACAATTTGTCTAGTTTGAATATGTCTAGACCTTGTTTATCAACTTAATTGGCTTACTATATGACATAAGAAAACTATTTGCTTTGGTTTTTCTTTTTCCTGATTTTTTTCAATTTTGATGCCCATTTGAATCTTGTCAAATCCTAGGTTTGACCGAGATAATTTAAACAAGCTTAAAACATGAATATGAAAAGGGAAGCATGTATCCTTCTTTGTCACTCTAAAATGAAGTTTTTGGGAGGTTTTTCAAATTTCCATGTTTGAAACCCAAAACCACTTCTCTTCATATGCTTGACTTCATAAGACAGAGAGTTCAGGGTTAGGGGGTATAGATACATGATTTGTCTAGTTTGAATATGTCTAGACCTTGTTTATCAACTTTAATGCTTACTATATGACATAAGAAAACTATTTTCTTTGGTTTTTCTTTTTCTGACTTTTTTTCAATTTTGATGCCCATTTGAATCTTGTCAAATCCTAGGTTTGACCAAGATAATTTAAACAAGCTTAAAACATGAATATGAAAAAGGAAGCATGTATCCTTCTTAGTCAATCTAAAATGAAGGTTTTGGGAGGTTTTTGAAATTTCCATGTTTGAAACCCAAAACCACTTCTCTTCACATGCTTGACTTCATAAGACAAGTTTAGGGTTAGGGGTATAGATACATGATTTGTCTGGTTTAATATGTCTAGACCTTGTTTATCAACTTTAATGCTTACTATATGACATAAGAAGACTATGTGATTTGGTTTTTCATTTTTCTGTTTTTTTATTTTTCTGCCCATTTGAATCTTGGTCAAATCCTAGGTTTGACCAAGATTTAGACAAGTTTAACACGTAAATGAGTTAACTTGGATTTCCTACCCTTGAATCCATAGGAAACTTTGTTCTAATGCACTATAATAATCAATCGAGTTTTTACACCAACAGGTCTGTCACTTACGTGTGGTGCCCACGCTTGAGGTCCCACACTTCAGTGAGCACAAGTCACGTGCAATAGGTACGCAAACTCCCAGCCATCTTCTTTGTCAAGAGAAGACGCATCAGGATGCGTATTGGAAGTCTGTGGGTCCTTCTGGATCCTTCGGTTGTCCCTCTCACAAAAAAAACAAATCTCTCTCATTCTCGGCCTCGCTCGACTCGCTCGCTCCTCGCTCGCACCTCCTGCTCACTGACAAACCCTGCACAAAAGTCAACATCATCACCCGAAAAAGGGGAGACACCATAATGCTCTCCCTCCTTCTCTCCTTCCGAGTGATCCCTCTTCCTCCGAGTTTCACTCGACGGGCAAACACACTGCTGCATAGTAATAGTAAAAAGGTAGTACTCGTAGAAAAATCGATATACGAATCTATAATTAAATAGGTTAAACTAGGGTTTTGCCCAGTTCTACAGATCAAGGGTTCAAAAAAATCCAACTACGGGGTTCGAACAACACGATTCTAATCCAAGAATTTTTTCGACCTAGGTCATCCAAATGGCCTCAAACTATAGGGTTAGCATCTAGTGCAGTATGTGTGAAAATGTATGCACTATGTGTGCTATAACTTGTATGTCTTTCAAATTTGAACCAAATTTGAATAAGTTTGAAATATTTGAAAAGGGGCTTTTGGCTTAAACGTTTGAAACCAAAAACCACTTCTCTTCATGCATGCTTGACTTCATAAGACAGAGTTTAGCTAGGGTTAGGGGGTAGATGCATGATTTTCCTGGTTTGAATATGTCTAGACCTTGCTTCTCAACTTAATTGAATGCTTACTATATGACATAAGAATACTATGTGCCTTGTTTTTTATTTTTTGATTTTTTTAAAATTTTATGCCCATTTGAATCTTGGTCAAATCCTAGGTTTGAACATGGTTTAAACAAGTTTAAATCATGAATATGAAAAATTAAGCATCTATATATCCTTCTTAGTCACTCCAAAATGTAGCTCTTGGGAGGGTTTTCGAAATTTCCATGTTTGAAACCAAAACCACTTCTCTTCATGCATGCTTGACTTCATAAGACAGAGTTTAGGGTTAGGGGTAGATATATACATGATTTTCTGGTTTGAATATGTCTAGACCTTGTTTATCAACTTGAATGCTTACTATATATATATGACATAAGAATGTTATGTCCTTTGGTTTTTCATTCTTTTGATTTTTTATGAATTTCTATGCCCATTTGAATCTTTTGGTCAAATCCTAGAGGTTTGACCAAGATTTAAACAAGTTTAAAACATGAAAATGAAAAGGGAAGCTTGTATATCCTTCTTAGTCACTCTAAAATGAAGTTTTTGGGAGGTTTTTGAAATTTCCATGTTTGAAACCCAAAACCACTTCTCTTCATGCTAGACTTCATAAGACAATTTAATTAGGGGTTAGGGGGTAGATACATGATTTGTCTGGTTTGAATATGTCCAAACCTTGCTTGTTTATCAACTTGAATGCTTACTATATGACATAAGAATGCTTACCATATGTTTGAATTTTAAAAGCATATAGTCTTCTTATGTCATATAGTAAGCATTCAAAAGTTTTTCTTTGAGAGAGTAGCATGCATTCAAAAGTTGATAAATAAGATTTGGACATATTCAAACCAGACAAATCATGTATCTACACCCCCTAACCCTAAACTCTGTCTTATGAAGTCAAGCATGAAGAGAAGTGCTTTTGGGTTTCAAACATGGAAATTTCACAAACCTCCCAAAAGCTTCATTTTACAGTGACTAAGAACACTACAAGAAAAGTTGCCATGGCCGACGAAGTTGAAGTCGTGCCGTGGTTGCTGGTGCACCATGGCCGACGATTTTTGGTCCCTCCGTGGTTCATGTCAAAACTTTTTTTTCTCGTTTTTGAGGCCACCTAGCCCGACGAAAGCGGCCAAAACGTCGCGTATGGTGGCCCGGGACGTGGTGCATCGCGAATTCTCGGGTTCGCCGGCCGAGTCAACGCAAATCCGCACCGCCCAGGGATGTAGGGCCCAGATGGCAGCCTCTCTAGCATTGTTTTTTTTCTCGATCGCGCCATCTCGTTCAACGCTCTCCGATCGAGCCGTTTACGATGCAGGATCATGGGTCCCGCTTGTCATCCTCTATGAACCAAAATTCCTTCTTTCTTGGATTTTTTTGACCCCTGATTTCTGGCTACTTCCTTTTTCTTTTGATCCCTGCCGCCTTGGAAACGTTGAGACCGCTGCTGCCAAATGGGACCCGCATGTCATCCTCTATGAGCTATCAACTTTCTTTTCTTGTTTTTTTTTTGCACCTCATATTTGGTCACTTGCCTTTTTCTTTCGATCCCCTACCGCCTCTCAAACGGTGATACCGCTGATGCTAAATGGGACCCGCATGTCATCCTCTATGTACTATAAAACTTTCTTTTCTTGGAGTTATTTTGGCACCTCATTTTGGTCACTTGCCTTTTCTTTCGATCCCCTGCCGCCTCTCAAACGGTGATACCGCTGCTGCTAAATGGGACCCGCATGTCATCCTCTATGTACTATAAAACTTTATTTTCTTGGATTTTTTTGGCACCTCATATTTGGTCACTTGCCTTTTTCTTTCGATCCCCTGCCGCCTCAAACGGTGATACCGCTGCAATTGGACCCGCATGTCATCCTCTATGGACTATAAAACTTTCTTTCTTGAATTATTTTGGCTCGATATTTGGTCACTTGCCTTTTCTTTCGATCCTGCCGCCTCTCAAACGGTGAGACCGCTGCACTAAATGGGACCCGCATGTCATCCTCTATGAGCAATCAACTTTCTTTTCTTGGAGTTTTTTTGGCACCTCATATTTGGTCACTTGCCTTTTTCTTTCAATCTCATGCCACGTTTGAAACGTTGAGGAACCTGCTGGCTCATGGGACCCGCATGTCATCCTCTATGTGCTAAAAGTTTCCTTTGTTGGATTTTTTTTCACCCTCTGATTTTTGGCTTGCCTTTTTCTTTTGATCCCCTGCCCCCTTTGAAACGTTGAGTAAGCTGCTGGCTCAAGGGACCCGCATGTCATCCTCTATGTCCATCAACTTTCTTTTCTTGGATTTTTTCACCCCCTAATTACTAGCTACTTTCTTTTTCTTTTGATCTCAAGCCGCATTACAAACATTGAGACCGCTGCAAAATGGGACCCACATGTCATCCTCTATGTACAATAAATCTTGGATTATTTTGGCTCCTGATATTTGGTCACTTTCCTTTTCTTTCGATCTCATGCCGCCTTTGAAACGTTGAGTAAGCTGCTGGCTCATGGGACCCGCATGTCATCCTCTATGTGCTATAAAAGTTTCCTTTGTTGGATTTTTTTTCACCCTCTGATTTTTGGCTTGCCTTTTTCTTTTGATCCCCTGCCCCCTTTGAAACGTTGAGTAAGCTGTTGGCTCAAGGGACCCGCATGTCATCCTCTATGTCCATCAACTTTCTTTTCTTGGATTTTTTTCACCCCCTAATTACTAGCTACTTTCTTTTTCTTTTGATCTCAAGCCGCATTACAAACATTGAGACCGCTGCTGCAAAATGGGACCCACATGTCATCCTCTATGTACAATAAATCTTGGATTATTTTTGGCTCCTGATATTTGGTCACTTGCCTTTTTCTTTCGATCTCATGCCGCCTTTGAAACGTTGAGTAAGCTGCTGGCTCATGGGTCCCGCATGTCATCCTCTACGAACAATAAAAGTTTCCTTTCTTGGAGTTATTTTGACCCCTAATTTCTGGCTATTTGCCTTTTTCTTTTGATCCCCTTCCCCCTTTGAAACGATGAGGACGCTGTTGGCAGTCGACTCACATGTCATCCTCTATGAACAATAAAAGTTTCCTTTGGTGGATTTATTTTGACCCCTAATTAATTTCTGGCTATTTCCTTTTTTTCTTTTGATCCCCTGCCGCCTTGGAATTGTTGAGAATGCTGCTGCCTCATTTTTCTTTTGGTCATGTGCCGCCTTGGAAACGTTGAGACCGCTGCTACAAAATGGGACCCGCATGTCATTCTCTATGTACAATAAAGTTTCTTTTCTTGGATTATTTTGGCTCCTGATATTATGTCTCTTGCCTTTTTCTTTCGATCTCATGCCGACTTTGAAACGTTGAGGATGCTGCTGCCTCATGGGTCCCGCATGTCATCCTCTAGAACGATAAATGTTTTTTTTCTTGTATTTTTTTACCAACTGATTTTTGGCTTTTTTTTTATTTTTGATCCCCTGCCGCCTTGAAACGACCGATGTCTACGTTCTCCCTCCTTTCCAGAGACGGTGTTGGGCCTCCAAGTGCGAGGTTTGTAGAACAGCAACAAGTTTTCCCTTAAGTGGATCACCCAAGGTTTATCGAACTCAGGGGAGGAAGAGGTCAAAGATATCCCTCTCAAGCAACCCCGTAATCACAAAGCAAGAAGTCTCTTGTGTCCCCAACACACCAAATACACTTGTCAGATGTATAGGTGCACTAGTTCGGCGAAGAGATAGTGAAATACAAGTAATATGGATGTATATGAGTGGTAATAACAATCTGAATAAAATATGGCAGCGAGTAAACATGCAACAGAACAGTAAACAAACGGAGTATTGGAAACAAGGCCTAGGGATCCTGCTTTCACTAGTGGACACTCTCAACAATGATCACATAATAGGACTACTCTACACTCTTTTGTTGGATGATGAACGCATTGCGTAGGATTACACGAACCCTCAATGCCGGAGTTAACAAGCTCCACAATGCAATGTTCATATTTAAATAACCTTAGAGTGCAAGATAGATCAACATAATTACACCAAGAACTAACATAGCATGCACACTATCACCATCATGCATATGTAGGAGGAATAATACACATCAATACCATCATAGCAATAATTAACTTCATAATCTACAAGAGATCATAATCATAGCCTACGCCAAGTACTCACACGGTGCACACACTATCACCATTACACACGTGGAGGAGGAATAGAGTACTTTAATAACATCACTAGAGTAGCACATAGACGATATTCAACTAGATCACATAAAGAGAGAGATGAACCACATAGCTACAGCGGAGCCCTCAGCCCCGGGGGGTGAATTACTCCCTCCTCATCATGGAGGCAGCGATGGCGGTGAAGATGGCGGTGGAGACGGCGGTGGAGACGACTCCGGGGGCAATTCCCCGTCCGGTGCCGAACAGAGACTTCTGTCCCCCGAATCTTGATTTCGCGATGGCGGCGGCTCTGGAAGGTTTTCTCCGTATCGTGGGTCTCTGTCGGGGTTTTTAGGTCAGAGAGGCCTAAATAGGCGAAGAGAGGGAGTCGGAGGGGCCACGGGGTGCCCACACCCTAGGGGGCGCGCCCCGGCCTGCGCCGGGGTGGTGTGGGGCCCCCGGCTCTCTCATCCTCCTCCTGCTCGGAAGCTTCCGGGAAAAATAGGAACTTTGGCGGTGATTTCGTCCGATTCGAGAATATTTCGTTACTAGGATTTCTGAAACCAAAAAGCAGAAAACAAAGAACTGGCCTTCGGCATCTCGTCAATAGGTTAGTTCCGGAAAACGCATAATAATGACATATAATGTGTATAAAACATGTAGATATCATCAATAAATTGGCATGGAACATAAGAAATTATCGATACGTTGGAGACGTATCAGCATCCCCAAGCTTAGTTCTGCTCGTCCCGAGCAGGTAAAACGATAACAAAGATAATTTCTGAAGTGACATGCCATCATAACCTTGATCATACTATTGTAAGCATATGAGATAAATGCAGAGATTCGAAGCAATGATGAAGATAATGAGTAAACAAATGAATCACATAACAAAGACTTTTCATGAATAATACTTTCAAGACAAGCATCAATGAGTCTTGCATAAGAGTTAACTCATAAGCAATAAATTCTTAGTAGAAAGCTTTGAAACAACACAAAGGAAGATATAAGTTTCAGCGGTTGCTTTCAACTTTAACATGTATATCTCATGGATAATTGTCAACACAAAGTAATATAACAAGTGCAATAGGTAAACATGTAAGAATCAATGCACACAGTTCACACAAGTGTTTGCTTCTAAGATAGAAAGAATTGGTAAACTGACTCAACAATAAAGTAAAAGAATGGTCCTTCAAAGAGGAAAGCATCGATTGCTATATTTGTGCTAGAGCTTTGATTTTGAAAACATATAGAGAGCATAAAAGTAAAGTTTTGAGGAGTGTTTGTTGTTGTCAACGAATGGTAGCGGGTACTCTAACCCCCTTGCCAAACAAACCTTCAAAGAGCGGCTCCCATTTTATTTTGTTTTTGGGTGGCACTCCTTCCAACCTTTCTTTCACAAACCATGGCTAACCGAATCCTCGGGTGCCTGCCAACAATCTCATACCATGAAGGAGTGCCTTTTATTTTAGTTTTATTATGATGACACTCCTCCCCACCTTTGCTTTCTCAAGCCATGGCTAACCGAATCCTTCGGGTGCCGTCCAACAATCACATACCATGGAGGAGTGTCTATTTTTGTTAATTAATTTGGGACTGGGAATCCCATTGCCAGCTCTTTTTGCAAAATTATTGGATAAGCGGATGAAGCCACTAGTCCATTGGTGAAAGTTGCCCAACAAGATTGAAAGATAAACACCACATACTTCCTCATGAGCTATAAAACATTGACACAAATCAGAGGTGATAACTTTTGAATTGTTTAAAGGTAGCACTCAAGCAATTTACTTTGGAATGGCGGAGAAATACCATGTAGTAGGTAGGTATGGTGGACACAAATGGCATGAATATTGGCTCAAGTATTTGGATGCATGAGAAGTATTCCCTCTCTATACAAGGTTTAGGCTAGCAAGGTTATTTGAAGCAAACTCAAGTATAAAATGGTGCAGCAAGACTCACATATAAACATATTGTAAGCATTATAAGACTTTACATTGTCTCCTTGTTGTTCAAACACCTCAACCAGAAAATATCTAGACTTAGAGAGACCAATCATGCAAACCAAATTTTAACAAGCTCTATGTAATTATTCATTAATGGGTACAAGGTACATGATGCAAGAGCTTAAACAAGATCTATATGAGCACAACAATTGCCAAGTTTCACATTATTCAAGACATTATACCAATTACTACATGTAGCATTTCCCGTTTCCAACCATATAACAATTAACGAAGCAGTTTCAACCTTCGCCATGAAAATTAAAAGCTAAGAACACATGTGTTCATACGAACCAGCGGAGCGTGTCTCTCTCCCAAACAATCATTTATTCAAACAACAACAAAAACAAAAACATACAGACGCTCCAAGTAAAGAACACAAGATGTGACTGAATAAAAATATAGTTTCAAGAGAAGGAACCTGATACTTTGTCGATGAAGAAGGGGATGCCTTGGGCATCCCCAAGCTTAGATGCTTGGGTCTTCTTGAAATATGCAGGGATGAACCACCGGGGCATCCCCAAGCTTAGACTTTTCATTCTTCTTGATCGTAGTATATCATCCTCCTCTCTTGACCCTTGAAAACTTCCTTCACACCAAACTTCAAGCAAACTCATTAGAGGGTTAGTGCATAATCAAAAATTCACATGTTCAGAGGTGACACAAACATTCTTTTCACTTCTGGACATTGCATAAAGCTACTGGACATTAATGGATCAAAGAAATGAATCCAATATAGCAAAAGAGGCAATGCGAAATAAAAGGCAGAATCTGTCAAAAACAGAACAGTCCGTAAAGACGAATTTAAAGCTGGCACCAGACTTGCTCAAATGGAAAAACTCAAAACTAATGAAAGTTGCGTACATATCTGAGGATCACGCTCGTAAATTGGCAGATTTTTTCGAATTTTCTACAGAAAACTGTGCCCAGATTCGTGACAGTCAGCAATGCTGTTTCTGAGCAGCGATCCCAAATATAACATCAACTTTGACATAGAAACTTTACTTGGCACAAAAACATGATAAGGAGAGGTTGCTACAGTAGTAAACAACTTCCAAGACACAAATATAAAACAAAGTACTGTAGAAAAATAACACATGGGTTATCTCCCAAGAAGTTCTTTCTTTATAGCCATTAAGATGGGCTCAGCAATTTTGGTGATGCACCCGCAAGAAATAGTATTTGAAGCAAAAGAGAGCTTCAAGAGGCAATTCAAAACACATTTGAGCCTAACATGCTTCCTATGCAAAAGAATCTTATACACAAATGAATTCATGAAGAGCAAAGTGGCAAGCATAAGAGGATAAAACACGAGTAACTTAAAGATTCTCAACATAAAGAGGGGAAACTTAATATTATTAAGATGCATATAACCATATTTCCCTCTCTCATAATAACTTTCAGTAGCATCATTGATGAAATCCACAATATACCCGTCACTTAAAACATTCTTATCATGGTTCATATGCATAGAAGTATCATTAATTTTGGCATAAGAAGAGTTATTCTCATTAATAGTAATTGGAGCAAGATTATTATCAAGAATTTGAACATGGTAAACAAGTTGCATATTAAAAGAATTGTTTTTGGCAAGCCCATCATAACTATGACAAGTTTCATAAGGATAATTGTAACATGTGTCATATACATCTCTATAGCAATTATCTAAACCTGAATATGTAATATCATCATTTTCACTAAAAGTAGATGTCTCAAATACAGGATCTTCAAGCACAACATCCCCAAGCTTAGAGCTTTCAATATCATCGTTTAAGGGGACATGAATAATGCTATCATCATTAATTTCATAATCAGTACCAAAGAGATTTTCAATATCAAAGGCAGCGTGCTCATCCAAATCATGATCACTAATATGGGTAAAGGGTATAGGAAGATCATCGTACTCAGATTCATTATCATAATAATCATTAGGAGCAACATACTTACGGTTACCTAGCGTTATCTCATTCACGCGGGGATACGCCGTTACCTCTTTCTTTTTATTCTCCTTCTTCTTCTTCTTCTTCTTCTTCTTCGTTCCCTTCTTCTTCTTCTCCTTCTCCTCGTTCCCTTCTTTAGGAGGAAGAGGCTTGAATGGTGGCTTGTCCGCATAACCTGATTTTCTTTTAGAAACAATAGAAGAAACTTGGGAGGATCCCTCCTTTTCATTAATTAGTTGAAAACACACAGCGGTCCTATCATATTTTGGCAAGGTGTCATCTTCTAAAATATTTTGTATGTAAGTATTTGTATGGCTATTATCAATGCAATAAGAAAGACAACCATGCAGGACATCATCAATATCAAGATCGTTAATATTTAACAAAGAAATTTTTCTTGATAACTCTTCACACTTCAAAAATAAGGTAAGTTCATCATGCTGATTAGGAATAATTTCATCATCACAATACAAATTTGCAGCACTCATGGGGTTTGAATTATCATTGGAGGAACATTGAAAATTAAAATGACCAACTCTATGGCAAAGTTCACAAATAAAAGGATAGAGGGCACACACTTTTTCTCCAAGATCATCTAGAGCTCTAGACCACTTTCTAGTTTTTTCATTTCTGTGATGGATACAATATTCATCTTCTATTTGATTAATTCCACAAGGTCTATGTATTCCACAAAAATTAACATGCTTATAGGAAATAACATTCTTAGGAGTTTGAGCATGCTTATTGCAATCATTAACAACAATGTCATTCTTCATGCAAGCCTCTTTAAAAGGTTCATGATACTTATCAAAATTCTTTTTAGGCAATTCTAAATGAGAAGCAAAGGCTTTATAAAGATTTGCAGCAACTTGAGAGTCAAGACCATAAGTAGCACTCATATTTCGAAATTTATCAGTATTCATAAAAGTTTCAATGCATTCATAATCATAGTTTATACCTGACTCTTTACCTTTGTCGTTCTCCCAATCTTCAGCGTTCTCCTTAATCCGATCAAGAAGGTCCCTTTTAAACTCTTCTTTATTGCTCGTGAATGATCCAGAACAAGTAGTATCCAGCAAGGTCTTATCTTGAAAAGAAAGTCTTGCATAGAAATTATCAATGATGATATTACCTGGAAGCTCATGATTGGGGCATTTGAGCATTAAAGTCTTCAATCTCTCCCATGCTTGGGCAATACTCTCTCCATCATGAGGCCAAAAATTATATATATGGTTTCGATCTTTGTGAATTTCACTTGGAGGATAGAACTTGGAATAAAATAGAGGCACAATATCCTTCCAATCAAGAGAGCGCCCGTCCTTCAATAGTTTATACCAATGCGCCGCTTTACCAGACAGCGACATAGAGAATAGTTTCTTCTTCACTTCATCCATAGAGATACCTGCACACTTGAATAACCCGCATAATTCATGCAAAAACAGTAAATGATTTCCAGGATGGACAGTTCCATCCCCTTCATAGCGGTTATCCATAACACGTTCAATAATTTTCATAGGTATTTTATACGGAATACTTTCAGCAGGTGGATTTAAAATATCAGAAGCATCATTAAAGTTATCGCATATGGGAGATAAAGCATTATCAGAGCAAAATATTTCTTCCAAAGCGGAGGAGCTAAAAAGATTATTTTTATGTAAACTAGCTTCCCCAAGCTTAGACTTCTTCATAGCATTAGCAGTAATTGCATTCATACTAATAACATTGCTACTATCATGTAAATAAGGTTCCATAGGTTTTTTAATTTTCGCATCAAACCATCCATGTCTTAAATCAGGAAATAGAATAAGAAGCTCACTAATTTTTTTGTTGTTTTCCATTATGCCTAACTAGTGAAAAATAAAAACAAGAAACAAAAAGATGTAATTGCAGAGTCTAAAGGAAATAGCTTCGAGTACACACACAATGGCGCCAGAAAAGTACTGTTACCTGGAACCGAAGTGTGAGTACCTTTTACCTTTCCTCCCCGGCAACGGCGCCAGAAAATTGCTTGATGTCTACGTTCCCCCTCCTTTCCTGTAGACAGTGTTGGGCCTCCAAGTGCAGAGGTTTGTAGAACAGCAGCAAGTTTTCCCTTAAGTGGATCACCCAAGGTTTATCGAACTCAGGGAGGAAGAGGTCAAAGATATCCCTCTCAAGCAACCCTGTAATCACAAAGCAAGAAGTCTCTTGTGTCCCCAACACACCAAATACACTTGTCAGGTGTATAGGTGCACTAGTTCGGCGAAGAGATAGTGAAATACAAGTAATATGGATGTATATGAGTGGTAATAGCAATCTGAATAAAATATGGCAGCGAGTAAACATGCAACAAAACAGTAAATAAACGGTGTTTTCAGTATTGGAAACAAGGCCTAGGGATCCTGCTTTCACTAGTGGACACTCTCAACAATGATCACATAATAGGACTACTCTACACTCTTTTGTTGGATGATGAACACATTGCGTAGGATTACACGAACCCTCAATGCCGGAGTTAACAAGCTCCACAATGCAATGTTCATATTTAAATAACCTTAGAGTGCAAGATAGATCAACATAATTACACCAAGAACTAACATAGCATGCACACTATCACCATCATGCATATGTAGGAGGAATAATACACATCAATACCATCATAGCAATAATTAACTTCATAATCTACAAGAGATCATAATCATAGCCTACGCCAAGTACTCACACGGTGCACACACTATCACCATTACACACGTGGAGGAGGAATAGAGTACTTTAATAACATCACTAGAGTAGCACATAGACGATATTCAACTAGATCACATAAAGAGAGAGATGAACCACATAGCTACAGCGGAGCCCTCAGCCCCGGGGGTGAATTACTCCCTCCTCATCATGGAGGCAGCGATGGCGGTGAAGATGGCGGTGGAGACGGCGGTGGAGACGACTCCGGGGGCAATTCCCCGTCCGGCAGGGTGCCGGAACAGAGACTTCTGTCCCCCGAATCTTGATTTCGCGATGGCGGCGGCTCTGGAAGGTTTTCTCCGTATCGTGGGTCTCTGTCGGGGTTTTTAGGTCAGAGAGGCCTAAATAGGCGAAGAGAGGGAGTCGGAGGGGCCACGGGGTGCCCACACCTAGGGGGGCGCCCCCCCCTCGGCCGGTGTAGTGTGGGGCCCCTGTCCCCTCTCATCCTCCTCCTGCTCTGGAAGCTTCCGGGAAAAATAGGAACTTTGGCGGTGATTTCGTCCGATTCCGAGAATATTTCGTTACTAGGATTTCTGAAACCAAAAACAGCAGAAAAAGAACGGCCTTTCGGCATCTCGTCAATAGGTTAGTTCCGGAAAACGCATAATAATGACATATAATGTGTATAAAACATGTAGATATCATCAATAAAGTGGCATGGAACATAAGAAATTATCGATACGTTGGAGACGTATCAACGACGCTGCTGGCTCATGGGTCCCCGATGTCAGCCTCCCCGTACAAGAAACATGTGATATTTTATTTTGCAGACAATAAACGTTGTATTTCGCTCTGAGCTATTGCAAACGGATAAATTAAATCTTTATATCTACATAAACAAACTTATATGTTGAATCTCCTTGTTTTTTGTTTTTGCGAAGCATAGGACTTTCCTGTTTTTTTTTGAGAAAAATCCGACCTTTCCTGTTTTGGAGTGGGCTGAAATTGTACGAGTCAAAAGGCCCAGCAGGATAGTTCGAAGGCCCAGATGTCCAGATACAGCCCAATTGAAATCTTTCTTTTCTTGGATTTTTTTCACACCCTGATTTCTGGCTACTTCATTTTTCTTTCGGTCCTGTGCCGCCTTGGAGCGTTGAGACCGCTGCTACAAAATGGGACCCGCATGTCATCCTCTATGTACAATAAAGTTTCTTTTCTTGGATTATTTTTGGCTCCTGATATTATGTCACTTGCCTTTTTCTTTCAATCTCATGCCGACTTTGAAACGTTGAGGAAGCTGCTGGCTCATGGGTCCCGCATGTCATCCTCTATGAACAATAAAAGTTTCCTTTGTTGGATTTATTTTTTCCCCTAATTTCTGGCTATTTGCCTTTTTCTTTTGATCCCCTGCCCCCTTTGAAACGATGACGACGCAGCTGGCAAGTCGGTCCCACATGTCATCCTCTATGAACAATAAAAGTTTCCTTTGATGGATTTATTTTTGACCCTAATTAATTTCTGGCTATTTCCTTTTTTCTTTTGATCCCCTGCCGCCTTGAAATAGTTGAGGATGCTGCTGCCTCATGGGTCCCGCATGTCATCCTCTCAGAAAGGTAAATGTTTCTTTTCTTGAATTTGTTTACCAACTGATTTTTGGCTTATTTTTTCTTTCGATCTCCTGCCACCTTTAAAACGTTGACGACGCTGCTGGCTCATGGGTCCCCAATGTCAGCCTCCCCATACTGCAAATCCTCTTTCTGCAAAGGTTGTATTTCTAGATAGATAAGGTGGATTCGAATCTGCCATGGTTCAGGCAGCTCAGGTAAGCCTTCTTGCACTGATTAATGGAAGTAGTGTATAGCAAGGTCAAGACATGTGGCTCGGTGTAATGAATCTATTTGAATCATGTTGTGGGTTCAATCTGATAGTTCTCTAACAGGTCAGCCAAAATAGAAATTAAGTTTTTTTCTAAAACGGAAATGCAAATTAAGATGAACACAAACATTAGTTATCATAATAGCTGATCATACATACATACTTGCTAAGAGCAAAAGCTTGCCAGAGTTTTACCACCCATACAATTAATTAGCAGTTCAGATAAGATAACCTTATATAAGTATAACTACAAATGCATTTGCTAAGGGCTCATGGGACAACAGAACTAGACAACCGCGAACTTTATGACCAGCATGTCACAGCGGCATCGAAAGATCTTGACCTTCAACTTTGATCCAATGCGAAGTTTGGCACCGTCAATGAACTTTTTCCACCTGGAAGTAACAGCCAAGCGGCCATCTGTGGGACTGACAGAGTACCGTCCCTCCACGGTGAGACCTTCACTCTCCATGACGAGGGATATCTTGCCCCTTCGGCCAGCATTGAGATCCTTGGAGATACTTTTAGGCAATTTCTGATTCAAAGCAAGAGATACCACCAAAAATTAGTCAATGGCACCAATGCACTGAACCATGTGAGACTTTGAGCAGAGAAGACATCAAGATAAGAGCAGTTATGCTGTCATATACTCACGAACATAGCCTTCAGATGCGTCCTGGTCACCACACGGGTGGCCACAGCAATGAGCTGAGACCTCGGTGATCTGGCTGGGGCAGGTGCATGAGCCTGGGCTGGTACACGAGCTGGTGCTGATGCAGGAGACTGCTGGGCAGGTGCAGTAAACGGTGCCTCTAGAGGAACCGGTGCTGATGCAGGAGACTGTTGGGCAGGTGCAGTAAACGGTGCAGCTAGAGGAACCAGTGCTGATGCAGGAGCCTGCTGGGCAGGTGTAGTATATGGGGCCTCTACAGGAACCAATGCTGATGTAGGGGACTGCTGGGTAGATGCAGTAAACGGAGCTGGTACAGGAACCGGTGCTGATGCAGGAGAGTGGGAAGCCGGTGCCGGTGCTGGTGTGGTTGCCCTTTGTGACATCCGCTCCTGTTCCATCAGGGGATCTGCAGCTTTGATCATGTTAAACCCAGCAAGCTAGAACAGAGGGAATGGTTTAGAACAACTGCTCAGAATGCAGTTATCAAAAGATATGAGTAGAAAAAAGTTACATATTATATATTTGGAAGTGTCTCCAACTCTGTAAGCAGTTACGTATATCTGCCCGTTTGAGTTTCTGATCCTCAGCTCGTCGCCCTTCTTCAGACCGTAGTCAAAAGCAAACTTTCTCCAATCATGTCCATACAAATATGTGATGGCCTGCGTCTTGTAGACATACACCTCATAGACCGTGTAGGTGTTCATCAATTTGCCATTGCCATGCATAGTGAAAGACCCTTCATGCGGACACATCTGGTTAATCATTGGACGAAGTTCACAAGGTACAGTCTGCATGTGAAAATTGATACAAATGTAAGAAGCAGGAAGACTAAAAACAAGACTTTACTATATGCCAATTCATGCTAAACCACTGAGAATACATACCTGTAACTCTGTGAAGGAGCTACTAGAAAGGTAGATAGAGCCATAGGAGGTGTTATATGCGGGGTATGTACATGGGCCCGCCATATTCCCGCAAGCTCGGCATCGGGATGGTGAAGGAAACATGGGAGGTACTACTGGTGCGTAGCGCTGAATGTAAGTGGAAGAATTAGGTTGTGTAAAGTGCATAGTTCAGAGCAATGCAAATGTTGACAAGCGAGTGCATAACACTATGTTACAAACTGAACAGTGAAAAATTAGTGTATGATGAATATAAGCATGCTAATTTGGTGTTTCCGAATTCCAAAAAGCATTAGACAGAGCCAGTGATAATATCAGACATAAATCATGGCATGTATATGTGGCTTAAGAAAATATACCCGAACCCTTGGATGGTTACGGCCCGGCTGGTCCTTGGACTTGAGCTTATATAAGCATCCAGAAGGTGGGGCTGACAGTAACTTGGTGGCAGCCTCTGCAGATGCCTCATCAGCAGCAGTTGCAATCCTTTTGACCAATGAAGGCTTAGCAGTTTCAGTCTGCATATGAAAATTGAAGAGCAACAGACATCAGCAGTGATATATAAAATGAATCTATGAGACACTGATGCATATAGTGCTGGATGTAAGTGGAAGAATAGGTGTGTGTGTTTCTGAACTATTGGTAAGCATTAGACAAAGCCGGCAATAAACAGACAAAAATCAAATCATGTATGAGGATTAAGAAAATATACCTGCTTACTGAAAAGGGTACCACCCAGCTGGCCCGTGGCCTTGTGCTTGAGGAGGTTTTCAGAAGATGGTGGCGGCACCATCGTCTTCACAGCAGCCTCATCAGGATCATTTTTTATCCATTTGAGTAGAGGCACAGAAGTTTCATCCTGCATATGAATAGCAACAGAACTCATCATTGATATTTAATAAATCTATGAGATAGACTGATGCAAATAGTGCGGGGTGTAAGTGGAAGAATAGGGTTGTGCATAGAGAACAGTTGACAACAATGCAAATGATTACAAAAGAAGCCAATGGAAATCAACAGTTTATATACTGGATGAGACAGACTGAAAAGTGAAAAATTAGTGTATGATGATTGTAAGCAAACGCAGTGTTTCTGAACTTTTGGTAAGCATTAGACAAAGCCAACAGTAATTAAACAGATAATAATGAAATCATGTATGTGGATTAAGAAAATATACCAGATTCATTAAAAGGTCACCACCCAGCTGGCCCATGGCCTCGTGCTTGTAGAGGTTTTCGGAAGATGGTGCCGGCACCATCGTCCTCACAGCAGCCTCATTAGCCTCATTTTGCATCCACTTGAGTAAAGGCGCAGCAGTTTCAGCCTGCATAAGAATGGGAACAGATCTCAGCAGTGATATTGAATGACTCTGAGACAGACTGATGCATATAGTGCTGGATGTAAGTGGAAGGGTATGGCCGTGTATGGACAACAGTTCACAACAATGCAAGGGTGTGTTCGGTTCTGAAACAGCGTGGAATGGAATGGAATGGTTCCATTTCAGAGGAATGGAATGGTTACATTTTTGTTCGGTTGGGAAAAATGGAGAGCAGAAGAGATCGAGGTTAAACTAACCATTTGTCTCAAAATTGTAATTAACAATTGCAAATGACATTTTAATCTCAAAGTCGTAATTAACAGCGCCTAATGGTGCTCTTTTAATCTAAAAATCGTAATTAACATCATTTTTTGTTGGGTTAGGGGAACTGGAGTAGATGAACATTACTGTATGATGATTGTAAGCAAACGAATTTGGTGTTTCTAAACTTTTGGCTTCGAGATCTTATGGGTTTCAACTCTAGCCTACCCCAACTTGTTTGGGACTGAAAGGCTTGGTTGTTGTTGTTGTTGTTGTTGTAAACTTTTGGCAAGCATAGAAAAAACCGACAATAAACAGAGAAAAATCAAGGCATGTTTTGTGGATTAAGAAAATATACCATATTCATTAAAAGATCACCACCCAGCTGGCGCGTGGCCTTGTGCTTGTAGAGGCATTTAGAAGATGGGGGCGGCATCAACATACTGGCAGCCTGATCAGCCGCAGTTTTGATCTTCCTTTTGAGTAAAGGCCCTAAAGTTTCAGTCTGCATATGAATAGCAAAACAAAAGGCAGACCTCAGCAGTGATATTGAATTACTGTATGAGATAGACTGATGCATATAGTGGATGCTCTTAGCCTTTTGCAGCGTGAACACTAGCTATGGACAGACAAAAAAACTAGTTAACTCAGCTTTGTCTAGATATGAATGTACTACCACCATCCAAAAGCTTAAGCCTTATTTATTTTTGAGAAATCAAAACAAGCAAAGTTTGACCAAAATTTTAGAACATTCTATCAACAAATATAATACTGTGTAGATACCGTAGGAAAATATATTTTATTATCTATTTAATGATATTAATTTTGTATTTTGCATGTTACTGATTTTTGGTAAAAGCTTAGTCAAACATGGTATAGTTTGACTTTCTAAAAATAATATAAGCCCAAAGCTTTGGGATGGAGGCAGTAGTATCTAGAGCTAAAACACATCTAGATACATCCGTATCTACAGATAGTTGAGTCAATTAATTTGGATCTGAGGGAGTATCAGATTCAGACTACATCATGGTAAGTTGGTTAAAAAAATTACCCCTGGGCGGTCCCTGCCCAGCTCGGCAGTGGCATTTCGCTTCTTGTGCTGCAGATCGGGCCATGCTCCTGCAGCAGGTGGGGCGCTATTCTCGTTCCCCATAGCCTCAGCACGGAACCTGGAGGTACCAACCTGATACAGAGAATATAGAGCATGGTGTCACAGAGGCTTTACGCACAAACAGCTGAAGACATGTGCTACTTTAAGCATATTCCAGAACAGGAACAGATTGAGGATGCAGAGAGACACTTAAAAGGTAAAGAGTGGATAAGCAAACGGAGTACCTGCTTCGCGGGGCTGGGGACGCAGCTCAGGCTCAGCCAACTGCCCACATGCGTGGTGGCCTTACGCTCCATTGCCCCCACCGCCGAGGTCTTTCCTTTCCTGTACAAGCTGACAAAAGATACAGTGAGGATCAGCAGAAACTACAAAGGTTGCAAATGTCGACAAATAAAGGAAGAACACCCCAATCCAAGCAAAGGTAGCCCCCGCCCCCACCCCCATCAATCACTCCCAGCTCGAGGGTGACCAGAAAGACACCCCTTCGCCCAGAATAGGAAAGAGATGCGCAAGATATCGAGGAGAGGAAAAAAGAACCGATCTCGAGAAAGGAAAGAACATTACTAGTCCTACCTAATCCGCTTGGTCTAGATGCAGCTTGCCCCTCCAAGCTGGATGCCTGGACGGTGGAGGCGAAAGGAGGGGATCGAGCTAGCGGCTTGCATCCGTCGGCAATCGGCACTCGATCGGGAGAGAAGGGGTGCTACATAAAGGGGAGGGGTAACATATTTTATTACACAGTGAACTTACTGATGTGACTAGTCATTACATGTCTCACTGAAACTAGGGCCCATAGTGTGGCACCCCAAATTCACTTGAAGCTGCCCGGCGGGACGCATTGGCGCGTCAAGAAACCCCCGAATTGTAGCGGGGAAATGAAACATTTCACAAAAATTCGAAATTCAAGCACACCGCCACGCGCCAAGCACGCGGCTGTTCCTTCCTCTTCCTCGGTTCCTCCTCCCCTATCCGAAAAAACCCCAAATCCCAAGCTCAAACCAAAAAAAAAACAAATCCCCTGGCCGCCATGCATGTCCTCGTTAACCCGCTGGAGATCGTTCCCGGACGATGCGGACCCCCCGCCCTGAGATCCAGAATTCCGTCCACCTCGAGGCACTGCGTGCTGTCTCGCAGCAGCGGCTTGAGGGCGCTGAAGAGGAAGTTCCGCCGGAAAGTGCTCATGGCAACCGTGCAAGCTCACCGGCGTGCTGTATCCCGAGAGGAACTGGTCAAAGCTTTGCTATTCGCCACACACAAAAAATTGCGGGCCAAGATCTGGTCAAAGCTTCGTCGATGGCTTGCCGCGAGAGGCTTGGAGTCCAGAGTCAATAAACTAGCTGCTCGAGGACTTGGGCGGTTTACACGGATTCATATTAACTGACTCAAGTTTGTTAGTCTAGTTAACAAATGCATCTAGATACATCCATATCTAGACAGAATTGAGTCAATTAATATGAATCAGAGGGGAGTACCTGAAAGTGTTTCATGCTACCAACTAATGCGCTGGCAGGAATCGCTGTAGAAGTAATTGTGCTACTACTCATACGATGAACTGATTGTGTGGGTGTCGAATTTTGCAACGCGATCATCCACTGAATGCTTAATCTAGCGCCAAAGGCGTACAAATCATAACATACTACAGCACCAGAACATAAGAGTACGAATCATAAAGTAGCTCAACATTTTGCATCAGGGCTGGGTGGTCCTGAGACTACCGGGACGCCCCTGATGATCTCCGGGTGTGCATCCTCTTCAACGCAAAGCTGTGTACTCGGTCCACGGCCTCCTTCTGTAGGCTGGATAATCTCAGGTGCAGGACCTTCGTCTATGAGAGGCTCGTCATCAGTACCATCCACAGGTGCATCAGGGCTGGGTGGTCTTGAGACTACCCGGACGCCCCTGATGATCTCCGGGCGTGCATCCACTTCAACGCAAAGCTGTGTACTCGGTCCACGGCCTCCTTCTGTAGGCTGGATAATCTCAGGTGCAGGACCTTCGTCTATGAAAGGCTCGTCATCAGTACCATCCACAGGTGCATCAAACTGAGATTCATCTTCAAATCTCCCATCAAACTGAGAGACCTCTTCAACTCTATGCTTCTGCAATTAGTACATCAACCGATTAGACAAACATCTAAGGGATGCAACCTGAACAAATGCCGTTTTACATATTTACCTTCTCATCTGGCACAGCACATGTCCCAGAGCTGAAACCCGTTTCCTGAAGCAAGCGCTTTTTCTCTCCTTCCCGTCCATCCATCTGCAACAAGTTAAATTTGAGTACAGAACCTTGCACAGCAATGCAAACTATTGATTGAAACAGCGGCAACATCAATATAAATAATTAACTACATATGCCAGCACACATACAGTGTGAGCAAGATCTGCTTCTCCTGCTAAAGGATCATTATATGGTTCACCATGCTAAACCCGCCTAACATATGTGCGGTCCATCCCAAAAATGTGTAAATGATCTGCCACTACAGGGTGAGGCCTCTTCTCACCATTCATACATGTGCAGCGCGGGCAATACACGTCCAGGTTGTGACCTTCATGAGCTCTAATAAACCCCATAAAGGGTTGAACACCATTTATATATGAAGGGGAACATAAGTGTCCATGCAGTATCCAAGTTCTGTCCATCTGTTTAATTATGAGATACAGTGGTTGGTGATTAATTTAAGGCGAAGTAGGAAATGTATATCCATCGAGTACAAAACTATACTACATGATTATGCATTTCAGCAATCATGTCGAGTACAAAACAAAAAATGCCCATCGACATTTTAGCAAACAGATCGTGTACAAAACTCTGCCATGGCATTTCAGCAAATTAACGGATCGAGTGCAGAACTGACTCTATATGCCCACGCAAATGAACAAATTGATCGATGACAAATCGAGCGGAAAACTATAAAGTGCCAATTAGTTCGAGCATACTGACGAATTTTTTTAGCAGCATCAAGAAAATATAAATCGTTAGGCCGTCTTGCCCGATACATGATTGAGCTAGAGATAGCAGCCCTACCGTGGATCAACTTGACCGCCGGTGCGTCTCGAGAAGAACGACGGGGAGGGGAAGCTTCTTCTTCGCACGGACGGGACGGGGAGGGGAAGCTCTTCGCACGGACGGGGATAAGTTGTGTAGGGGTGGGTGGGGGGTCATGCGGCCGGGCCGCCGGGGTGATAATTAAGGTCGGTAGGTGGCGTTTAATGGAGTTGCGTGTGTAATTTGCCGTGCACAAGGTTGAGGAATAGGCGGTTCCCTTTGCCGCGCGCACAATTCAAACTATCCCGCCCATGTAGTTTAAATTCGCCATATTTTCGTTAAATCGACATAAAGTCATGTGAGTGGGGGAAAATTAGCAAAGTTGCTTGAAAAATAGTAAAACTCTGGAATTATCCTTTAAATATGCTCTACTTCGTGTGAAAATCGGGGTGTGGAAGCATGTTGAGCTGTTTTATTTGTACTTTCTTCATTAAAACTCCCATTTTATGCACTTTGGATGGAAAGAAATCATTTGTACATAAATTTTGACAACGCCATTTGCAAACACTAATTGTTTTACATGCCAAGATGCACCCATCCACCAAATATCAAAAGTTTATCACAATCTAGCAGATATGCATAATTAGTGAGGGACCCCTTTTGATTTTGTGCAATTTCCACTAATTAGGTAGAGATCGAGAAGGGTTAATTAATTAGGCCATGTTAGGGGTTATGTGTTTTAGATTAGGTTGTGTGGATTCAAATACAACTTCTTTATTTGTGTGCTATGATTAATCAAAACTAGATCGATCGACTGCGCACACATTATTAGAGGCGCATGCCTTTGCGCACAAAGTGCATGTGTGTGTTGTTGGCCACCAACGAGAGAGAGAGAGAGAGAGAGAGAGAGAGAGGTAGAGAGAGCTACATACGAGAGAGCGATTGAAATCCCCAAATTAAACACATATATATGCATGGCACATTTAATTTAATTAGAGGACCGCGAGGCACCCCTGGCCTGCTTGATGCACAATTAAGTGTCATTGGCCTATATATAGGGTTTAATTAGGGTTTAGGGTTTAGGGTTAGGAGGTTAGGGTTTAGGGTCTAGGGTTTAGGGTTTAATGTTTATGGTGTTTAGGGTTTAGGGATTAGGGATTAGGGTTTATTTAGGGTTTAAGGTTTAGGGATCATCGATCGAGTGCGCACACACACATTATTAGAGGCACACGCGCCTTTGCGCATAAAGTGCATGCGTATATGTGTGTGTTTTTTGGCCACCAACGACATATAGATGATCGAGAGAGAGAGATTGAAATCCCCAAGAATATGTTCAAATATATATTAAAATATATGCACGAATGCATGCATGGTAGGCCATGCATGCACACTAATTATATATATATTATGAGGAAACTTAATCAAATGTGTTTTCATTCGAGAGAACTTGTCAAAATTCAAGTTAATTAATTTATCATCGATAATTATATAATTAATTAATGAATCTCAGGGAGATGTTATACAACATATGATCGATATAGGCCATGTATATATTAATTGGTGTTAATCTACCGTTTAATTTGCTAGCTAGCTGCTATATATAGAGCATGTTTTTATTAGATCGGGTTATAGCTAGTATAGTTTAGGGTTATGTGTTTTAATTAACTAGGGTTTGATTAGCTAGGGGTTAGTTATATATATATGGTTTAGGGTTAATGCATGGCACATTTAATTTAACTAGAGGACCGCGAGGCACCCCTGGCCTGCTTGATGCACAATTAAGTGTCGTTGGCCTATATATAGGGTTTAATTAGGGTTTAGGGTTAGCTAGGGTTTAGGGTTTAGGGTTTAGTGTTTAGCATGTTTAGCTAGGGTCTAGGGTTTACGGTGTTTAGGGTCTAGGGTTTAGTGTTTAGGGTGTTTAGGGTCTAGGGTTTAGGGTCTAGTGTTTAGGGTGTTTAGGGTCTAGGGTTTAGGGTTTAGTGTTTAGGGTGTTTAGGGTTTAGGGTTTAGTGTTTACGGTGTTTAGGGTCTAGGGTTTAGGGTTTAGTGTTTAGGGTGTTTAGGGTCTAGGGTTTAGTGTTTAGGGTGTTTAGGGTTTAGGGGATTAGGGATTAGGGTTTTAGGGTTGTTTAAGGTTTAGGGATCATCGATCGAGTGCGCACACACATTATTAGAGGCACCCGCGCCTTTGCGCATAAAGTGCATGCGTATATATGTGTGTTTTTTGGCCACCAACAACGATATATAGATGATCGAGAGAGAGAGATTGAAATCCCCAAGAATATGTTCAAATATATATTAAAA